>MU376211.1:0-201367 GCA_022495205.1 Hypoxylon sp. FL1150 | reverse complement strand
CCCCGCCCTCCCGCCCCCCCCCCAGCCCCACCCCCCCCCCGCCCGGTGCCCCCCCCCCGCGCGCCGCCCCCCCCCCCCCCCACTGCGCCCCCTTCTTTCTGCTAATCGTACTGTTATGTATCCCGTCCAGGTACTCCTTAGGTCAGGCAGTCAGGTCGATCTTAGGCGGATTTTATGTATGAATTGAGAATACCTAGTACAAAGTATAGATATGCCTGCATTCTAGGTACATACCTAGGTACCTAGGTATGTTATGTACATAAGGTACCTTAGGTAGTTAAATACATAACCATTCCCACAGCGCAAACCCACAGCGAGCAACGGCGGTACAAGGTTAAAAATAGCAGCATGCAATGTATGTATATATCCCGACTTGGTGTGGCGACGTTTTTAGCCCTCTCACCCTCCAAACTCGCAGACTCGTAGGATTCTGGACAGATATGCAAGACTTTGGGGCTAGGTATGTTTCTCCGACTGCTTGTCTCCGCCTCCTCGCATCCTCTTTACCTCTGAATAACTTCCATAGGATCGATAGCTAAACTGGTTGATTGGTTGCAGCCTGGTCGCTGGGTAGGGCTTGGTCTGCCTAGCATTGGACTGGGGCTGTTTTCCTCATCGCGGAGATCTGGAGGTCCTGAAGGCCGGCGAAACTACATGATTCGACTATATCTGGTAGGTTAGTTGATTCGGACTAACGAGTGGAAAAGGGCAAAGGACACCTGCTATATACAATAGTTTCCATATTATTATCAGGCTGCCATCTCTGCTACATCTGCCAATGCTCTCCCGCATACCACCCAACCAGCAACCAGGGCTACGACGGACTATAGATGTACTCGCCGCCTCTTCCATCCAATAACCTGGACGATTGTCAGGTCAGAGTAGCAATTCCGACGTCACTAACCCCGGTCGACCTAGCTTTACTATGTACATAGTAGGAGCTCGGCTTAGTCGGCCGATCGCTGTCAGCCACACGTGTTGATGTATAACGTTCACACCCAGAAAACCCCAAGTCGGGCAGAGGGACGAGACCTGAGAGGGTCAGGTTGCGACCCAGTAGGGATTGTCCACCTCTTGCCTTTCTCGTGCGGCAAAGAAACTCGAAGACATCTCAGGAACGGGTTTCATGTCGTAAACTGAGCCACCTGCAAGTGAGGTACCAGAGGTACCAAGTCACCGAGGGATTAGCCAGGACGAGAAACGCCTATGCTAGTTGGTCACTATCGGGATTCATCATGCTGCTTACCTGCAGAACACTCGAAATACCTTTGCAACCTGGCGTCAACGGTGACAGAGGCCTCTCTAGTACTTTGTGGCTTGCATCCTTTACTATGTAGTTCGCCCTCGATAGCTGGACACCAGCAGATGCAGGAGTCTCGGCGATAAAGATGTTATACCCATTTTTAGATGGCGGTCGGCGAAGCGATTGGCTGCTAGTCTTGGTGGTCAGCTTAATGCCAGCACCTATCTCATGAGGTACGGAGCCGATGAGGAACTAAGGTAACCTAATAAATAATAAGAGGACGCCACGACATCTGAGACTTCAAACACAGAACTCGAAGTGTTCGAAGCAAGGCAAAGCTCGGTGAAATCGATCTACGATAACTTATAATCGCTTACAATCCAATGCATGCCGCACAAGTCCACTCCTGGTCCGAGGGGCCAAGATATGTGAGTGTTGATGATCCGCCTGCGCCGTCGGACAGTCAGATCCAACTCCGTGTCTTGGCGGCTGGCGCCCATCAGGTAGTGCGATCGAGAGTAAGTACCTACCTACCTATCCTAGTTCTTTATGTCCTACTGAATTCTCGAATGTTTTTTTTTTTTTTTTTTTCTCAGAGAAAAGTGCTAACACGGCATGTTTAATACAATCAGGCCTCTGGTGCGCACTATTCGGCAAGGCAGCTCCCTCACACCGTTGGGGTGGATTGCGTTGCTAAGGACGAGGCCACCGGGCAGCTCTATTACTGCTTTACTCTCCAAGGCGGCACCTTTGCCGAGCGCATCAACTTCGACAGGTCCATCGTCTACCCCCTTCCGCATCATGTCGATCCCATAGCATTCGCAGCAAGCGTCAATCCCGCGATGAGTAGTTGGATGGCAATCACAAACCGCACATGCCTCCCAAAGGATTCCGCAATCGTGATTCTTGGCGCTACCAGCGCAAGCGGCCGGCTAGCCGTGCAGTATGTAATATGCAGAGTTTCTTTTTCCTTTTTCTGGTATCATTGGTGCTCCTTGGGAGTAATCACTCCCGAGACGTGCATTAAATGAGCCAATACCATTCCTACATAAGCAATTACTGACTCCTGTTGCCATAGTGTCGCCAAGGCGCTGGGTGCGACTAAGGTTGTCGGTGTTGCTCGGAACGCCGTCGCCCTAGAAAAGGTCCAAGGACTTGACGATTTTGTCGTGCTTCAAGACCCCATTGCAGAGACGGACTTCTCCAAGATACAAAATTGCGATGTAGTTCTCGACTACGTGTACGGCGACGCGGCCGTACAATTATTGACGTCGCTTGCTAGGTCCAAGAAGCCTGTACAGTACGTTGAGATCGGCAGCCTCGCGCAGAAGACGGCCGACTTCCCGTCGGCTCTGCTGCGGTCCTTCGACCTAACGGTCCGCGGCGCCGGCGCCGGATCATGGAGTATCGGTGCGCTACAAAAGGAGCTGCACACGCTCGTCGCGAAGATGGCCGAGTGGGAGCTGCTCTCTGCTCGCCCTATACCGTTGAAAGATATCGAGACGGTTTGGGGCGACGCATCGTTAGCACGGAACGGGAGAGTGGTCTTCGTGCCTTAGGTTAGGCCCTCCAGATCAGAGAAACCTGCAAGTTGTCCAAAATGCTCTAAATTGCACCAACACTTCGCAATGAAGTCTAGGCTTATCAATATCAACGATTGGAAGTTATCATCTCTCTGTGTAAGAAACGGTCCTAACAAATGTAGCCATTCGCGCCAGACTAGCGTTCCACCATGATAAATCAGGCACCAAAAGCTACCTACCCATTATAGACACGTTTCTGAGCATAACAGTAAGACAGGTCTTAAGTTTTCGAGTTCCTCGTGCCGCCCGCGCCTTAGAAAAAAGTATCAGCTATGCCAGGAATGATGCAGTATCAAACAGTTCTACGAGACCAACAACCAATACATCCCTCCGCATCAGCAGCAGATACACAGATACACGCTTCTTATCTGCGCTGCATTTGCTGAGGCGGATTTGCCGAGGCGGATGAAGATGATGTGACGTCTGCAATAGTGGGCATGTATCTATGGCCATACATGTCATTCAAATGCATCATGCTATTCATAGAAAAGGTCGTGAATGGAGGCTCGCCTTGAGATGCATCGAACAAGGATGATCCTCATGCGGTAACGTCGCAAATCTGTCCCAACACCACGAGAAGTGATAAGCGGCAAGGTTCAATGAAGATGACGGCCTCGCTCTAATCACTTCGCTAGCTATGTGTTAACCTACCCGTAAACTCGTCGCACCATCCTGGCTAAGTGCGATGCCATGGTTTAAGTAACCTCGATATCAACACTGAACGCGCACCATAGAAGGGTCGAGAGAAAACATTGCGCAGTTCACCGTACCGACTGTAGATATTGTTGCTATCATTGTGAGAGCCATCCCACCCGAAACGACATCGGAGTGGCGTCTCCAGTTGCCACGAGCTCATAGCCGTTGGCGGAGTGAGGCGACCAAAGTATGAGTCGATTTGCCATGACGGATGTGGCGTTAGGAAGGTAGACGATGAGATCGTTGGATACCCATACTTGGAAAAGTGCAGGAACATACCTTAGGAGGTATGCATAGGTACCGATCCATTTCTCCTAGGCTGAGAAGGTGACCCCAGGTTACCGACCCGGACGTCCAAGCTAAGACAAAAGGTTGAAAAGACTGAGGATTCAAAAGGCATCGAGAACACTAGTTTCATCTTTCGAAGAGGTGATGGATGGGTAGACACACATGGACGCATAGACCATAGACCATAGACCATAGACACATAGGTGCGATGAGTTACGATTAATGTAATTATTATCTACTTTCACCACATTTCCTTGACTTATAGACTTTATATAGGGCATGTCCGAATAAAGCACCTACCCAACTTCATACAGGACGATATTTAAACCTGCTGTCTATTTATAAGTCGAAAGCGTCACCATGAACTGACACACCATGATACCATGGAGCCTTGACGGGAGTCTCCCATTCGCCTTCGCATCTCGCGCCAGGAAATCGTGCTTGGGGAATAATGATATTTCCACAAGAACTCAACTCTTACATGTTATGTTTCCACCCGACTCTTCAAAGAGCTCATAAGCTATTTATCTCGCCCTCGAGGCGATACTCCATGGTCCAAACGAGACACCGACGTTCTCTTTTTTCTTTTTGCCGTTGGTCTACTTGACGCCTTGAACCCTTCCCATAACTAGTATATGCCCAGGATATTTGAAACCGCGAAATGAAAGCTGCACGCATTCTTGACACATTTCCTGGGTTCCTCTCCGCCAGAGTTAATGATACTGCTTTCGCCTCCTGCTTCCACTCCGAGCCCAGCCCGACGGGAGAGCAGCGTGCGATAGCATGAGCCAGAAAGGAAAGAAAATGATATGCCGAGAACAGGCTATAAATTTTACAGAATATACAACTAACCGCCAGGTACACCTTGTAGGGAATGAAAACAATATGGAATAGGTATCTCATTACATTTCGTGAATGCTGAAGGGTGGGCCTTAACGGTCCGTAATTAAGCAGGTGTGGAAATCAAGTATTTAGCACGCACTTTATATCATACCACCCGGCAGTCCTACGCCAGGACGCTTCACCCCCTGAGTCACGACTTGCCTTGACGCAGGTGGGCCAACACTGATTGGGGGGGTATTGTTAGGCATTCTCGAGTTCAGGCCTAAAGCCTCAGATGCCATAGGACGTAGTCGCCTACGCTCGGGCCTTGGGTCGTCGTCCTTGTTTGTTGACTTGCCATACGATAGGTTCGGCATGCTAGCACTAGCTTCGCCCTCGATGCCTTCGCCATTGCGACGACTTTCAAACACAGCCCTCGTGCTAGAGAAGTCTTGTCGTCGTCTCGGATTAATTGGGGGCAAAGGCGGAGCTGATCGGCTGTTGCTGCGTGATCTATTTCGTGGCGCATCTGGTAGAGCGACAGTTGGAACTCTCGAAGTTGACGTAACGAACGTTGGATCAGAGATATCCTTGGGTTTAATTTTACGTCTTATAGTATCGTTCGTGCCAGAGAGATTGTCGGACCCATGGTTTGGGGAAGCCGTTGGGCGAGGTGAAGAAGGAAGCGTGTTAACGGGGGTTGAGGGCCCATTGACGGCGTACGGCGAATGTATGGGTGAAATAGGGGACGGCTGGCTAGATTCGGGGCCACGAGTTGTCTGAGCATGTAGATTGCCATGAGGTGCGAGATTCAATTGCCTGGAATGGGATGATCCCGGATATGGCTGAGGAGGCATAATTGGCGACCGCTTGATATCCGTCCCGGGCAAACCTGGAGAGCGAATAGGGGGTCGTGGCGCAGCTCCATTCGGACCAAGCTGCAAGTTTCCTCGACCACCGGCACTGTTCATAGGCCTCGCAGGTCGGCTGTTTGATCGCACACCGTTGCTGGAATCCGAACCGCTCCTGTCACGGTCAGACCTTGGCTGGTCCCAAGATTCGGAGTGCTGAGTCCCTTTTCTGGATTCCTCACTTGGCGTCCGCTGCTGATAGAAGATTGGAGGTGGTTTCCGATCGCGTTCGGGAGACCTCTGTTTGGATGGGCGCTCCCTAGTAGGTGTTGATAGTAACGAGTCAAAATCCGGCGCTGAACCTGAAGGCTGTTGCTGGTGTCGGGCTTGGGTTTCTAACTCCTTCATCTTTTGCAATTCCCGTCTTGCCTGTCTGAAAGCACGGAGTCCAGCATTAGGCTCTTCAGCGCTGCTCTCCCTCTCTTCCCATTCGTTCTGCTCGAGTGACTTATGATCTCGTAATTGTTCCTCCTGCGCCGGTTCTTGCGTAGGAATCGTTGGTGGAGCATTATTCGGAGGGCCTAATCCTAGCATCTTCATTGCCTTCGACTGCGAATTGTCTCGGCCTCGGTCAACTAACGATCCTCGACTACTCTTTGGCCGCAGGAGGCCAAATCCATTTTGCCGCGGATGTAGCGACTGATCCCTCGAATCCGAAGAATCGCCTGCCCGGTGAGGTGACACGGAGCGACTATCAGATTCAACATATGTCGTTAGCCGTTCGCGCACTCGGCGTGCTCCGTTGGCGAGCTGGCTCGCGAACTCATCTCTACCGTCTGGACTATTAGGCGTGTTACCAACACGTGTGCTCATTGAATCCTCGGTGTCGGGAACATTTGACGACCGAGAGAGGGCATCAGGCAAAGGCTCGTTGACATCCAGATCCAAAGTCCAATCACGACCAGCATCTGAGAAATCCCACGGGTTCATTTCCGTTCCCAAGTCCTGAAAAGCCAGCGTCGCCTCGGGATCCGTCGGAAAACGAGATTCTAGCCCTGAGGTTGTAGGTAGACCACCGTAAATTGAGGATGCATTGCTATCACCTCGAAGGTGTTGTCGAACCATGCCACTCAAGCCCGCACCGACAGTGGGACCAAGTGTGGGCGAGTCTACGGGCGAGACTCCTTTCGGATTGGGGGGGAGGGATATGGATTGCTCTGGGGCGGACGAAGGCTCGCTGCTAGGCTTTTCGGTCGGAGAAAGAGATGGTGGAGCTTCAGAGTCTCGGAAAGCTGGATGCTCGCGGTCCGAGGGACGTCGTAGGAGTACTTGCGAAGACGGGACGGGCATGGGTGATGCGGCAGGAGAGCAATCAGAGTCGTTGGGGTCAGCTAAGAACGACGTCGAAGTATCCTCGTCTAGCACCGACTCGGTCATAGCAGGTGCAGTCTCAGCTCTCATCTCTAGCTCCTTCCTTTGAGCTGACGAGGACGAGCTTGATCTGTTCGTTGACGAGAAAATATTGATTTCGTCTCGACTCCTCTGTGTCGGAGTTTCCCGTCCGTGCTGGCGTTGCAACTGCCTTTGGGCATACCTCGACTCATCGTACGGCTGTGAAGGTTTTTGAAAAACGCCAAGAGCAGTGGCTTTACCTCGGTCGCTAGGATGGATTGTGAGGATCGAGTTCTCCTCCGTCTCACTAATCGGCGGACTTAAAGGTGGTGCTCCGCCGAAGTTGGATCGTAGCTCGGTTGCGCTAGGTACCCGTACTCCTAGGTCCGGAGTTCCGACTGAAGAAGCGGTGGCGGGGGGGCTCATAGATCGAAGGTTTGGCGCACTAGATTTCGCCAGGATCTTTCGCTCATTACCAAACCGCTCGGCAAATCCGATGGTGGTGGGTGACGGTGAGTTCGTCGCTAGATCAGGCGTTCGCGCACCGAAAGTGCGCTGTCGACTTAAAGTATCAATGCGAGATAGCGCAGATGACTGTTGCTCGTGTAGATCGTTGTTGAGTCCAGACTCGTAGAGGCGTCTGGTACGCGTGACGCTCCTCTCCAAAGCTGGCGTGGAATTCGCCGATGGTTGCCAGTCTTTCAGCGATGGGGCGCGGTGAGAAGATGTGACTGAGGTTGCAGCAGTAGAGTTTCTTGTCATGGACGGAAAAGAAGATGTGGTTGATGACGTCTCGCGTTTTTGGTTGTAATCGCTAAGGATTGGCGAGTCCGCGCGTAAAGCATCTGACTCGATGCCGCCCGAGTTTCTCTGCTCGCTCTCGTTTTGTTCATCGTCCGTGTATTTTCGCTCCTTCTCGGCCTGTCTCCATTTCTGGAAAGCTGAAAGCGCTACGTCGTCATCGTACAAGGCTCGACCCCCCATTCCTCCCATGGTCTTAGAAGAACTGGCGCCAACCGGGATCTTATAGATCTTCTGGCGCCCGCCAAACAGGTTGTTACCCTCGGTCGCTTTGGAACGTCCCATGACACTGCTAGCAGTCATTGAATCTGCATCGTCCGAATTGTATGAATCTTTCCGAGCAAAAGGGGCGGCCGCTCTGATTGATTCCACTTCAGCAATGTCTCCCAGCCCCCGAAAACCTCCATAGTCCATTCTCGACTGTCGCTTCGGAAACAGGACGCTATCATCGCTGGCCTTTCCGATTTTAGAATTCGGATCGTCCTGCTCTCGTAGCATGGAAAAGCGGGCGGAAAGGCCTGTCATCAATAAACTCGTGCGGAATTCATCGGTAGATGGCAACGCCGACGAGAGGTCGATTTCGACTTTTTCAGGCTCTTGTGATTTTTTACCTTTTCTGAATGGACGAAAAGGCATAGATGACTCAGAATCCTGGGAAGGTCTGGGAGCTGAAATCTCATCTCTCGCCTTCTTCTTCGTCCGAAAGCGATTCATCTTGCGCCGTAGAGACTAATCTCGTCTTCTAACCCGATTTAATGATATCTTGGGGCTTTGCCTAAATATTGGCCTGATGTGTAATGAGTGACTTGGTACTACAGATTGAGGCGAATTACCAGCTTCTCATCACGATCTATAAAGCGTTAAGGAATTTGAAGAACGTTGGTAGAAATGATCGACTGTAGTTAGATTCGAATGCGTCTTGGAAGCTGCCGATGGGTCTAAATGTGTTGAGAGCGAAAGTTAGCTAACCGCACATGGTCAAAGAGATGAGGTATGACAACTAGGGTGTTATTAGATGTAATGTGGGGGAAGTTAAGGGGCCTGGTTGTGTTCGGGGTGCTGAAATGGGTGTTATGCCATGTAAACTCCAGGGTTGCTAGCAGAGGTCATGTCGTCCTGTCTTCTAGCATCACGGAAACAGTATCTGCAAATGGAAAGCTTGGAGGGAGACCCCGAGCAAACTATTGGTATTGGGAGAACGGATGACCTCGTGTCGGGAGCGTTTCACAGGTTGAGGGAAACCAAGGGAAAAAGCCAAGGAGGGGAATCGAGCATGAATTACCAGATGGGCCGACCGTCGATCACACGGCCAGATTGGGATGACCCCGTCTCTTTCTCGAAGAGTCAATCAAGTCACCTCCGTCTGAGGGGGTGAGAGAAGCAGAAATAGAAACAGATTCGAGGTGTTGTATTGTGAGTCGCAATGGAGAACGAAGCGTTGATGTCGCACAGGATAATGGTTACTGCAGGATAGGCTGGGAGCAGGTGAATGCCGCAATCTGAAGCTGTGATCACCAGACCTACGAGATCCGAGCCCCTGGTGTTGGAATGGGAAATGATTGCAATAGTCTTGTGTAATGACAACTGTATCGAATGCCAGAGGTTCACGACTATGATTGCCTCAATATTCTTCTCATTCTCAGCAACGTTATTCACCTATAATTTTCCTGCCCCCTTGTCGATAAACTCTTCGATGCCGGCGGCTTAATTCCAATCGCTCGAATTGATAGATGGTTCGCGTGGTCGGTTCGATTGGACGCTGTGTTGAGATTGAGAAAAGAGCGACTGCGGTGAGGTCTGTTTGGCGCAAACGAACAATGGACGAGGAGTGTCGAAGAAAGAGAGAAAGTGACAAAACAGACGAGACGACTAAACGAGGGTGCCCAGACTCATCACTACCAAGGAACAGGACCAGGAACAGGAGACCAGGACCAGATTAGACACTGACGAGTCCAGACAAAAATGGGAAAAACCGAGTGGGTGGAAATTGAGAGCAGATGACAGATACGGGGGGTACTTCGGTACATGATATGCCAAGAAGCGTTGAAAATGGAGCTTATCCTTGGGCAGAAGCCCCTCCCTTCCTGCTATTCCCCTGCATCGAAGCCCTGCATGCATGGTGCATCCATCGTAGGTATCACAGTATGCTCGTTGTACGTGTATCATGTATTTTTACTGTCTGTACCTTTACAGTTTGAAACAGGTACTATGCACTAGGTATTTACCTTATGTACCTTATATATATAAGGTACTAACGCTGCCCTCTATGTAAGTACATGTGACTGTGCTGTCATAGATACTGTCTTATCATTTGCCTCTTGCTGACGTCCTTTTCAACTTACCTACCTAGGTATCTACTACCTAAGGTATCCTATTGGCCAACCTAAAGAACCCCGGCTCCCGCCTCTCATTTGCCTAACCGTTTCTAGCCCTAGACCCCTGATTAATGGACGGTACAAATAGATAGATAATACCTAGGTACGTCCATGCATCTATTGCTAGCCGGCATCAAGGGGAAAATCTACATAATAATAACAATGAATTAGATTACATTATCTTCGTGCTGGGTGTTCGCATAATTTATGAATAATATCTTTAGAAAATAACGATTATGATGTTTCGCTTACTTATTTCGTGACCGATAGTACCTAATCTAACGCTAGCGACAATCACGTTATATAAAATCTGGCGTTTATACATTCATATGAAAGGTAAATGGCTGTTGTACCAGTTGCATAACAACTGGGGTACGGCTTTCAGTTGTTATGTAACATTTTACATTGATTTTCCCTCCCCCAAAGTTCAACTATGCCTTCGACATTCCGATAGGCATACTTGGAGCCGAGAAAAAGCATACATGTATATAGTAATATTTATTTCTTTTCACTTAGAGCACCGATTGTGGGGGTAAATCATCCCTTAATTCCCTAGGTAAATACAAAAATACGGAAAATGAAAAAACCTATTCAAATCTTAGCGATTTAGGTTTATGCAATCACGGCACATTACCCGTCATCAAGCCCCACTAGCTTAACTTATTATTAAACCAAACCAAATCATTCTTAATTTTATCTATTAACGACGCCGCATTTACTGATTACAATATAATAGTCCGTTTCAACAAGAGACATATCTCTTGTCAGAAGATAAAAGTTCAAACGGCGGCTTTTCTTTTATACGCCACTTATGAATGAGAGTCTTTCTACCATCTTATATGGGTGCCACTTCTCTTGAGCGAACCACTCAAGCTTCAGTAACTTGGCCACTCGCAGTACTTGCCGTAAGATTGCCTTAAGAGCTAACGGCGTGGTAGAGCTCGACTGATTGACGAAAAGCACGAGCACGGCACGAATGGAATTCAGGGGCCCAGGGGATAACATGTCAGCCCCCCAGGGCTTACAACCTGTCAGCTGTCAATATATAAATTAATGTAAAGGTACCTCCTACCTATATGATCTTCACACTAAGTATCGAGTGAAATTTCGCACAAGCTAACCTTATGGTATACACGCAAAGTACCTCCTATTTATACATATCGTGGCAGCAAAAGCAGGGTGATTGATACACTAGCGCGAGCTTAGTGCCATTCTTCAGGATTGACTATCATATCTACAGACCAATCACACTGCTGTTCCTGGCGCTTGACCAAGTTGAGCTTTTCCCCCTGAATTATCCAACCCCTGAGACAGTGGGTGGCATCCACAGTCCGTTTCCGATCAGCAATTCTGGGCATTATTATTATATTCCCAAATTCTTTTCTCATATCATCGAGTTTATCATCAGTATGTGAACACAAATATCGAAAGTATTGTACAATCATAATGTTATAGGTTAGGGTTTTCTATTCCTTATAATATAAATAAGACATACAGGGACAAGGCAAATAATAATGTAAATCAAATAATAGCCTATCAACCTATACATGTGCTACTTGTCTATCCGTACATACCTCCTTACCCGTTCAGCAATTTGGCGTTCGAGAATAATGGAGACAGTTAAAAAATTTCGCTCAATGAATACCTGGTACCCGTACCGCCGCCAAATGTGGTATGTACCTATCCACAGGTAAACTATTGAATGAACTGATATATGTGCATTGACGCACAAAACATGAGGCCATTCCTACCAGACTGCTAGAGCACGTAGTAGAAGCACAATAATGATTTGAATGATCTCCAATTTTTTCAAAAATGAGATCTCGATCAAGCTCCTACCTAAATAAATAATTTCATTGAGATCCAGCTTCATAAATAACCTTAATAACTTGCTGCAGCGCGCCGCAACTCCCAACATTTGGCACTATTTCTGATCCATTTCACCCAGAGGCCGATTGGGATAAGTAAGCAAGTAGGTTGTCTATGCTCATTTTTACAGGGCCATCCCTATGTCGACAATCGTTTAAATATATCAACTTTCGAGCTTTCTCTATGTATTGTATATAACCAGTTTACTAGCTGGATATTACTGAAATCAAGGAACATATATCTAATATGTTGTCAAACCTCTATTCCCGACTGGATTTCTCTTTAATATCTACGCATGCAAACACGCAGCTACCGACATACGGGCGGCGGCTCTGTACATGAACTAGGCGCTTATAATGGAAAACTTGTAGACATCGTACCACATGTGCCACCATATTTGCTGGTCTACCTAACGTACCTTGGATGCAACTAAAGTAATTTTCTCCCCCAGTGATCGTGGGGGTAGGAAACATGACCTCGCGATTACACAGCTTCATGTGCTACCAAACTTGTCTCGCAGGAATCGAAGAATTACCATATATATGGGAACAGGCCTGATACGCCAACTACTTTGGGGGCCCAGTACGGATCACAGCATCGCAATACAGCTACAGTACCGCAAATCAAAGCTCCTTAATTGCTTCACTTTTTGCCATACGCAAACAATACCCCGGATATCTTACTGTCAGGCTGATCATGCCTTACAAGCGTAGAAGCCGTCTCATGAAATTTATGAGGGTTGCACTATGCAAGAGGTTGCACTAGGTAAGATGTCGAAATCTTAGATTCAAGATCCAAGACAGCTATTCGATAATCTCCAAGTCAAGAAGTATCTGGAAGTGAGCATTTACCACGTGGAAAGCGAGATCCCAAATCGGAGAGATTCTCCCGAGATCCTGGTACTCCGGACCTGGGATGCGAAGCCCTGCATCTTTCCACATGCACATCTCTTGCCGACACGACGGTTCCACGGCAAGGGTCGATATAGGCAATTCGAATTTTATCGATCCTTCGGCATAGACATCCTACCTACCTACGAAGTAGGTAAGTACCTAACCAGGCGAGGTACATCTGTCCAACGGCTACCTCAGGTTTTACAAGTATCGTAGCGTGCCAATCTACAATTGCCATACTAGGGGAACGCTACACTATATCGACAGACACGCCTTGGACGCGTCGCGTCTCGCAAGTGGGCTAGTGGTCCAAAGAAGCATGGATACTAGGTATCTCACTTATGTAATAATTAAAGAGATCGGTCGCGTTGTGCACTACTCAACAATATATGTGTAGATGCCTGGATCAAAACGTCATCTCAAACTCTCGACAACGGTAAGTGACCACCACAGCCAAATTATCAGTTGAGCCATGGCAAGATCGAGATTTGCACGTCGGCAGGTCTCCTACTCTATCACGCGATACAAGACACGCGGCCTGTCCGACTATAATGGATGAAGGGACGAAGATCAAGTACGGCCTGAATCAACTACGGGAGCGAGCAGACCATCTCGTCCACCAATCGAGTAGAGATACTGTATTGAGAAATTGGAAGTCGGGTGCAGAGTGTTGCTCAATTCCCCTCAACCCTTGCGCTGTCTTTCAACTCCCGGGTTTTCCCGTGTCGACACTACCAATAAGCCCTCAAGGGAAGTCTAGCCGTTGCCACCCATAGTGGCGGCGCTCTGGGCATTGGAGGTGCTCACCCCTCGCGATTATGTTTTGCGATAGTCTAAGGGAATGGACTGCGCCAGTAAGACCCTGCGCTGGGGAAGAAAGCGTGGGGTTGAAGGTAGGGAGCTACCGACATCGCGCAGTCACAACTCCTGTCTAACCCTTCACGATCAGCCCCCAAGCCTCAGCCTTTCCTCTTAAGTCTTACTGCATCTAACCCGCGGGTTATGATTCGTTTCCAAGAATTGGAATTCAAGTTCAATGCGGGGTAGCTGTATTGTGGTGCGACATGCACAGCTATCGCCCTCTGGACCCTGCAGGCGAATATCCTCGAGCACTGCCTTGGGATAACTTCCCTGCTCCCACTGTGGAGAGAAGATCTGCTTTTGCGGCCGTGTATATCAAGGCCGGCACCCCTCCAAGGAAAAGATTCAAGGGCATATACTCTCTTCTCCTTGTCCAAAGTAAAGTGATCACACAGCTCTCATGATAGGACTTGAAATCTTCGAAAGGCAACTATCGTCATAATTTATATCAACCACAGTCCGACACCATATCCCACATTACGAACTGTTCATTATGTACGCGGCCCACTGTTGTAAATGTGGTGGCATCTTCGTAATCAACACGAACTGCACCTGGTGCAAGCACAAGGAATGCGCCGAGTGCCACTGAGCTCAGATAGCTTCGAGACGTAAGGTTGATTCATTTCGCTGCTATCTTCTAAACGGATTGTACTAAATTGATATAGCTTCGCTCTGCTATGGATGTCAAGACGGGCTAGATCCTGATGCGAATTGGGCCAAGCAGGTAGCCGCACACACGAGACGGTCAGTCGCTCTTGCGGTGAGACGCGGGAAGAGTGCTATCTCATCAAAGACCACAGTTCTGCTGGATCGGCTTAACGTCCTTACGATGGTGTTGGTGCGGAATAGTAACAATAATGTGTCCGCAACAACGCAGGGCGATGGTGGCTATCCTACCAGCTTCAGTCGTTCGTCGCACCGGGGGCCGGTGGCTAGACTTGGCGACTTGCAGTTACGTGTTGGCACTGGATCGCATACAAACATCTCTTTTAGCAGAACTCCCTCATCAATCGTCTCGTGTCCTAACAAAGTGCTTGACGCTGTCGACCTTGGAAAAGGCAAAGCACCTTACCTAGATCAAGTAATACGAATAGAATTTTGATGCATAGTAAGGATATGTCATGCTTCGTGATATCATGCAGCGCCTCAGCTAACTTGAAGAGACCCTACCAATGACAATAAGGTGTCTCGATGAGATCCGAAGCGGTCAAAGACGAAGTTGGTCCCCTCTAGTCAGCACATAAGCCACGTTCAGTCTTAAACATCCTTGCTTATGCCACTATTCATGTATCAAACACATAATACTAGCGCAACGGGCTGAGAGGGCGCCTCATGGGACACTTTTCTTTTGATTGTCTAAAATCGGGTGATCCATTTCGGTACACAATCCGACTCCTTCTTCAGATAAAGACCAAGCCTCCGCTCTATAGAAGCATATCAATACAGCACCGTGGAACCTTTTGTTCAAAGTTTCCCTCTTTTCATAGGGTCACTGTTAACTAGGTACCTAGGGAGAGCAACAGACGTTTCTGGAAACATAGACTCCGAAGCCAGGTCGGAGATTAATGGAGAGGATGGGAGCGTGACTCCGGAGAGATTTAGGTTTTCCATTCTTGACTTTACTAAGCATGCTGCAAGCACGATCCTAAACACTTTAGACGAGGACCGACTTGGAATTGTCACGTTCGGCACAAGTGCTGAGGCAAGTTATTATCGACCTGGCTGGCATTGAACGTCTGTTAACAGGAGCTGTTCAGAAACGGATCTGTTGCCAATGGATCATTACAAACACGACATGGCTGTAAGGAAGTGGGGTTCCCGGCAGATTTGGAACAACTCCAGGTCGTTCTGCGTCCTAGCCAAGATATCGAACCACGTCTGGTGGCATCTGGGCTGTGACGTTAGGCCACGGTCCCATCTGAGGAAGCGATGCTTGCGCTCACAGGTTCTTGGGAGGCTACACGAAATGGGATTTCCCGTGGAGTGAAGATGTGAAGTGAAGATGGTTTAGCCAGCGAATCCAAGAAACACTTACCATGGCACCACTCGAACGCGAGATACCCAACTTGTGTGTATCAAGCCACGCAATGATGTCGGGGCTTAGATTAAGACTCCTCCTGACGTAGTTTATCCATTCATCTGAAACCCCCATAGGAACTCTACTCAACTTGGGAAAACTAATATTTGGGCGGACACAGATTTCCAGTAACCATATTTTAAATATAATTACCTTGAGGCGGTTTCCACCAAATGGTCATGGTATCCCCCTAAGCGAAAACATTGACGTTTCTACTTCATTTTGGTCAAGGGTGAATAAGGGTAAACTTGACATTGACAAGAAGTGCCCAGAGATCATGTCGCGTTATCTCTTTACCAGCCCATCTAATGAAATCCAAACCAATCACTGCATCTCTAGCCAGCTGACCTCCCTTTGCCAACGGGCTCTATGGTCTTAAAGACTAATTCCTGGCTCTCTATTTCTCTAAGATATGCCAGAGCAAAGTTCCCAGCCCTCTCAAACAGCTCTTTGCTTCAATTGCTGACTTTATATATCATAGTCCTCGACTGTCATCATGACATGAACAAGCCGCGACATGCTTCTGATACCAAAGGGCAGATGATCCAAGCACTGGTCGTTCAGCACGCGGTTGGACGATTTGCGTTTTGGGATGACGCGTTCCGTAACCCGACCGCGGCTGGAGGAGTAGCCGAAGCTCCTATGCTCCTTTGGACGCTCAATGCAGATGAGATATGGCTGCAGTGCCCCGATGGAGACTTGGAGTACTGGATTGGCGCCATGAACAGGGCCAAGTTCGAGGAGCAGCTGCAACGGTATCGGACTCGCCAGAACCGCTGGTGCGATCATTATTACACCGCTGTTGACTACGAAGACGGGGGTAGAGAGGAAGAGGCAAGACTAATGAAGAAGTGGGCAGGCGGTCTCCTGGACTTCGATCGAGATGGAGATGCGTGGGGAAAGGACTGTAATATTCCCTGAGGTTATCGTGTCGTGTCTCGATGTCTCGGGGGGAAAGTCTTGGCAGTTGACTGGGCGCCAAAACTACACAATCCTGCAGAATCAAGTGGCTGCGAGAATCCGGGGACTGTCAATTGAGAACAAAGTCGACGACGTCATGCTCGCCCTATAAGAACCTATAACACCAACTTCCCCGCATGGCTGCTTCGCCCCTATAAGGATCTGATGACATCGCCGTCCCTTTCAGGTTGGCAACACTTTCTCATCTGGACGTTCTCGTGAGTCGTATGGTGATTCAGTGACGATGATTCTGCATCATATAACCTGGGTGGTAGCTTGTCACTGTCTGGTCAGGGGAATGGGGTTGAGATGAGTTCTGACATATAAGCACCTCGCTTTCCGTGGCCTCGATGTCCGTACCACTGAGCTTAGTACCTGTCTATATTTTCTCACGTTCATAGTAGTTCAGAAGGCGGCATCAATGAACTCTTTGCGCATCTTAGCGGCGGGTATGATATGGCTTGGCAGTGTAAGTCAAGCCGCGCCGCAGGGAATAACAATTCCGACGAAGAGGGATTTGAAATTTGCCTTTGGAAGCGAAAAGATTCGAGGTGTTAACTTGGGCGGTTGGCTTGTCCTTGAGGTTTGGCGAATATACTGAATGTTTAGCGCATAGCAAGCTAACGAGTTGCCAGCCGTGGATTACGCCCTCTTTCTTTGAGGCCACGCCTGATAACGTCGTGGATGAGTATACACTGACTCAAACCCTCGGTGCCAAAGAAGCATCAACCCGCCTCGAACAACATTGGAGCACTTGGATAACGGCAGACGAACTTCGTGATATCGCTTCGAAAGGCCTTAATTTCGTAAGGATCCCGGTTGGTTATTGGTCAGTTACACCGTTGCCAGGAGATCCATGTAAGTATCCCAAGCATGCCTTGCCGGCATCTTTTTATATATTGAAGTGCTCGAGTGTCTCAAAATGAACACCTTATCGAAGCCCTCAGATATACCTATCCTGCTGAGTTGTAGACTGCCAGGAGATAATTGCTGACATGATATATTTAATATATTCAGATCTCGATGGCGGCTACAGATACCTTGGGATGGCCCTAGACTGGGCTAGCGATAATAACTTGAAGGTACCTACTTAACCCATATAATACCAGTCATGTGAAACGATAGAATCGCTAATCATGTGGAGGTGATGATCGATCTGCACGGAGCACCCGGTTCGCAGAATGGATTAGGTACGTACCTTCAATATTTACATCTTGTTGATCATCAGAAACTCATGGCTGGAACAGACAACTCGGGGAGACGAGGCACTATTACTTGGATACAGGGAGATACGGTATCTCAGACTTTAACGGCCTTGAACAAGCTTCGGGATGACTTTGCATCTCACCCAGCCGTAGCCTCCATCGAGCTCCTTAATGAGCCGATGAGTCCTAGTCTTGATATGGACACGGTGCGCAGATTCATGACAGAAGGGGCCAACAATCTACAAGGTTCCAGTGTCGCGATAGCTTTCCACGATGCGTTCTTAGGTCCGACAAGGTGGAACGACTGGGGCGCGGCTTCAGCATCGTCGTCGCTACTCCTTGATACACACCACTACGAAGTCTTTGATAACGGACAGCTGCAAATGAGTGTTCACCAGCACGTCGGCAGCGCATGTGGGTTCGGGAGGACGATGGAAGCCAGCAACAAATGGACCATCTCAGGCGAGTTTAGCGGTGCCTTGACGGACTGTGCTAAGTGGCTCAACGGTCGTGGCGTCGGGGCACGTTACGACGGTACCTTCAACTATAACGGCCAGAGTTCCTCGTTCATCGCTGCTTGTGATGGGAAATCACCTGGATCAGTCGACAATTTGCCCGAAGCCGAGCGCACCAACATCGCCGAGTTCGTCGCTGCCCAGATGGTGGCGTACGAGAAAGCTGCTGGTTGGATATTTTGGACGTGGAAGACGGAATCTGCTCCAGAATGGAGCTTTAAGGATCTGGCCAACGCTGGAATCATCCCCCAGCCACTGTCATCTATGAGTATGCTCAACACTGCCCCCGTAATACAGCGTGTCGCCTCACTAACATGAATGTAGACTCTGCCGTGTGTGATTGATCCCGGATTTCCGTGAGTGGCGTGGGTAGATAGGGACATGTGGAAACATGTAGAATGTAATGAATTGGACGTCTTCATGATTTTACGACTCCGAAACCGGTTTGGATGTGGTTACATAGCGCTTCACGGTCGCTTTTTCTCTGGATTACCTACAGCACAATCATTGACCTGCACTTTTCATGTGCGTTAGAGATCGCTGCATATTGACCAACACGAAGGCGATTGGAATGACTTCTTCGAAAGGAAAACCGACGGACTCTGAGCTTCGCGAGCAGATAAAAGAGGGTATATGTCTGCTATGGACCTAGTGGAGAGTCCCGTAGAACTAACCGTTGTGTAGATATTGAACAAGAACCAAACAAGTCTGGCGGTGGACAAGGACAATGGTCCGCGTGGAAGATCAGTACCTCGTAGCTTCGTTTGTGATGCATCAGACTTTCTGACTACCTACCGCTTGCTAGGCAAATAAGCTCGCTAAGGAATACGAGAAACAAGGAGGCGACTACGAGAACTGAGCCGGGGTCGAAGAATGAGCCCAAGAAGGGAACACCCCAGCCGAAAAGTGATTCGAAGAAATCATCTGAAACTTAAGACACGCGCGGCTTATGCAGGTCGTGTTTCTAAGCTTCATTTCGTCGCGCATGAAAAGGTCCCGAGTAGCTACTTTGAGGAGCGTACCAACTCAGCTAATATGTATGTATTTTGGGCAAAATGTACGGGAGGGCTCTGATATGAATCGTGGGATGATATGGGTGGTTCATCGATTACTCTTGCTGTAATGTATCTATCGTTGGTTATCGTTTCATATATTAACCTAGATACCTAATGTACAAGACAATATCGCTGTAAGCAGTAGACCCTTGGATTGTCAGACAAGTATAGGTACCTTAGGTACACTAACAATTGGTACTGGAGCTTTACCTACCTAGGTACATACCTAATGTAGGTAGGTCTGGAGGTCTTCAGCTGCAGCAGGATAGTGGGGACCAGACCTCTCTGGAGATGCTTTCGTGTTAACTTTTTGACCAACTCGTTCGACGTACCAGCTCCATTCCCCAATTGACTTCCATGAGTACATCTTTTCTTCCACTTCCCTGAAGATGCGCCAATCTCAGGCCTTGATGCTTCTGAGCATCATCGCCCACAACGGGATTGTTACAGCGGCCTCTCTACCACGTGGAGTTGGTCCTGAATGTTAGTTTCGTCCTACTCCCCCCACATTGGACGAGGAGGTTCCCTTTCTCTGTCTTGTCTGGCTGGGCCAATACTTGAATGGTATTGTTTTAGCTATTCATACTAACAAAGCGAGTCTAGTCGTGAAATTCTACGAAATCAAAGACACCTTTACCTGTATTGGTCACCCTTCCATAACCATCCCAGCCTCGAAAGTCAACGATAACTCATGTGACTGTCCCGACGGTACCGACGAGCCTGGCACTGCCGCATGCGCCCTATTAGACCACCTCTCTCCCGAGCAGCCATTCCCTGGCTCTCTATCCGGCACCACGAACACGACAAATGCTCTCCCTGGCTTCTGGTGTGAAAACAAGGGCCACGTTGGTTCTTACGTCCCGTTTATGTACGTAAACGACGGGGTATGCGATTATGAGCTCTGCTGCGATGGCAGCGAAGAGTACGGAAAAGTAGGTGTGAAGTGTGCCAACAAGTGTGCGGAGATTGGCAAGGAGTGGAGGCGAGTCGAGAAAGAACGAAAAGAAAACCTAGAACGAGCCAACAAGCGCCGTCGAACTATGGTGAAGGAGTCTAAGGAAGTCCGCCGCCGTGTCGAGGTTAAGATTACTAGCCTTGCCGAGGAGATTAAAGAACTCGAGGTTAAGCAGGCTGAACTGAAAGCCAAGCTGGATGGTATTGAGCGTCAGGAACGATTCAAGGTAGTCAAGAACGAAGGATCTGGAAAACTTGGCGTTCTGGCTGGACTGGCCAAGACAAGGGTTAATGAACTAAGGGATGCCCTCAGCAAAGTTATGGGCGAACGTAATCAGCTGAAGGACAAAGTCCAGGAGCTGGAGGGTATCCTAGCGGCCTTTAAGGAGGAATACAACCCCAACTTCAACGATGAAGGTGTCAAGAAGGCTGTAAGAGCTTGGGAAGACTATGCTGCCAAGGGAGACACCCAAGAACAGCTCAACGAGATGGATATTCAAGCAGTTATGAAGGAGGACAGTGACGAGTCGGGCATTAACTGGAAAGAATTCGATGACGATGAGGTTACTGATACGGATATTCGTACGTCAAGGATATTACTCCGATTATTCTATGGCGTTAGCCGACTAACCCGATATAGTGTATAGCTTTGAGGCCTACCTCCCTGGCCCGCTTCGTGACTTCCTCCATTCCAAGATCAACCTGCTCCGAATCTGGCTGATCGAGAATGGTATGTTGGCAGATGCTGGCTCTGAGAAGAGCGAGTCTCGTCTTGTCAAGGCTGCACGGGAGGCCCACGATACGGTCGCCAATGATGTCAACTCCAAGAAGCGAACGCTGGAGGAGCAACAACGCGACCTAGAGAAGGATTACGGAAGGGATGACATCTTCCGTTATCTGAAGGGAAAGTGCGTGTCCACTGAGGCAGGCGAATATGAGTATGAGTTGTGCTGGTTGGACAAGACAAGCCAGAAGAGCAAGAAGGGAGGCGGAAAGACCACCATGGGTAACTTCCAGCGCTTCGACTGGGACGAGGCGGACGAGGAGGAGCGGCACGATGGTAAAGGGCTTGGACGAGGGAAGCGCATGGTACTGAGGTACGAGAACGGCCAGGGTTGTTGGAATGGCCCGAACCGGAAAACCGACGTATGGCTTGCATGTGCCGAGACAGAGGAACTGTGGCGAGTCAGTGAACTAGAGAAATGTGTTTATAAGATGGAGGTGGGTACACCCGCGGTCTGCGAGGAGGTCGTAGAGCCTGGACACGTCAAAGATGAGCTGTGATAGGATTTTTGATAGACAGGCAGCTAGTAATCTCGACACCATACCATTCATTACATGAATACCAAAGCAATAAATTTCATGCCTAGAATTGTATGAGAACCTTGGTACCTACGAACGCATATATTTGGGAGTATGAGAAAAACTTCCGCAAATTACTAGGTACCTCGTAGTTTCATTAGAGATCGAGACTGTTCTTAGGGCTCGTGGTATCATTCATAACAGATTAAGCGGCAGTGGGATCAACAGTGGACACCACCTAGTGTCATCTGACAGCCTCACTTCTTTTGTAGCCATCCATGACCTTTCTCCTCTTAGTCCTTTCTTCTTGTTCTGCTAGGACCTTGGCCGTGAGAGACGCAGTCATTGGGTTGTTTATCCGGCTTGCAATATCGCTCTTGTTGTCCTTGCTGCCGTCTTTCTCCTTTCGTGATCCAACATTCACGTTCTCCTTCGCATCCCCCTCAGCCTTGCGCTTCTTCTTGCCCGCACTTTTATCTTTCTTCAGGTTGTGTGTTAAGCCTAACGCCATTAGATCGTCGACTCTCTTCGCTAGCTTCTCTACCTCGGCCTCGTCGGTTGATAATATGGGTATAATGTCGCGTTCTTCAAAGTTGTAGCTACATTCGGGACAATGCTTCTCCCCAGTCTCTGCAATCTCCTTCATGGCCATCTCGGCGAAGACGTGACCACACGGTACTAGATATATACTCTTGGTCGCGGCGCCCAGTTCTTTGAGGCTGACGGGACAGGTGGCAAACTCTCCGCGGCTGCTCTTCTCGTCTTTGCGTATCGTGAACTTGAGCTTGATGACATCCTTCAGGCTCTTGATGCCTGTGCGCGCGAACTCGGCTTCTTGTGTCTCAGGCAGCGCCGCCTCTGATGATGATGGCATTAGGCATTGCAGCACGGACTCATAATTGTAGAGACGCCCTCGCCAATCTGACACTGTGTTCGATAGGTCGAGCGGCGCATCCGACAAGGGACATGTGGTCCACGCGTGGGTTAGACTCTCGAGAGCGGTGGCCTTGAGTTCGGAGGTGGTGGGGAGGCGGGCGGCTTCGCGCACAAGTTCCCGCCGCTTGGGGATGGAGCCCCCGTCGTTGCCCATGGAGTCAAAGCTGCTTTGTCAAGGGAGACTGAAAGTATGGATGTGATCGAGAAGCCGTAAGTTGTAAGTTGTGAGTTGTAAGTCGTAAGTCGTAAGTCGTATTGCACTGGTACGTTTGATTGTAGGATTTGGATAGGTATCTGGTATTAGGTATTAGTTTTGAAAGTGGCGCTAAGCTGCCCCGAATCGATAAGATAAAGCTAGCGGGGTTCGAGGTGCATACAGGCAGACAGGTCGCTAATTTTAGTTGCGCTTCAGCTGCCGAAGGCTCTCTTACTACCTACCCCCTAGGTAGAAACGATTGGGCACTAAACGCTAACACCATGTACCTAAAGTACCTACCTTGAACTTACAGCTCCCTTATCACGCTCTGCACGCTGTCACGTCCTCGGTCATCACGAGCTCAACTCCAGCTCTATGCAACAAAAAAAGACGACCTTGCGCCCTACCACAAACGACAACATTCTTACCGTCCCTTACATCCCTCGCCATCACACGACCCCTTGTCCACCTCATACTTTTTGTCATTCTATTCCGTCTTGAGTTGGTTGGCTCCTCATCCTCTCCCGATCGGATGTCGCAGACTTTAACCCTATTCTGGATGTATCGGTTTGCGGTTGGCTCATGAAGCTACCCTCGACGCGGCTGAAGGCTACCTAACGAGGGCCGCACCACATACAGTTGTCGCCCGTCATGGCGCAACAGTACGCGCTGGCTATTGAGGCCCTAGATGCCATCTATCGAGACCTCAAGTCCAGGTAACCATCCTCCAAGTGCTTATTTATCTGTTACCTAAGTAACTAGCTAACCATTGCGGCTTGCATAGGGGCCCGGATGATGTACGCAAGAAAGCTGCTCTTGAATTGAGGGAATTGGTTGACTTTTCCTACAGAGGTGCGTATCATACCTGCTCTTCCACCTGCCATAGATTGCCGCCTCGTCGTAGCATACGGTTAGCTCACGGCGATTCCATGTAGACCTCCAACCGGATCAATTCAATAACTTCTATCTCGCCGTAAATAACAAGATCACCACTCTGATGCTCCATGGCAACGATTCCTCCGAACGGCTCGGCGGCGTCTAC
The DNA here is from genome assembly GCA_022495205.1 of Hypoxylon sp. FL1150. NCBI lineage: Eukaryota > Fungi > Ascomycota > Sordariomycetes > Xylariales > Hypoxylaceae > Hypoxylon > Hypoxylon sp. FL1150. Next base: position 177,451 of record MU376211.1, on the reverse strand, counting down.
GCCCTCGATGCTCTCGTCAACTTCGAAGGTGTCGATGTTACGGCGAAATACACTCGGTTTACCGCCAACCTCAAAACCATTCTAAGAGGAAAAGATATTGTACCTATGCAACCCGCCGCCATAGCTCTAGGAAAACTCTGTCAGCCCGGTGGGTCGCTCATATCTGAGCTGGTTGAATCCGAGGTCAAGACGGCTCTGGAATGGCTTCAGTCGGACAGGGTGGAGGAGAAGAGATATAGTGCTGTCCTAGTCCTCCGCGAACTGGCCCTATGTGCGCCGACTCTGATGTACGCCTACGTCGGTCTCATCTTCGACCTGATATGGGTTGGCCTTCGTGACCAGCGCCAACTAATTCGAGCAACGTCTGGCGAGGCAGTTAGTGCATGCTTTCGCATCATTCGTGAACGGGACCAGGAGATGAAACAAGCGTGGATGACCAAGATGTACAACGAGACCTTACTCGGCCTCAAGAACAACACTATCGAGCACATCCACGCGTCATTGCTTGTACTCAAGGAGCTACTCGAGCAAGGTGGCATGTATATGCAGGACCACTACCCGGAGGCGTGCGAGATCGTCTACCGCCACAAAGACCATCGAGATATGACGATTCGTAAAACGGTCGTCTCGTTGGTTCCCCAATTGGCAAACTACTCCCCAACCGACTTTGCCCATTCCTATCTCCACAAATTCATGGTGTATCTTTCGGGCTTGCTTAAGAAGGACAAGGAACGTAACGACGCTTTCTTGGCTATCGGCATGGTCGCTAATTCCGTCAAGAGTGCTATTGCACCGTATCTTGATGGTGTTCTCATCTATGTTCGAGAGGGTCTCAGCATTCAGTCTCGAAGACGCGGCTCCGTTGACCCTGTCTTCGACTGTATCAGCAGACTTGCTGTCGCCGTCGGCCAAACACTAAGCAAATATATGGAGGCTCTGCTGGACCCCATTTTTGCATGTGAACTCACACCAAAACTAACTCAAGCTTTAGTTGATATGGCTTTCTACATACCACCGGTGAAGAATATTATCCAGGACAGGCTCCTTGACATGCTTAGCAGGGTTCTATGCGGAGAGCCCTTCAAACCCCTCGGAGCTCCCACCCCCAACACGCTTTCGGCCGTACCTATTATTCCCAAAGATGCCAAGGACCCGAATGCGTATGATCACAGGAAAGCTGAAGTGAAGCTGGCTTTAAACACGTTAGGGAGTTTCGACTTCTCAGGTAAATAGCTGACCTGTCCCAATACCCCATATTCGACAATCTACCACCTCATTCCCATCCTATCTTCATTCCAGCACACTTCCCAGTTCCTATCGCCGACACCATGTACTAATACGTACTCAAGGTCACATTCTTAATGAGTTTGTTCGAGACGTTGCCATCAAATATGTTGAAGACGACGACGGAGAAATCCGTGAAGCAGCTGCCCTTACCTGTTGCCAGCTCTATGTGCGAGATCCGATCGTTAACCAAACGAGTTATCACGCATTGCAGGTCGTTGGCGACGTCATAGAGAAGTTACTGACCGTAGGCGTGTCCGATCCAGAGTCTAGCATAAGGCGGACCGTGCTAGCAGCTCTTGATGAGCGGTTCGACCCTCACCTCGCGAAAGCCGAGAATATTCGGACACTCTTCTTTGCCCTCAATGACGAAGCGTTTGAAATTAGAGAAGTTGCCATCTCGATTATAGGACGCCTGGCGCGTTACAACCCAGCCTATGTGATACCTTCACTACGTAAGACACTAATACAGATGCTTACCGAGCTCGAGTTTTCAGATGCCGCACGCAATAAAGAGGAGAGCGCAAGACTCCTGAGTCACCTAGTCCAGAACGCACAGGGATTAATCAAACCATACGTTGAGCCTATGATTTCGGTGCTATTACCGAAAGCTAACGACACCAACCACGCCGTTGCCGCTACCATCCTCAAGGCAATCGGCGAGCTTGCTACTGTTGGAGGGGAAGACATGCTCCCCTATAAGGACAGGCTCATGCCAATTATCATCCAAGCGCTGCAAGATCAGTCCTCCAATGTCAAGCGAGAAGCCGCACTGCACACCCTCGGACAGCTTGCCAGCAACTCTGGTTACGTTATCGATCCCTACCTCGAATACCCTGAACTTCTTGATCTGCTTCAGCACATCATTCGCACTGAACCCCAGCGCGGTCCCCTTCGACAGGAGACAATCAAGTTGATGGGAATACTAGGCGCACTGGATCCCTACAGACATCAGGTACAGAATCCCCAAGACGATTATTCTCGAATGCACCAACCAGCGATTGAGTATGGAAGTCCTCTCAATTCGATCAGAAAGTTCGGCGCCAAGCCAAATTATAAGAAACGATACAAAAATGCGAAGATCGTGATGGAGCCAATAAGATTATTGAAACATAACGCTGACTATCATGCCCTACAGCAAGTCGAGGAGCGCGCCCCTGACGCCAAACGGCGCGTCGAGTCTAATCGGATGACCGATATCTCACTAATGATGACAGGTCTTACCCCGTCCAATAAGGAGTACTACCCTACCGTAGTGATAAACGCTCTCTTGAACATACTGAAGGATACTTCCCTCGTATCTCACCACGCTGCCGTGATCGAGGCCATCATGAACATATTCCGAACGCTTGGGCTGGAATGTGTCTCGTTTCTCGATCGCATTATCCCCGAGTTCTTGAGAGTTATCCGCGATTCGCCCATAAACCGCGTCGAGTCGTACTTTAACCAACTGGCTACGCTGGTTAGCATTGTGCGACAGCACATCAGGAACTACCTGCCCGAGATTATTGACACTCTTTCCAAGTTCTGGGACGCGCCGGCATCGCTCTTATCCACGATATTGTCGTTGGTAGAAGCTATTTCGAGATCCCTAGAAGGAGAGTTCAAAATTTACCTGGCGGGTCTATTGCCGTGGATGCTTGGTACCTTGGAGAAAGACACGACGACTAAGCGAATCCCTTCCGAAAAGGTCCTGCATGCCTTTCTGGTCTTCGGCTCTAGTAGCGAGGAATACATGCATCTCATTATCCCCGTGATCGTACGCACGTTTGAAAAACAGAGCCAGCCGACGTTCTTGAGAAAATCTGCTATCGAGACCATTGGGAAGATATCCCGCCAGGTCAACCTGAACGATTATGCGGCTAAGATCATACACCCGTTAACTAGGATTCTTGCCGGCGGGGAGGTATCTCTACGTGTCACTGCGCTAGACACTCTATGCGCTCTGATCCAACAGCTCGGCAGAGACTATTTGCACTTCATGAGCACCGTCACCAAAGCCTTGCAGGTGCATCAGATTCAGCATTCGAACTACGACCTTCTAGTCAGCAAGCTGCAGAAAGGAGAAGCCCTCCCCCAAGATCTGAGTTCAGAGTCACGATTCATTGACCAATCAGATGAGCCGTCGTTTGCCGACCTCGGTAACAAAAAGCTCGAGATGAATGCGATACATCTAAAAGCCGCCTGGGACACGAAAGGCAAGTCGACTAAGGAAGACTGGCAAGAGTGGCTTCGACGCTTCAGCACCACCCTCCTGACTGAGTCACCTAATCACGCCCTTCGTGCGTGTGCTATTCTGGGCAGCGTACATCTCCCTCTTGCGCGCGAGTTATTCAATTCCGCCTTCGTTTCTTGCTGGAGCGAGCTCTACGAGCAATTCCAGGACGAACTTATTCAGAACATCGAAAACGCGATACGATCCGAGAATGTGCCACCAGATCTGCTCGGGCTACTGCTCAACCTCGCCGAATTTATGGAACACGACGACAAGGCTTTACCTATTGATATTAGAGTTCTCGGGAGGGAGGCCGGCCGTTGTCACGCATATGCAAAGGCTCTCCACTACAAAGAATTGGAATTCCTGCAGGACCAAAGTGGACCGGCCGTCGAAGCCCTGATTGTCATAAATAACCAACTCCAGCAGTATGATGCTGCCATCGGCATTCTCCGCAAGGCGCAGCTCTACAAAGACGGAATCCAGCTTAGAGAGACCTGGTTTGAAAAGCTAGAGCGGTGGGAAGAGGCCCTGCAATTTTACAATAAAAGGGAATCGGAAATGCCACGAGACCAGGTGGTGCCCCTCGACATTGTCATGGGTAAAATGCGATGTTTACACGCCCTTGGTGAATGGGATGCCCTGGCCAGTTTGACGAGCAATACATGGACGAACTCAGCACCGGAAGTCCAAAGACGCATCGCACCTCTCGCGACAGCGGCTGCCTGGGGCTTGGGAAAATGGGACTCGATGGATAACTACTTGCAATCTATGAAACGAAATTCTCCGGACCGCTCGTTCTTCGGTGCTATATTGGCGTTGCATCGTAACCAGTTCCGAGAAGCTGCGGCATGTATCCAGCAGACACGGGAGGGCCTTGACACCGAGCTTAGTGCGCTCGTCAGCGAGTCGTATAATCGGGCATACCAGGTGATTGTTAGGGTACAAATGCTTGCAGAACTCGAGGAGATAATTGTTTATAAGCAAGCTGACGACAGAAAGAAGTCAACCATGCGTCGCACCTGGGAGAGCCGCCTCAAAGGTTGTCAAAGGAACGTTGAGGTATGGCAGCGCATGCTCAGGCTCCGTGGCCTGGTTATTACCCCGGCAGAGAATATGTACATGTGGATAAAATTCGCCAATCTCTGCCGAAAGTCTGGGAGGATGGGACTGGCTGAGAAGTCGCTTAAGCAACTCATCGGCACCGATCAGTCTCTTGATACGATAATACCGCACTGGACTCAGAATGGCCAAGCTCAGCAGGGCACGGCAACAAGGATTCCCCCTCAAGTCGTATATGCCGTCCTCAAGTTCTATTGGGAATACGGTCAACAATCCCAATTACGCGGAACCGATCACTCGGAAAGGACGCTGTACTGCCTCTCCAAGTTCACTGCAGACTCTGCCCAAAATCTTGAGATGGCGAAGGCGTCGATGCAAGCTGTCGCACCAAATGGTGCTGACCCAATGAGCGACTACGGTTTCAACAGCGGACTGGACGCAGGTATTCCTAACTCGAGGACTCAGAAGATAATTCAGGACCAGACGGTGCTACTTGCAAAATGTTTCCTCAAAAAGGGAGAGTGGCAAGTAGCCTTGAACAAGAACGACTGGCAGCATAGAGATGTCCATGAAATCTTGGCGTCCTATTCAAAAGCCACCCAATATAACCCGAAATGGTATAAGGCGTGGCACGCGTGGGCTTTGGCGAACTTTGAAATCGTGCAAACTCTCACGTCTCCAGGAGATAGAGCTGTCATGAGAGCAGATCCTTCCATTATCATCAACCACGTCGTCCCGGCCGTTCAAGGCTTCTTTAAGTCTATCGCACTGTCATCTGGAAGTTCGTTGCAGGACACGCTACGCCTCCTCACATTATGGTTTGCGCACGGCGGCAGCGGTGAAGTGAACACGGCAGTTACGCAAGGCTTCGGAACTGTCAGTGTCGACACGTGGCTGGAGGTGATTCCTCAACTTATTGCCCGGATCAACCAACCTAATCAGCGAGTGCGCCAGTCTATTCACAATCTTCTTGCGGATGTTGGGCGTAACCATCCCCAAGCCTTGGTTTACCCGCTAACCGTAGCGATGAAATCGGCCCAGAGCTCCCGAAGGTCCAAATCAGCGGCACTGATTATGGATAGCATGCGCGCACATAGCGCCAAGCTTGTCGAGCAAGCCGACACGGTTAGCCATGAGCTCATCCGGGTTGCGGTACTATGGCACGAACTCTGGCATGAGGGACTTGAGGAAGCATCTCGCTTATATTTTGGAGATCATAACATTGAAGGTATGTTTACTACTCTTGGGCCATTGCACGAGCTGCTGGAGCGAGGACCGGAAACCCTGCGCGAAATCAGTTTCGCGCAGACCTTCGGTCGGGACCTCACAGAGGCGCGGGAATGGTGCCGTCAGTACGAGAGCAGCCACGATGTCAACGATCTCAATCAAGCATGGGATCTGTACTACCAAGTATTCCGCCGTATAGGACGGCAGCTTCCCCAGATGTCCTCGCTAGAGCTGGCATATTGCTCTCCTAAACTACTGGCAGCTAAAAATCTGGATCTTGCGGTGCCTGGAACGTATCGTAGCGGCGCCCCTATCGTTCGAATCCTTTCGTTCGATACCACCTTCAGCGTAATTAACTCCAAGCAGCGGCCTCGTAAGTTGAACACGAACGGAAGCGATGGGATTTCCTACGCCTTCCTATTGAAGGGTCACGAAGATATCCGCCAAGATGAACGTGTCATGCAGCTGTTTGGTCTATGTAACACCTTGCTCGCTAACGATTCCGAGTGCTATAAACGACACCTTGGAATTCAGCGATACCCGGCAATACCTCTCAGTCAGAATTCGGGTCTCCTTGGCTGGGTGCCAAACAGCGATACCTTACACGTACTAATCCGCGAGTATCGTGAAAGTCGAAAGATCCTCCTGAACATAGAGCACCGTATCATGTTGCAGATGGCGCCAGACTACGACAACCTGACTCTTATGCAGAAGGTGGAAGTCTTTGGTTATGCGCTAGACAACACCACCGGCCAAGATCTCTACCGAGTCCTCTGGCTCAAGAGCAAAAGCTCGGAAGCCTGGCTGGAGAGACGTACCAATTACACCCGCAGCCTAGGCGTCATGAGTATGGTTGGTTACATTCTTGGCCTAGGCGACAGGCATCCGAGTAACCTAATGCTCGACCGCATAACGGGAAAGATCATCCATATCGACTTTGGCGACTGCTTCGAGGTCGCCATGAAGCGAGACAAGTATCCCGAGAGAGTTCCATTCCGTCTCACTAGAATGCTCACGTACGCAATGGAGGTTAGCAATATCGAGGGTAGTTTCCGCATCACGTGTGAACACGTAATGCGTGTGCTTCGTGAGAACAAGGAGAGTGTGATGGCTGTCTTGGAAGCGGTAAGTTGCTTCTCAATACGAATCAGAATTATTACTAATATAATGGCACCTCGTAGTTCATTCACGATCCCTTACTGACCTGGCGCCTCACGAACGCTGCATCACCCGTGGGACCCAACTTTCGCTCCGAGAGAGAGACCTCGTTAGGCGCCGGCGCTCCTCAGCGGGCCCGCAGGCCAAGCATTTTAGATGCCGAGCACCCTCCTTCGGAGTTCCTCGCCGCTCAGCAAGCTGTTGCTGGAGCGGATCTTGCTGGGGGCCCACCCGGCTCCCGCGTCAGGGCACGCACAAATTCTAGCCTAGTCAACGGCGCTGGATTAATTGACGGAGAGATGGCCGAGATACAAAACGCGCGGGCGGTCGAGGTGCTGGACCGCGTAAACCAGAAGCTGACGGGCCGCGACTTCAAACCGAGCGACGAGCTGGACATAGTTACCCAGGTGAATAAGCTCATCATGGAGGCGACGAAGCTGGAAAACCTATGCCAGCACTACATTGGGTGGTGCTCATTCTGGTGAGCCCGGCTACTACCAACAAGGGGGGGGTTTGCTGTGAGAATAGGTGTAAATGATATAATGGATGGTTGGGAGGGAAGGACTTTGGCCGGCAAGGGTGGAGTTCGTAGGGAAACAAAGATTCTACGGTGGCGATGGTGTTGCTTGCAATGGGAGAAAAAGATGCAATCGCCTCCAATTGCGTTAGGAGCTTCGAAGCTGGGGTTTTAATTACGTCGGCTCGGCCTCCAGGACTTCTAGATTACCCCCTCGAGTTCAAAAAGCCTAGCGGATTTCTCCCCCAGAGTCTGACACGTGCTTAAGTCAAGAAGCGCTGAAATAGGCGCGTAACGGCGGGTGTAATTAAGAAACATTTAATGGATCTAACACTCAGAGCTCCGTGCAGATACCTAAACGCCACTAGATTTACTTGCTAGGTTGGAGTAGATACCTACTGACTAGACTTGCTTGTTTGAATCGTGAATCTTGGAATGGCTGACTTGAGACAGACTGCGTCAGCTGCACGGAGACTTACATCCATGCGTTTACATCTTATATCTTCACCATCTATTACCCAGCAGCCGAGTTCCCTATGATATTATGGCTTCGCATAGTAGCTTCGATCGAATGCATATTTCAGCAAATTGCGATATTTTTAATACTTACAGCCATACTGCCACTTCTTGTGTGCGCCGCTCCGGAATTACACGGCGCCTAGGAGGCTGCGCTAAGACAGGGGGAATTGATACATGAAAGTTTTAAGCCACCATCACACTATATGCGGTGGGTCTGCATTCATGATATGTTATTGTATTGTATTGAACCATCGCCATTGTTGGAGCTGACTGCATAAATGTGGTGCTCTCGTATATGTAGGTAGGTACCAGCCGGTTGGTCGTGATGGAGAGGATTACCACCCCAAAATGTTAGTGTGTCACAGGCAGGCGTGCGATGATGACCGGAACCTGCAGAAAGCACGATGAATGCATGAATCGGATTGGCCAAAGTCAGCTGAAGCCATATGCAAGAGATAACTCACAAACTTGATAGAGGCTTGACAAGGGGAGGGCTACTATGTAGGCATCAAAGGCGCGGGGGCAATTGTTGCCTTCTATGGAATAGTTGAAATATGATATCTGATACCCACGATTTTAGAGATAAGACAATGCTACTCAACAAAATTTATTTTCATGAGTAACCCCATAGAGAGCTATGAGGAAATCCACAGCTTGACCCTTTCATCATCGCAAACAGCTACGAATAAAATAGAAAAAAAATGAGAAAGGGGAAAAAAAAAAGGAAAAAAAAAAAGGCCAAGGCAACTCACGACGTAACTTATATCCGACGCTGCAAGAGACAAGAGATAAGTAGCTGGATTTACCTAGGTATTTTCTAACGGCCGGTGGTTCTATGTACAAACTAATGATCAGCGAAACCGAGAATTTACCTACACGTTACCAACTGGACGCAATGGTATGAAACAGGATTCGCTTGCGAGATTATCGCTCTAAGCGAACGCTTAGAGGCTTCAAATTTACAGGCATTAGGTGGATCTAATGGCAAACTTATTAGGATAATGATAAAATGAATGGCTTAGAGTTTATTATATTTTCCGCTATCCGTTTAATTGCGTTTAATTGCTACGATCATTCCGATTACAGTTTACTTCGATTTATTATGTAAGGTTTATATAATGCAACTTACGCCGCTACGCATCCAACTAGCATAACCCACATAACTCATTCAAACTCTACTCAATTAGGTCGTGGCTACCTGGGTAACTACCTCTTACTTACGTACCTGGTACATATGAAAGAAGTCGTTGATGGGCTAAGGAAACCTTTGGAAACTGAGATTGAAGCTGAAGCTGAAGCTTAAAGTTGCCATAGGAACCACCGTCTAGATCTACCTGCTGCCCTGCAAATAGGGCACTACAGACTATACAAACGTAGGTACCCAATGGACATATGAGCACACATGTCCGATTTCATCGACTGATGATTCTCAGCTACCCAGCATATCCAGCATGCTATTGCCCGGCATCATAAGGCGACATTGATGATTGCCTAGCAACCTGAAGCATTGCCCTTAGACGATCTCGATACCCATGCTAGACCTCCGTCTAGGTACCTAAATTAGATTCAACACCAGGACCTACATATGTATCCAAGCTCAACTGCAATCGCCAGCAACCACCCAGATTGACACTCCTCGACTGGTGTTATGTAGACTTGGGGCACCTTCTGCATTGCTTTCGACCTCTTCGCTTGGCGTCCTTGCAGACCATCTTTCCAATTCCAACTCTACGCCTGATTTTCCTACAGGCGCAGACTTGAATTTATTGACCTTATAAACCGCAAACAACGGCAAACGCCTCTCGTCCCCATATAGGTAACGACCACTTCCCGTCCTTCCTGGTACCTAGGTTATCAATCCCTTTCCGCTAGGAGCCTCATTTCTCTTCAAGGTCGTCCATTTCCACCCTGTCAGCAAACACCATATCATTATGATTCCCTTCATCGACACATCCCTATTGCGATGCTAAATTAGATGTGCATGCAGGAAGATATCCCTTTCCCGAGTCCAAAACCAAGAAGGAATTCCGATATCCGTTGACGAGGTTGCTCTTTCCGGGCGCTCTTCGCGTTACCTGGGTTACCCGTGGATATCAAACCAAATAATTCGCACCCCAACGATCAATAATTAAAGCTGCCATCTTCTAGACGAAAATGGATTCTTCAGGGTCCTCAGACTTCCAGCTAACTCAGAAGGAAGAAATCCAGGCTTTACAGGTAGCCCATGAAAAGCAACTAGCTTTTCTTGCTAATATGTCCGAAAAGGAGGAACTGGAAATCCGCGAAAAATCAAAGTCCAATCTCCAGTTGTTGAAGGCCACCGTGACAACGAGCCAGTATGAAGAGATTATCATCCCAATGGCCCAAAACTCCTTGGAATATGACTTGCAGAAGCTCGAAATCCGACGCAGGAGAAATGTTGAAATATGCGAGAAGCTTCATAAGGACGAACGTGCGAGAAAGGAAGTTACTTACCACGAGAAATTTGTAGCCAAATTGGCTCAGACGAAACAACCGCCTCCCGCTACAGAGGGCGGTGTCATACCGCAACATAAAGATGTAAGTATGGATCCCAACGGGTCGGGGAGAGATGACCAACCAATGCTTTCGAATCCATTCGCGACCCCGAATCCACTCCCACAGCTTAAGTTAACCAAACCTTTAATCTGCATCGTTCAGCGCCAGATTATCGACAACAAACCACGTTTGATGATGCACGTCAAATCCCTGCCTACAAAACGCAAGGCATCTGAGTCTGGATCTATCGATGAGTCTGCCCCTAAGCGACCACATCTGGACACTTCTCTTAGCACCGTTAACCCCCTACGTACGCCTGTCTCTACTCCGATCAACGAGTCAAGGTCAAGCCACCAGCCAGAGCGAATAATTACATTCGACCAAGTCTATCAAAACGGCAATGCTCAGTTCAAGCACTATATTGCTGAGTGGCCAGAACGCAGTAAAGAGTGGTATATTGTAAAGTGCGAACGGCACCGTCAGCATTTTACGCTGAATCCTATGTAAGTATAAAACGTGTCCCGCATCGCCATCGTCTTCCTTGTTCTTTAGGATCCTCGAGTTTCCGAAGCGAACACTTCTCCCAAGTCTCTAGACACACCCTACTGGATTCTCAAGTCCTAGGAGAAAAATGCTAACAAATACAATCAGCGCAGGTGCCGCCAGACATTTGAACAGCGCAAGCCACGGCTTTCCGGATAGGAACAGGCGTTCTGCTGTGAAAGAACTTGGGTATAGGGTGGTAGATTGCGATGAAACCCAAGTCCGCATGCATAACAAGATCGTGAAAGAAGCTTTTGACAATGGTTACAAACCGCTTGGCTATAAAGGGAGACCTCGATCCGACAACATTCGCCAGAAACGTGGGCCAAAAGTACAGGCATTAACGGGGGCTATTGAGTCTCGTGCTGCCAATTCCGGGCCAGGTCAAGAAAACGAATCTACTCCGGAAAGACTGCCGACCGAGAGCAGCCAGGATAGTGGGATTACTCATCCAAAGGTTTTCCACATCTACTACGGTAAATGGAGAGTTGATGGGCGCAAAAATGGCGAATTCTATCCCGTGATGATTCTTGGATGGGATAAGCAAGAGGGAAGTGGTCTAAGTCCAGAAGATACCCCCTATCTCCATAGCACCAACCTTTTAGAGAAGTCGTCGCATCCTCCGAGCTGTTACAAGTACGATTCGACGAGAATTATCGGTTGGGCGCCGGGCTATGAAGATGGCGGACCAAAAGTTGGGTTGAGGAAATTTCCCGTCATGTTTTTTGACGTGGAGCAGACTGTGGCCTGGTTTCCCGCCGCAAACCTGTCCAAATTTCCACTGTACAAGCGTAAGGCGCCACCCAGACGCGACCATCCATTCAACGCCGCGCGCCGCTGGATCGCTGAGAGAGAAGGCTTCGATACGTGGGAGGACAGAGAAAAGTCGCGCCTCAATGGTAAGAGCACTGCCCTCTATTTCTGGACCAGTCTTACTTACGCATGGTGAACTATGTAGCTTTAGCAACCCGCCCTCGATCGATGTCCGCCGAGTATCCTCCGAAAGATGTCAATCCATTAGGATGTAGCGACGATTCAGATGAATCATGTTCTGGATCAGATGCGGAGTCAACGGGCTCAACGGAAACGGAAAAGATGTTGAAGAAGTTACAGGAGAGAGGGGGCGAGATTTCAGACGATGACGATTATTCCGAATCGGCATCGGATTTTAATGGCAATTGTATCGATCATCAGGAGATGGATGATAGTCTCGACTTCGAGAAAGAGGATTGGAACAGAGACGGATCACACGAACAGTATGCCGATAGTACTAATAGTCGTCCGTGGGCATTCTACCAACTGCGAAGAACAGATGGCAATTGCGAGATGGGACATACAGTCGATTCTCACGAGGCCCGTCAGGCCCAGGAACCCCGTGACGAACAAAAGAAGTCCTCGATGACATCGGAGTCTACAGGTATGAGTTCAGCCCACGGGCTTGCAATACAAGCATGCTACTCACCAGACGCCTGCTTATCTTTGACAGACCCTCAAAGGCACGAGAAATCCACGCGCGATGCTAATAGCCAAAGCGATACTCCCGACATGTTGCGAGGCAATGGTGATCCTCGTGTCTCTCCATCGAGGAACCGCGAAGAAGAGATGCCATCGACATATGATGTAGTACCCAAACTATCTAGCTACAACAAAGCCTATAACAAAGAAACCGCACACAGCCCCGAAGACGGACCAAATTCTGTGCCGGTCTCTCCGGACGGTCAAGTCATTAGTGATCACTTGCTTGGAACTGATGAGCAGGCTCTCGTCGAACAGACCCTCGGTGAGGAAAATACCAGAACGAGAGGCCCTACTACCCCTTGTATCGAACCTACAGCTTCAACCCCCAAACCCGCGGCTCCCTGTACCGAAGCTATGGCCTCAGGCGTGACATACACGACGTCCGCCGTAATCGCCAATGATATTGCAGATGCTAAGTCTGACTACGAATTGTCATTGTTTAGCAATGGAGTTACGTCTTGGAAGAGGCCTCATGAAAATGATGATTGCATTAAACTCTTCTGTAGCGCAGACCGCAAGAAGATGGCTACCAAAGGAGGGCACATAACTATTATAGTAGATCCTAGGGAGATGATCGGTTTCTCTCGAGAGCCACTCCCGGGATCTAACGGAAATAGTATCTTGACACTAAGATATAAATGTGGTTCAACGTGGAGAGTTGTTTTCGACCGAAACAAGCAGAGCAAGCTGGAAATTGGCAAGATTCAGACGCGGGGTTTCATCCGATGGCTTCGAAGTGTGAATGCGGATATCAAGTGCTTCGAATCATGATATACTAAGTGGCTGAAACGGGGGATGTTTACATAAGGTGGCCGCTGTGCTATAAGGGGGATAAGGCGCCAATGGTGGGGTTTTCACGCTTGAAAGTGATATAGTGCTGTAGGTTAGCTGCAACAATCTCAATCGTTCTATTCTTTAAGTCATTGCATGTGAAAATACCGAGTTCCCCGCACTACCTAGGTAAATCTGGATAACCCTTGCTAGGGGAGTACCGAAGCTGTATAATGTGGGTAATATGTACTTACATATGTCCGTACCAAGACCTAGTGAGAGCAATTAACTGTTTATTTTACGTCAATCGTTAATAAACCGTTTGAAAATTTCCAATTATTTAAAATTTTTTAACGTTTATTTATTTTTTAATATTTTAAATAATAAATTTTTATTTTAGTATATATAATAGTTTAATTTTTTTTAATTTTATATATTAAAATATTTTTTTTTAATTGATTTTAATAATTTTAATAATTTATATAAAAAAGAATTTTTTTATTTTATAATTTTAAATTTTTTCTTTTTAATATATATATATATATATATATATATATAAAATTATATATAAAATTATACGTAAAATTATATAAAAAATAAATTATATGATATTATATAAATTTATAAATTTATAATTATAATTTATAATTATCGTAATTATAATTTATAATTATAATTTATAATTTATAATTATAATTTATAATTATAATTTATAAATATAATTTTTATAATTTTATAAAAATTATTTTATAAATTAATAATAATAATAATAATAAAATTTAAATTTTTATTTTTATTTTAATATTAATTTAATTTAATTTTAATTACTTATTAATTTTTATTTATTTATTAAATATTTAAATTTATTTTAAATATTTAAATTATTTTTTAATATTATAAAAATTTAATTATATTTCGATAAATTATAATTTTTAAATATTTAAATAATTTTAATTATAATTTAATAATTAATTAATAATTAATTATTTTCATTTAATTTTTATATAATAATATAAATTAATTATATTATTAATATATTTTTATATATTTAAATTTTAAAATATTTATATATTTATTAATAATAATAAATATATATATATAATATATTTAATTTATTACTCTAAGCAAATACCTAGGTATTTAAAAGATAAATTCTATTATTTTACAATTTTGTATTATGAAAAAAACTTGACCTTAGGTTACTTATGCTGGTTGCTTTAGGTAACGGTAAGCTTGCAAAATAACGTTGGTGGTGCTGGCAATGCTGGGAGGTATGTGGGTCTTAGCTAGTGACAAGCCCAATCAAGATTAGCGTGGATGAGTCGCGAAATGGTAAAAAAATCTGAGAAGCTTCGAACTCAAAGCGCGTATCCAAGCTCTCAAAAAAAGGGAAGCTCTACTTTCGTAATTTTGCTTAGGCCCCCAACCTTCTCGTCAACATCAACGATATTGAGACCGGTACTTGGAGTTGACAGCGTCGAGTTCCGCGTCTGCATTCCCAACTGAAATAATACCCTTCCATTGGCGAATTTCAACGACAAACCGACCGACAATCCTCGCGTCTCCCGTCTCCCGTCTTGCGTCTTGCGTCTCCCGTACCGTCATCGATACCTCAAGACCCTTCCAGAGAAAGTCGGCTCATCCATCGCCATTGATGACCCGGTAGCATCTTAATGCATTGTTCGCCTATATCGGCTCCTTCTCTACCTCGCTACCCTCTTTAATCCCCTGCGACGACTTTGTTTCCCTTCCTGCGCCTGGTTCTGCCCCCAGGCGCGTACAACATGGCCTTCCCACAGACGCCTGCTCATGCAGTGCCGGGCGCTTTCTTACATACTCCTGCCGTCGCATCGCGCTTCAATGCTCAACAGGACCCCGTCCGCCGTCGCCTATTTGGAGAGAACGTTGGTAACGCAGGCCAGGTCGCTAGATTCGGTCAAGATCCGGCCCAGAACTTGGATGCTCCTGCAGATGTTGCCGACGAACAGGCCTTGCGAAATCTGCCCGCTCAGAATGTGCCTCATCTTTCCCCCTTGACCAAAGCTGCTACCTACATAAACGACTCTCTTAAGCGGGATAGCGAATACCCGCAGCTCGACGCCTATTGCCGACGTGAGCCCTCCTCTCCAAGCTACATTATGACTTGCAATACTGATCTTACTCATGCAGAAATATCCTCCGACTACGACCTCACACACGCCGATGCCGCCTGGGCGCCCTTCAAGAAGACGCATATGTATCCGATCCCCCAGAATGTCTTGGAACAATTCAACAGAGCCGAGGTATCCACTGTCATGGGCCTGTTCGCCGAGATCAACCATGCCTACGTTACCATCGACAACTCCCTCTACCTCTGGGATTACACGCACCCGCGCCCAGAACTAGTTGGCTTCGAAGACAGTCAACACAACATAACCGCCGTGAAGCTGGTAGCGCCGAAGCCCAACGTCTTCAACTCGGTCATCACACACATATTAGTCGTAGCTACTGTCTCGGAAATAACTCTCTTGGGAGTGGCGACCAAGGATGCACCGGGCGGCACCAAAAGCATCGAGCTCTACGGCACGAAGATGACGTTACACCTGAAAGGGACGGAGGCGCGCGTTATTGCCGGCGCCGCGGACGGACGTATATTCTTTGCCGGTCACTCGGATAGCGATATCTACGAGCTAAAGTACCAGCAGGAAGAGAAATGGTTTACCAGTAGGACTGAGAAGATCAATCATACGTACCGCCCCTGGTCCGCCGCAGTACCCAACCCCTCCCAAATCCTCTGGGGTAAACCCGCGGACGAGCACATCGTGGATATCGTCGTGGATGATAGCAGGAGTCTCCTCTATTCTCTTTCGAACAAGTCCACCGTTCGCACTTATCACATGGAAGGGCCGAATAAGCTTACCAAGGTGATCGAGAAGACGAAAGACGACTTCCTTCGTGATATCGCCCATACGCTCAGTACCGGATCTCCCTTGCTGAACGAGCGTATGAGTATCGTGTCTATTAGTCCTATATCGGTTGTTGAAGATTATAAGGTTCATCTTATGGCTCTGACGAACACGGGATGCCGTCTATTTATGAGCGCCACTAGTGCCGCCTCCTATATGCTGAACTCGTCGACCCAGGCGCCCCAGAGTATGCAATTACAGTGCATCAAATTCCCGCCGTCCGATAAGCAGCGACCCGCGCCCCGACTTGACCGATACGGCCAACTTCCCGACACCGTCGATATCCAATCGAAATCTCTTGAGACTAGCAGGTTGGGAGTCCGCTTCCCGCCAGGGTACTTCCTCGACTTTGTCACCGGCCCGAACAACCCAGATGAGGATGGCCTCTTCGTCTCTGCTCCTGACAGTGGACGGATCAGCTTAAGCCGCCAAATGCAAAGCGTACGGTTTAGCGAACACGCCGCCTGGATCGATCTCGGTACTAAGAGTAAAGCTGAAGATGTCGGTCTCATCACGAGACCGTTTGCCGCGACGGGGCAACCTCTGGGTTTTGGCAACGAGTTAGCTGTTCAGTTCGACGACCCGAAAGGCTTCGAATTCGCCATCCTCACAAACAACGGAATACACATCATCCGACGCAAGAGGCTTGTCGACATCTTCTCCTCGGCCATTAGAAATGTTGCAGGGGACGAAGGTGTGAAGGCCGAGGTGGTCAAGTTCCGAAGCGCCTACGGCCCCATCGAAACCATCACGGCTGCACTCGCAGTCGCATGTCGCCAGGGGGACAACGGCCGTCCTGGTTTGGGCCGCGGTGCGGTCGATCAAGCCACCCAAGACCGCGCAAAACAGGTATATATCACCTTCGGTGGGCACCCGAGGCTCCCTGAGCAGGATGGGCAGGCGGCAACGGTGGAGATGGTGCAGCCTTCTACCCGCCATACTGCCCTGGCTCTGTACCTCAGTCGACTTGTGCGATCTTTATGGAATTCCCGCGTCATCAAATCGGGGACCGACGCCAACGGGGCACTAACTATTCAAAGTGCAATTTCGATCGATAAGCTGAAGGAAGTTCAGGCGAATGTAGAGAGTTTGCGAAGTTTCCTTGATGCGAATCGACCTTTTATTCAAGGCCTCTCAGGGCCGGCCGATCTTCGTAGGGCGGGAAGCAAGCAGGAAGAACTCGGGTTCCAGGGCGAGCATCAAGCCATGCACGCGCTGGAAATCCTGATGATGGGCATCACAGAAGGTATATCTTTTGTGACGACCCTGTTTGACGAACGGGTTACCGACATATTTGCTCGCCTCGACGACACTTCGCGGCAGCAGCTTCGCGATCTCACATACGAGCAACTCTTCTCGCAAGATGGTGGTAAGGAACTCGCCAAGGTGCTAGTGAAAGCCATCGTCAACCGAAATATCGAGAACGGATCCAACGTCGAGACAGTGGCGGATGCTCTTCGGCGGAAATGTGGTAGCTTCTGCAGCCCCGATGATGTTGTCATCTTCAAGGCCCAGGAGCAACTGAAGAGGGCGTCAGAACCGTCCATCAACCCGAACACGTCACGTACACTCCTCCACGAAAGCTTAAGACTTTTCGAGAAGGTCGCTCGGAGCCTTACGCAGACGAACCTCGAGTCAGCGATTGAACAATATGTCGCGCTGAGGTACTATGCAGGAGCCATCCAGCTATGTCTTGTTGTTGCTAACGAGAGGGATCGAGGCAATGCCGCATTCTCCTGGGTCAGCGACGGCAAACCCCCGGGCGACCCTAGGGCCAAGTTTTACAATGATCGCAGAGTCTGTTACGAGCTTGTCTACCGAGTTCTCTTGGATCTTGATGATGCCAGCAGCCGCGAACCTGAGATCATCGACGGAAAGCCGACACTTATCGCGACCAAGCGCGCCGAGGCCTATGATGTCGTAAGCAACTCACCGGACGAGGTTTTCCACTTTGACCTCTACGAGTGGTATATTCAACAAGGATGGACCGATCGTCTTCTCAACATCAGTTCGCCGCATGTCACTACGTTCCTCCGCCGCCTAGCATCTAAGGATATCGAGCACGCGGATCTCCTTTGCCGATTCTACACCATGCGCGCACAGTACTTTGCTGCCGCCAAAGTTCAGGCCGACCTGGCGCAATCTGATTTCCCCATTTCCATCAAAGACCGCCTTACTCTACTTAGCAAGGCGAAGACTAATGCCAGTGTTATGACTACCGGGGTTAGCCGGCAAGAGCAGCAACTCCTCAACCACGACGTCACAGAGCTTCTAGAGGTTGCGCATATCCAGGATGACCTGTTGGAGAGACTGAAGGTGGATAGTAGGATACCACCGGAGCGCCAACCAGAGATTAATGCAGCCTTAGACGGCAAAATCCAGCCCCTCTCGGAGGTGAGTGCGAAACCGAACAAGCCTTTGCTCCAAGCCCCCAAGATTACGCGATTGCTAACACGAATAAACAGCTCTTCAATGGTTACGCTGACCAGGCTGGCTACTACGATCTCTGCCTGCTCATCTTCCATGTTGCCGATTACCGAACCCCCACTACGATTGCCCAGACTTGGAGCAATCTCATTCAGCAAACCCACGAGAATGTCGCTGAGCAGTGGGCGGTGTACAATGAAGAACTTCGTGGACGTCCAGCACAAGTCGGAAACGCGCCTCCCCAACCATATGAAGTACTGGTTACTCAGCTTCAAGACATCTGTCATCGCTCCTCTAATGATTCTTTCATCTTCCCCGTGCCTACCCTGCTTCCGGAGGTGTGCCGCTACGCCTTCGAAAACGCGCAGGACGGAAGGATCGGCGCTGATGTTCACTGGCCGATTGCTGCATTCCTCACTTTAGGGGTGAACTACGACCTCGTAGTCCGCGTCCTGGAGCAGATGTTTGAAGCGCAGGAAGTGCCTTTCCGCGGCGCGGGGCGAGCACGAATGGTTGAATGGATCACGCATACCGTCGGCCTGTGGATCCGAGACCTGGGCCGAAACGGTCGCCCCGAAGCACGGTTAGACCCGTGGGTCGGCGAGCTGATGGCGGAATGCGACAACTGGGTCTCCGAAAACGGACGCATCAACAACGAGGGCGGTGCCGATATTAGGGATATCGCACGAGCCGTGAAGGATGTAAGACGAGCCGTGGACGGACTCGTCGTGTCGCCGGTGGCCAGCAGGAGTAGCATGGGGTTCTATTGAAACATACCCAGCTCGAGGGTGGCACCCGGATTTTAACTCTACGGGCGATATAGGACGCTCGGCGACGCGTCAGGCGTTGCAGTAGTAAGATAACTGTACAACTGGATTAAAAGAAAGAGGCCGATTACTAGACGTTTTCGGCAACGCTGGAGAGATACTAGCAAAGTTAGTTTTGCACCGCCAATCAACTTGCCCTTCCAAGGACCGTGGTTGGTTTGGAAAAACGCGAGTAGCTCCTCTGTTAGCAGATGAGAAGCTGCCACGAAAGAGGAGATGCTGCTACTAGTCATTTTACACGTTTATTAGGGTTGCATATGTAACGTAAGGTAGTCTAGCGGTTTGGGGGGAAATTCTCGCGAGCGCATGTTGGAGTTGCTGTATGACTGGTCAAACTGAACCAAGCAATAAGATAATAAGACATTCCAATGCGAGATCGCGTATACTATGAGTTGTGACCATCCTTGTGTTTCTTGCTCTCATAACTCAAGGATTGACATGTACCGGGAAGTGATCATCTATACTCCAAGCATTCTCTAGCTAGGTACCTAAGGTAGTTAAAGTTATTCGAGATCCCCTGGCTACAAGAACCTTGATGCATGTCATTCCATTACGTACATAGAGTAGTTTTTTTCGAGAACCCATCGAGATAGTAACGCTAGGAATGAGAGATTGTCTAAATTGGACTTAAGAGAAGCAAGGTATAGGTTATCACGATGAGAAATGACAGAAATGGTAGACAGCAAAGAGTATATACTGACTTAGAGAAGGAGATTCGAAGGGGCAATATAGGAACGTACCAATTGCGACACTGGGTTAAAAATCTCTACCACATAAAAAGCTAGCAAGACAAGCAGCTCTCTGATTCACCCCTACTTGGTAAATCAATTCCTTCTGACCTGTGATGCCAACTCTAGAGTAAGTCGTGGTCATCGATATTTCTCGTGTTACAACCAAATCGGAGACTTTCCCCGGACTTTGGGATGGATGGATAAAAGGCGGCTTCTTCAACGTGTATAACCCCCGACTACAAGAAAAGGACTAGAGAAGTATTAACATACGTTACTGCAAGTATTCTTATAACGTCTACATCCAATTCTTAAAAATTTCACTCTCAATAAGTGCTAGGTACTCTTAGATGATTGTTTACCTACCTATCTAGCCCCTAGCCAACCATGGCGAGCACTCAACAGAAAGTACTTCACGAGCTCTACGGAAGCGTCGGCGGCTTCAGTGACGAGTAATGCGAACGGACAGTCGCGGACTCGTAGCGCATCGTGAAGGGCCCAAGCTGAACTACTGCTTGCTCAGGCAGGTCTTGACTGATCGACCGAGCAGATAACGCCTGCGGAACGGGTCCCCATCGTGGCACATTTACAAGACTATAATAACAAGAAGGTGCCATCCGAGAGCCAGATCGTCTACGCCGACCTCGATGGCCAATAAAGTGGATATATAGTTGAGAGAAGGGTGGCGATAGGTGGGTGAATGGTTCGAGACGGTGGTTATCAACGCCCAGATGAGTTGGCATAACGGTTAATGGGGGTATATCTGGCTCCTTTTCATATCTCTCTAGAGATCGGATTTCCCAGACACATCTTTCTGGCATGTCACCATTAACTTTGTTGTGCGTATAATCCCGAAGCCGAAAGACGTGTTGCGAATTTGTGGCATTGGAGTGGAATTCAACCAAGAGGAAACACCGCTGATTCCAAGCTTCCCTCAAACCGGGCGGCATACCTCGCGATGAACGTCTGGCGTAAAGACAGCAAGGGCTGGACCTGCAGTGATCTATGGTCACGGATTTGAGAATTCAGGTCAAGTCAGTAACCCTCGTTACTCGGGATGGGATCAATACTGAGTGGTGGTTTTGGTGGTTTTGGCTACTTGTCAGAAGCCCGAGTGATATAAATCAAACCATATTATGGTGATGGTGATTTGAATGATGGGAGGTAGATACATTAGTTATATACCTGGCAGATATATGACTTTCTTGAACACGTAACTCACTATTAGACTATTAGAGTCTCCCATCGCATGAGAGATCACCCTTGAAAAATAGGGGTTACTTACCACTGTGGTATCTAAGGTTAGGTACCTGCTATCGATAGAGATGGTTCAGTAGTTTAGGTAGGTTAGTAGTGTGACGCAAAACACCTAAGCCAGGGTGGTATTAGGTTCTATTAGGTCCCTCTTAAGTCCCCTAAAATGCAACCAGTAGACCGAACCAGGCTGTCGATCAGCCCTTTGTTCTCTTGACAAGTGTCGATAAAAAAAAAAACAACCTTATACCTAAGTTATTATTTCTACTCCTCGCGCGAAGCCTCGACATGTTCTTCGCGTCCCCCATGTCCGCCCTACAGCCGTAACATCAATATCAAAGGTGTTCGACCATGCCTTCCATTGCGCACCTGGTCCTGGGCGCGTTGTCGTCGTCGCTTCTCGTCCCCATTGCGACGGCCAATACCAATCTCCACGATGGCGCCCTACCGTCCTACCACTTCGGCGCACCCATTACCGTTGAGTGCATGAACAGGAGCGTGTGAGTTGTGCGCATACATCTCCCATCGTTCTTTTCAAGTATCCGAGAGGGTGCTTGCTATATCGGACTGCTCATTGACATCGCGTATCGTTTTATTTTAGAGAGACGGGCGAGCACATCCAGGACGCTAAGAACGAGATAGAATGGATTCCCTTTCCCGTGTGTAACGAGACGGGAAACGCGCTCGAGTTCCGCTACGGCGTCGAAGGCGAGATGAACTGCACCGTCCCCATGATAGACGACCCCTTCTTCCATCTGCTCGAATTCTACATCCACAGCGACGCCCCCCTTTCCTGTCGTCTGCCGGCGCGCCCCCCCGCCCACGTCGAGATGGTCGGCGAGGCGCCATACAAGCAGGAATATATACCTTTGGTGTTCGCATTGGCCGGCACTCTGCAGCTGAGCCATCTGCACATCAGTACACACCTCAACATCCTGCTACATAGCACGCCGAAGCACCACATCCACCATCACGATAGCGGCGTCCTCGATAGCGGCGCCGCATACAGTACTAGCCCCCTCAGCCATATGGATGGAAGCTTTACCAGAAAACTGGTTATCGGCGATCCGCTGCCCCTGAGTTTCAGCGTCAGATGGTTCCCGACTCCGGCCTTGCCCAAGACCGAGGGCAAAGTAGAGTGGCAAGGGATGGGTGGTCACATCTACGCCAGCACAATCTTCTACTCCCTCGTATCCTTCGCCGCCGGCGTCTTGGTGTCGGGCGTGTATTTTTTCGGTATCATCCTCCCCAAGAGGTTGAAGGGTCGGGGTCTGGGCGGCGCCACACCACTAGGCTACGGTATGAACGGCGTCGGTAACGGATGGGGCTATTCGAAGAGAATGGATTGATTGGGGGTACAGCGAGGCGACTGGGTGACTTGGTTCTTTGTATATGTTTATACGATACGGAAATGATGATCATGGTATATTAATATCACTACAACCTTGGGATTCTCGGCTGTGTCAACGGAGGGCACTGCAATGATATCGGACACAAAAAGGCGGAAAGGTAGGTGCAATTAGCAATTAAAGAGACATTGTCAGACACTGTCTTGCCTGGTCTTAATACAGAATTACTTATTAATATTACTTAACCCCGTGCATCACTGTCCAGTCCACCATTACTGAACCTTCTTCCTCGTGGCGCCCACATCAAGGCGCTTGAGTATTCTTGCGTACATGTCCGCAGTTAAGAGGATCGCTATACCGCGTGTCAGCAAGTTCATATTTTTTTTTTCTAGCCAGGCCACTATCAAGAACTTACCCACAGCCAAGTACCCGCCGTACAAACCACCCAGCAGCACCACCTTCTGCTCGGCAGTCACCACAGCCGGGTCCCAGAGGAAGGCCTCGTACATGCAAGTCGCGGTGGTCAGCGCCGTCTCAACGCCGTAGACAAGGAGCAGCAGCTCGGCGCCGCCGCTCAGCCCGCCGCGCAACAAAGCGCGCACCGCCCATAACGATACGGGCAGGTGGAAGACGAGCTCCAGAAAGGCGAACAGCGGAAAGAAGCTGGGAATCGGAGCCGGGGGCGGCGCGAAGAACCGGTCGTTATATGTTTCTATGTAGTACACCCGCAGCTCGTACAGGAAGTGCAGAGGCGACGAGGGCGGAACCCAGAGGGGGGCTGGGTAGAGAGGAACGAGGTCCACGCCTGTGCGTTTTTATCGGATGAGATGTTATTGCCGGACGAATGGAGTGAGGGTTTCCAGTGTGTGAGGTGAGAGTGTTGGATGCTTACAGAATAAGACGGGGAGGTGGATGAGAAAGTAAGCGAGGTAGAGCTTATCCAGCCAGTACCGGGCGGAATTGGCCATGATGGGATTCTATTTTTCACGTAGATAGATAGAATTGGTATTGCGAGTTACGAACTAGAGGAATGATTGAAAGGAAAGTCGGTAATATTAGCAGATATATACCTAATCCAGGTCGGCATTTCGTGAGAATAATATTAAGATGAAGGCATCCATCAGGGGTATTACGCGATAACAGACACGGCATGTGCGAGATCCCCCAAGCACTGTCTGTATTAGGTATTAGCACGAACTACTCGATACCTTTGAGTCGACACAGCCAGCTCATTCAATACACCTACCTACCTAGCATGGCTAGGTAACAATTCCCCAAGATTAACGTAAAATATCCTTGTAAATTTCATGAATCGAATCAATCTAGTCTATCGGACATGGCGTCCGGTTGGATAGATACTGGTGTTGCAATATGCAGTGTTGCGTTGCGTGCTCGCGTTACAACGCTGGCTCTTCAGCCGCACCGGCCCTATAAATCAGTCGAATTGAGTCAAGATGAGTTACTTTGTTCTCTTTACATTTTAGCTGGGCATCCCCTAGGCAGAATACCGTGTTGGTCATGGCGGGCTCTGATCGATTCAGAGTCATAATAGTGGGCGCCGGCATCGCTGGCTTGACCATAGCGAATGCCTTGGATAAGGCTGGGATAGATTTCCTCTTGCTCGAGAAATATGAGATTGCCCCTCAGCTCGGCGCCTCTATCGCCATCGTGAGCCACACCGCGAGGATATTCGAGCAGCTCGGTGTCTGGAAACCCATGTACGCGACGACCTTCCCACTAACATCTCGCCATCATATCGATGAGCGAGGAACGGTATTTGATGACTCGCCTCTCTTCACGGCCGTGCTAGATAAAACCAACTGGCCAACTGTATTCATGGAACGTCGAGTGTGTCTCGAATCGCTGTATGCTAATATCAAGGACAAGTCTCGAATTCGTACACATACGGGTATTGCGTCTTATTCGCAAACCGACAACGGCGTAACTGTGACTACCGACCGCGGCGGGATCCTACAGGGCAGTATCATTATCGGTGCAGACGGAGTTCATAGCAAGGTCCGGGGCTTGCTAGCTGATTCGATTTCCGAAGAGGATCCTGAAAGATGTCCGAAGCTTGTCGGGGGTAAGCTGAAATATCTTGTAGGTAAAAATATTGAACTAATGCCGAAAGGATTTACCTCTAGTTACAGAGTCGTTTTTGGCACAACACCTAACGGACTTAGTAGCCAAACGCCTCGCCAGTTGCTACCCTACGGGATCGCTCATCATACTTACTACAGGGGCGCGTCGGGCATTACGTCGGCTGGGGCCAAGGGGCTTATTTTCTGGTTCCTGTTTATCAAAGAACAGTCAACCTCGAGAACACCGAACTGCCCACGCTACACGGTTTCAGACGCTGCAACAACGATCGAGAAGTATGGGGATCTGGCTGCGGGACCTGGGTACAGTTTCCGTGACCTTTGGGAGAACAGCATTAAGTCGGGCATGGTTCCCATGGAAGAAGGTGTGATTCAAGGATCCTGGAACAACGGTGGTAGGATCGTGCTTGTCGGAGACGCTACATGCAAGGTAAACTTTATGGCAAATACCTTAGATACTCTAAATCTGACCTCGTGTAGATAACGGTAAATGCTGGCCTGGGGGGAAACCTCGCCGTTGAAGGAGTCTGCCATCTTGCCAATGAGTTGGTGCAACTGCTGCGACAGACCCCGACACCAACTACGCAAGAAATCGTGGCAAGCTTTGAGAGATACGAGCGTATGCAACGCCCTAGGGCCGACCTAACCTTTAATGTCGCGTATCAGGCTACGCGCTTCGAGTCAATGGACTCGTTGCCACTGCGTATTCTAAGATGGCTATTTCCCTGGATTCCATTCCGGTTCAAAGTTGGCTCCTTGCTAGACTACATAAAGGCTGCCCCTATTCTCAATTACTTACCGGATCCTGATGATCTATCGCGAACCGAGCCCCCGGCTGCAAGAGTCGTCACTATTTAAGATCCATTTAGAATAGCATCTATTTAGCTGATGAAGTAGAAAGATCTTCCTCTTAGCCATATCATGAGCATTTGGTTTATACAAGCCGTCTTATGCTTCGAGAATGGGTAGGTACCTAATGTCTTCCGCATTACAGAAAATATCAAATACCAGCTAGTGATCCATAACCCTCCATTTCTGTCTTTGTAAACCTCGAGTACACTAAGATATATTTAAGTATGCGTTTCTGAGGGCTAAGAGCACCAAGATCTCTCTAAAGTTCCTCGTCATAGCACAAACAAGCTCACTTAAGTTTGTTAAGTTGCTTTACGAATGAATGGAATAAAGGGGGCTGGTAGTATCAAACCAACTCAGGATGAAAATAAAGAGTAATAGCAACTAACCTCGCCCCATTGACATACATCTCAACTTCTCGTTTTCTAGCATATGATCAAATTAACTACTACCAAAAACCGAAACCCCTCTAGTCTTTGCTTCCCACCCTCCTGCTAGGCATATCACCATGATACCTACTTCACTTGCCGCTTAAAAGTCCCTGGAAGTGGTCCCGCGGAGTCTTTCCCTTAATCCCGGGATACAACTCCTTGAAGTCAAGGTAGCCTAGGTACTTGGCATATTCGGGCGTATTATCGCCTCGCAGACCCCATGAATCAAAATACTGATTCAAGGCCAGAGAAAACCTAGCACCTGAGTCTGCGGGATTCTTCTCCACGGCGGATCGACCAGAGGCCAATGCCTTGTGGATCTCGTCTGCCGGTAGCTTTTGAACATCTTTCATATTAGCTTATCGTTTCTCTCTCCGCGACATCAGGTTGGGGCAGTTGCGTGGTATTATTATGTGACGTACGTAGTTCCTAATCGACTTTTCTCCGGCGAGCTCATCCATGAGGTCTGCGATTTGATTCCCAGTGAGAACATCGGTGTACGCGAAAATTTTCTTGTTGAGAGTTCTCGGATCCGCAATGATCTTTGCAACGTAGACACCTATATCGGATAGGCTTGTATACGCTACGGGCACCGTGCCGTCGCCGGGAATCACGTTCAGAGCCTCGATCACCGCCGCGTTCGTCCTACCGGATGGTACGGCCGGCACGTTGTTCTCGATCCACCAGCCGATGTCGATGACGGTATATGGCAAGGAGAGACGCTGAACCGCGGCAAGAACATCATCTTTCTATGGTTATGGTTAGATGCAGTTAACACAAAGTCGTAGAGCTATGCGGAAAAAAAAACGAACTTGATCGTGCATATCCATAACTCCTCTCGTAGTCGGCGTGCTGAAATCACACGGCACGAACCTTCCCACGCCGGCCCGTTTCGCTGCTTCGGCAAGGGGTATCTGGTCGTTCAAGCTGCTGAAGACGATGCACGATATTACGACGTCTATACCAGCCAAGGCTTTGACGAGATCCTCTTTCGGACCTGTCAGGTCTGCAGCTACGACGTGGATGCCGCGACCTTTGAGGTCAGCATTGGCAGCGCTATCAATCGAAGAGGGACGCGCAAGGGCGGTGATATCCTAGAGTGATTGTCAGTTATATAAAGGTAGGGTGGATTAGAGAATGGGTGTCTAACAAAGTTTGTCTCAGATGCCAACAGCCCTTCAACAACGGACTTGCCCGTTCGGCCTGTGGCACCGACTATTGCAACCTTGATCGAATAAGACATAATTGGATTTGCGACTGTTTCGACTAGATCATCGAGTAAAAGGAAGCTGAGTTGTACTGATGTTGATTATAATTTCGAATCTAGATTGTTGAAGCCCCTTTATACAAGGAGTTCGCCTAATTCACAGCGATCAACCCCCGTCGTCGATGGATTCGTCAGGCGGAGCCGTTTGTAAGCAATGGCACGCCATGAATGGATTTGTCAGCGAAGCCATCAACGCAATTCCAACCTTGCCAAGAAATCGAACTACTTTCCAGCTTGAATACCTACCTAGGTACCTAACCTACCTAGGTAGGTATTGTCTCGAATACATCCTAAAAACAAACGGACCCTGTTCGTGGAGCACTAGTTAAATGAATCAAATTCGACTTATACGGAATAGAGTATTGGAGGTCATTTGTCAGTCTGGCAATTTTGGTCGAAGGCTCGTAAGACTGAAGCCCACGACAAGGACATGGCGAGCATGGAAAGTTGACAAGACTTGTGTTGAATACCTACTTAAGATAATTGGTCGGTAGAATGTCGTTGTTGGAAAACGCATGCGCACCTCTCGATTACACAATCAGGCAGGCAGGTATGTTATAGGGCGTGTGCTTCCAATAGCGCAATTCTCTTAGGAAAAAAGACATAGCCCTCTCGATCCTTCGCACCATGTTGCGATGGGCCTTGGATACTCAGCAACGGCAATCCGAAAAGCCGCAAGAATCCTAGGTTAGTTTAATACATGGACCATCCCTTCGAAGACGTGTGGTCAGCAAAACATGGATAATAGGTAGGTATACAGATATTAACAAGCCGACTTACTCCAGACGCGTTGATAGACTGCCCGGTAATCCAACTGCCATCCTTGCCGGCCAAGCTTGCAACTATGTTTCCGATTTCGGCGACCGTGCCGAACCTCTTTTCGATCGGCGTCTGGATTCTCTGCATCTCTTTGATCTCCTCCGGTATGTTGTCGAGCATGTCGCTCTGTACGGGGCCCGGGCAGACGCAGTTGACCGTCGTTCCGGTGTGACCCAGCTCGGTAGCCCAGCATCGCGTCAAGCCCTCGAGTGCCGCCTTGGAAGAACAATAAAGGCCGAAGTTCTTGAGGCCAGATCTCCCCCCAACCGAGCCTATGTTGATAATGCGTCCGTTGCTGTTCAGGTACGGCAGGACTGCCTGGGTTAAGAGTATCGGACCGCGCACGTTCAAGTTGTAGACGGCATCGTAGTCGTCAATTGTCAGCTCTGCCAGCGACTTCACCTTTTCCACTCCGGCGTTGTTGACAAGTATGTCTACTTTCAGTTCGCCTCCGCTCCATTCCAGGAAGCCATCCATAAGTAATTTGGCTCCGTCAGGTGTGCCAAGGTCAGCTCGGTGGGCATGAACACGCGGCTTGTGGGGAAGCGACTGTATGGCTTGGCAGACGGTTTGAATACGTGCCTGGCTGTTTGGCGATACATATGTGAGAAGTAGCTAAGATTTGTTCTTAGCTACATAAGGTACCTAATGTAGTGAGACATACGTCTGTGGATAAGGAAAAAAAAAAGACGTACCGTTGCCCCTCGCCGGGCCAGTTCGATTGCGATTCCTTCCCCGATGCCCCGAGATGCACCGGTCACTATGGCGGTCTTGCCAGACAGTGGCAACGTGTAGTCAGACATGTTCCGTCACTTCTCGGCCTCGAAATCAAAATACCTCGCTGATGATTATCTAACCTTAACCTTGGGGCACTTGAATTGCTGAGGTCCTTTAATATCTCTTAGGTCTAAGGAATGCGAATCGGCTTTGCGCTCTAAACGCCGATCATGTCTTATATCCGATGAACCATGAGCGATGAACCATGAACCATGCCACCACCCGCTTCATGATCATTGATCATGGCACGGCACAAAACCTGCAGAGTTGCAATTTCGGCGTTTGGGAATGGAATCCCGTCTATGTTCAATGTTCATTGGTGCGATGTGGGTGTCATGCGTACTACCTAGGTACCCCATCCCTTTGCTATCATCCTTCGGCATCGTCGCCGCAGGTGCAACCGGAGCTGGTAATCCACCAGATTGTTGGATCGCTTTTCGTATCGTACTCGTACATATCACTCTCGCATCGTGACAGGCGGTCACCTGAAGGGGAGCAGCGACGGTGTACTCGGGGTATTGGTTGCACGTGAATTAGCTAATATGTAAGAGAATATACTTTTTTTAAGAGAGAAAAAAAAAAAAAAGAAAAAAAAAGAGCTCATTACGCTGTTCTTAAATCGTCTATATATCCAAGCTTATCCCGTTTCTCGTCACATACTCGTGCGAATTCTAGAAGTAATCTCCAGACATATAGCAACATGTCCTCTCTCCTTAGTACTTTGGCGCCCCACGATCTGCCTTCTTCGGCGATAAATCGAGCCGACTTGTCCCCCTTTTTATCCCGGGTAAAGTAGTCGAGGATGGCGTACAGGTCCTGGAAGGTATTATCCATAGGCGCAAAATGTAGCCACGGCACGAGGCGGTCGTCGTGCCATTCGGCGTAGACGGTGGCCTTAAGGGGGAGCGAGGTGGATAGGAGGAGACCCCTGAACCTGGCGCTAAAGCTGTTGCCGTCCGCGTCGGGCATAAATTTGTACTTGTACTGTTCCACCATAGGCACGCTTTCCACCTGGGATAAAAAGGGCCTGACGTATGCGCAGTCCGAGTCTCCTGGAAAGCAGAGCAGATTGACGAAGCCGGCATTGGAGTGCTCCTCTAGCCAGGCGCCCATGGTTCCCTCGCGCCTCCGTGGGAAGTCGTACTTCTCTAGAGGGGGCATCTCGAACGTCATGGCGCGCGAGTTGTTCTCCTCCATGCCGGAAACCGTGGTTCCGTTCAGCATCTCGATGAGACGGTGGCGCTGGAAATGCGCCCAGTTCTCCTTCTTGTTGCGACCCCCGGACGCGACACCGCGCCATACAACACCGTCGATCTTCTGCTTCCAAGGCGGGCCGTGGGTGTCCCCGCCGGAATAGAAGGGGTCGTCGGTCAGATACATGGCTCCGGGGATGAGGATCTCGTTGTTCACCGCCAACTTGCACCCGCCAAATAAAGGGATGAGCTCCTTGCTAGTGGCCATAGTCAGGGGCTCGATGAATGTGCCGTGCAAGCCACGAAGGTGGGGTTGAGTGCAGGGATCCATGGCTGCAGTAAAGTTGCGGACGTAGCCCTTGTACGAATACTCGGGGTCCCAGTGGTCTGGGAAGACGGGTAGCTGCTCTATGTTCTCGATTGGCGCAGTGTCGCGCGACGGAGTTTCGGGCGAGCACGCAACTCGTGTAAGGTTCCAATAGTCTCCTCCCCACCACCTGGGATTATAAGGTTTGACGGCGTCACCTTTGGCTGCAATGTCGACGTCAGTCTGAGCCAGGCCGCTATATTTTGTCACAACCTCACTCGTCGGCTTGATCGACCGACCCTCCTGCTCCTTTTCCACGAGACTCGTCACATCTTCCCACGGAACGATCAGTCGAGACTCGTCCATGTAGTTGATCGGCATATCTACGTCCGGCAGCCAAGGCGCAGCCTCGTTTACCAAGCCGGTCCAAAGCTGTAGCCAAGGAACCTTGCCTGTCGTATCGCCCGTACCGTTGGCAACGCCGTTTCGCACGCGAACAACGTGCTCCCACGATGCCGCCCTCTCGGCTGTCGTACGAGGGTCGAGCCCCCAGAACGGCGCTATATCGGCGTATATTCGATCGAAGAAGGACTCCACGATGACCGCATCGTGGTCTACCGCGTACTTGAGCCACGCATCGAAGCCCGGAGGCGGGTGTCGGCCCCTTCGCTCGCGATATCGGGCGGCGGCCGTCGGAACGTCGAAGCTTCGGTCTTTAAGTAGGTTTTCGTGGTAGGCGTGCGCATCGCTGATCAACTGGTCGATGGGATGATCCGACGTCTGATTCCAGAAATATTCAAAGTAATGCGAGCCGCTCTGGCGGAGGAAGCCCTCCGGGCGACCGAATAGTAATATGCCAGATAAGGTTATGGAGACGACGAAGGCAACGACGGCATAGCGAAGGATGGACTGCCACCGCAGGGAAAATATACGACTGCCTGGGAGGCTAGCCAGCCAGTCGCGCGGGCCACGGTTTCCCAACATGGGGCGTTAAAACCACGAAGCCCGAAGCACGAAGCACGAAGCACGAAGAGCGCACACAGCTTTACAGGAAGCTTCACGATACAGACTCGGCACACCTCATGGCGGTGGCTGCGAGGCAAGTGTGGCTACGAGGTAAGGAAGATGAGCAATCGGAAAGACCAAAAAGCGCGTAGGTTAGGTATCGATGAGAAGTCCAACAAAGGAGTCGAGTCGAAGATGTGGGATTCGTTAGAACGACACGAAAAATTTAGGAGAGGTTCTCCATTAACGCGACAGCGAATTTGTCCATCTAAGCCCCTGTATCATTACTAGGTACCGTCCGCCTAACCCACCAGCCCATCGGACCCATCGTGCATCCACTCAGGCCTGCACGATTCAGGGCGTTGCGAGTTTCTTGGCTGGACTCTTCGCCACAATGCGCTAGGTTAAGAGTGGCAGGGTTGTATTCGCTACAACGTGTCGAAGCGCAATGTAATACAAGGGCTGGGAGCTGGCTGAGTACCCGATACATGATCCTGAAATTGGGGACATGGGAGGATGCAACCCATGCCAGCATTAGCCTCTTCTCTCCTTATTCTGCATTCCTTAGATATCTTTTTTGAAGTACTTCGTACAGCATTTGCAAATACGAGACAAACACAGGCGTCGAAGCTTCAAACCTTCAGTACAACGTCTAACCTAGGTTACTATGTAGCTCGTTCAGCCAGCTGTGTTCGTCATCTACCTAGTAGCCTCCACTTGCAGGGTGGGAACATGTGGAACAGGGATCGTCCTCAGATCTTGATAATTCTTTATAGTAAACCATTTTCGTGCATGCATGTACGTAGTGTGGTTCTAATAAAAACGACACCATGATTCTTCAATTTGAATATGCTACCATATTCGAACCTGGTTTGTTAGATTAGAAAAACAGAACTAAATTAAACAATCTATCCGGTACACAAGCCCTCTGTCGCCCTTGGTAGTCAGAGCTGATCGGTTGGAAATCCTTCAAAGCCCCGTCTGCTGCGCGCTACCCTACTGTCGGTACCATACAGCGGCTTCAAACTTCGATGATAATTACCTAACTACCTACTGTATCCTATTCAACGTAGAAGGCCTTTGAAGTTGGTGGTGGCCTCTTGCTTTAGCATATCGTGATTAGCCTTCTCTGGGGACGAGATTGGTGAATTGGCAGCTCATCCAAGTGTTCTCAGTGCCTTGGGTGACCTGGGTGTATCAAAAGAATCCATTCACCATCAGGCCGTGGCATTATGAAAAGCCGACGCGATACGCGGCGTTAGCAATCCGTGCTCTATATGATGTATGGATTGCCCTGGCCTCCTGGGGTATAGCTTCATGGTCCGAGTCGTTTGATATATGAACCGGGGGACCTGACGCGCCATCTGGGCTCCCTGATTGGGCAATGACTTTGATACCAAGTGCATCCCAAGTAACGAGATGATGCGACAATAGAGTGTAGACTGTCCAATTCTCTCCATAGCGCTAGAGAGAAAGTTGATGGGGTGATATTCCGTGCTCATCTGCGACGAAGATGTGTTTTCTAGTGCCGTGCTACACGGATTGCACGTCATACATACGGTCGCAAGGATCTTCGCTGTCTTGAAAAGTTGCTGGCTATCCTTTGGCGTATTTCTCGGTGCCTAGAATGTATCTAGCCTTTTACGCATGATTGGGATTTTTTTCCGCGGTATCAAAAAAGGTTGTAACCAGATACTTGAACGGTTAGAACTGAGAATTATCGCATAGTGTAACCCGCACCAGCTCGTCAAGGCCGTAATGCGTCACCTCTTCAAACCGCGCGTGGGAAATGGAAACCCGTAAGATAACGAAAGCGGCGGTTTGCATGCTGCTATTGACGGCCCGGTGATGGGTTTCGTTGCCGCTAGATGAAGCTATATTAAGAATCGCATGAATTGCATGTTTCTGAGGTGAAATCGAGAACAATTCCACTGAAAGATTGTCGTGTTCTTAGTTCAGGCATTACGAATATGATGTTATAATGGTGGCGTCAGTATTAATATAACCAATTCAATGTCGCCGTCGGAGTTTCTCAGCGGAGTCCAGTGACTGACAATTTTTTCCTGCTTGAGACCTCTTGCCAGCTTCTTATCGAACCTGGCCGAGCTCTCGCTCCTGAAGCTGTCCCAGTCTGTCGCGATAGACTTTCCAGCACCGATTACGCCCTTTTGTTTGACGTCAGATTTGTAGTCCGTGTCGACTAGAATCTCGACGCTGCTTGATTTCCCGCACGCAATTCTCTCTCGGATTGTCGACTTGAAGGACTTGGTGATTGAGGGTGAATGCGACTTGTCTGCTAAGACGCGGAAGATATCCATCTCGGTGATGTCGCTATGGATGGATAAAAGACTAGCTGCCTCATCCGAGTAAAACATGACATGAAGTTTAAACATGTGCTTTTTCCGTGTTCCAGACGGGGTGGGCTGCCTTTGATAAATTGTCGACGTAATAGATGGACTGCGTTTTAGTAGAATGTGGTACGCATAGGTAGTTGGGGAATGTGGAATCTGAGTCCGAGGTTGGAATCTCTGTGTCGAGAAGGTGTTATCCCGCGTAGACTGATTTTCGGCAGAGCTTGTGATGTAGTCAGACGAATCCGAAGTTGGAGTAGAAAAGGGAGTGCGACGCGGTTTTCGAAATTGTTGTAAGAAGCGACTGCGAGAAGCTGAGCTGCGAATACTCTCTCGGCTGTGAATACTGCGATCTCTTTCCGATTCGATTTCTGCTGTCACTCCTTTTCTGAATGATCCCTCGCTTTGAGTATGTGAGCCACTGTCGGATGCCAGGTCGGGGTAGCATGCGTAATCTAGGGCACGTATCAAATCCTCTCGTGTTTTGACCGAGCCAGAAATGTCAACCTGCGCGCCGAGCCACCATCGAAGTTGACCCCTTTGATCCCGCAGTGGGTAAACAAAGCACAAGTTCCAAGATTCCTCGCGCGAATTCAGTAGCAGTCCCGTCGCAGCACGTCCTTCCCCTAAGACGATATTGGCGTGCGGCCCCTGCAGGAAATTGCACTGCTGGAGTACGCTGTCTTGCAGCGGACAACCTGTCACAGCAAGGAAGGCATCCGTAACGGCCGTTACTGTTGATCCCGAACCATCGACAATGCAGAAGCTCTTCCCCAAGCCGGGGAATTCCGGTTTAGATGACGTCGCCTTGAACGGGCTAAGCGAGAGTGCCGTCGTAGTGCAGTGTACTAATTGGTGTTTGATAAAATCGGGAAATAGGGTCGAGACCATGTGTCGTTCGATATGAGACCTCGATTCATGGAAGACGGCTTCTAGGCTGGGTAGCATGGAATGCGCGATGCGCTTGACATCGGCATTTAATGTCCTAGACATCAAGGGAGGTATGCTTAAGGATTGAGCTGCCCCTGACGTGATAAAAGAAGTTGAGATATCAGTTAATATCAAGGTCAATTCGTTGGTCGACTCAGTGTATTCTCGAACCTGTCCAAAAAGCAGACAACAATGAGTTTGGAGACGCATTATCGAGGGGGCAGTATTTGGGTTGAAAACCGACCTTCATCAAAAACTCAAGGTCTCCTTCACATCCTTGGTCCCTACAATATCTCCTAAACCCTCGAGCGATAACTGGGTCGTTTAATGCCATTTGAAAAGAATTGGCGTCTACAGACCCGGGGTAGAATGGACAACACGAGAGATCCCCTGCCGGGCACGGCATAGTTTTCTGAAGCGAGGGGCTCACTTCACCTTCGTCTAGGGGTGAATTATATATAGACGAATAGCGATACACTGAGGAATCCTTATTGTAGTCCGTGTACTGGCTAAGAGCAGCTGCATTTGTATGTAGACTCAGCCCAGAATTGCTTCTTAACCGTAGTGATAATCTGTTAGGGCGAGGGGGTGGACTTCTTGGTGTTGGCGGAGGAGAGATGACACACGGAGTTGTCGAGTCGTAGCCAGGATGCGTGGCGCCTGTTGAGACTAGCGGTACTCTGTGCCCACGGCGATCAGAGAGATGAAGCTGTCCCCGGGAGTCGACAGACTCGCACGACCGGATCGACATAACTCCCAACCTGCCGTAGGGCGTGCTTAGAACTCGTAAAGAAGGAAGTGTTTCTCAATAAGCAACGGTGGAAGCAAGTTGAAGGCCAAGGAGGTTTTCTAAACCAAGCATCGTCACTTCTGAAGGTCGCGTCGTTGCGAATAAATACCCCCTAACTACCTACTATATGATCAAAGAGTAGACGATGAGAGGGGCATCTCGAAGAACATAGGCATATGGAGGGCCTAAGTATTCCCATTTTCCCTATCATAAAGGAACGAGAACCAACAATCCTGCCAGGCTGCTGATCAAACGACCGACCCAGGCCCGGGGTCCCAGTATTTTAGGGCATCCCAGATCGTTAGTGTCCGTCCAAGGATGCGCCATGGCTCGCCGCTCAAGCAGGTCTGACGCTAAAGACACCTATTAACGAGAGACTATACCGTGTAAGGAGCCGTGGAGGTCACGATTAGTAGGTATCAACGATAGATTAAGACGAGGGCACGATCGCCGCTACCAGCTGCGGCGCCCTTGTCTATTGCGGAACAAGCATCCCGAATACGGGGAGCCCCTGACTAGCATCTTTATTGAATGCGTCACGATGCTTGTTACATACGGATGTCCGGGTGGGTAGTAAAGGCCGAATCGTCCGAGCCTGGAGAGATCAGCATCGTCGTTTCTTTGGGAACCGCGACGATTTGAAGTCTTCGGGGCTGATATGGTTAGTAAGTAGCCTCCTAAGCTCTGAGACGGTACATAGTAGTTGGGTTTGAGCAAGGTGGTATTCAAGCTAGGTTAATGGCCTTACTCATCTGATCTTGTAATTACTAACAATGGGTAGGAAACTAGGGAATACTTCCGGAAGCTACTCATGGTAATAAGATTATGGTGCTATCGGGCGTGAAAGGAAACCATCTACTCGGCCGAGGATTTTGGCCCCCGTATAGAGACAGACGGTATCCTAGTCTTGGGTATGTGTGTAGGAAAGCACGGCATTCTAAAACACAGGTACGTATATGCACTGATCATGTTGTTGCGAAGTGGAAGATGAGTGGAATGGACAGCTGAGATTGATAATTGGGGGTGGTTCTCGTGACATGCCTGCCATCTCTCAAGGGTCTTGAGACATCGCCAAAAACGGTGAAGAGACGCCGAAATGTAGCGGTCCAATCATGGACGGACTGCCTCGTACGACCATAATTCGCCACGATGCTAATGGACGCCTGGCCCACGCCGTTAATCTTGGAAGATTGCGATTGCACTCCACTTAGTCGACCGCTATGACCAACAGCTAATCCATCTAGGGCTGCCACGGCCATTGAACACCGAGATGGAATAGTCTAATATTACAACTAACGTGACCGTTTGCCAATAGCCGATAGCCGTTGCGGTCCCGAGTGGCTGGGTCGAAGCTACATTATGCCACATGATGAGGCGACAACTCTGTGCCCTGCAGTACTAGGCTGCATCTCGGCGTGTGTTACTTTGACAGACCGATGTCGATAATAGGGGTATTGAAGGGGTTTCCATCATGCCTCTCATGGGTCTGTCGAAAATCCGGTAGATGAAGCGGAACGATGCACAACTAGCTCGGTCAGCGGTATCGATGCCGATATTGCATGCAGGTAGTCGAGATCCGAGGCCGACAACAGTTAAGCATACCTAAGGTAGCGAGTGCCAAGACGAGTTTAAAGGTTGGGACGCAGTAGATGCAGCCTTTTAGCTCCGGGCACGAGTAGTGCTTCGTTTCTGCTGGAGAAACTCGGCTTCCTTGTCCTTGCGCCATTGACAGGTCTCAGCAAACTCGCAGGATCGACACTTGTATGTCTCCTCAATAGAAACGCCTTCGGCATTCCGTTCCCCACGCCACCACTGCAGGTTCTGTTTGATATACGCATCTAGCGCTTCGGGATCGTTAGGAAATGCGTTGACCCCGAGAATGCGACCACCATCCCTGTGACGATATTGAACAGCGAGCAGATTTCCAATCGACGCGAGGCCACGCGGGAATGTCTCCTGCAGCTCGGCCTGTAGCAGCGGGAGTATTTGCGCAATGGAACGATACCTTATCAAATCATGCAGCGGTGTTATCTCGGATGATCGACTTGGTGTCGTGTCTGGCGACTGGGCGGCATTTCGTCCGGAGCGGGTGGATCGAGGTGATGATTGTGACGGTCCTAAATCCGAATCTGCGTCGTAGAATATTTCATCGTGGAGGTTGCCTATCTGTGCCATAAACGCGTCAGAAAATAAGACATCTCCCCTGAGGCCGTATCGGTCCAGTATGACACCGAAATCCACCATGCCAGAAGCCATATTTCCTAAAAGTCGATGATACAGGAATAACTGGACCCTGGCAGGCCGAAGAGCCGCACCAGTGGGTAACCTGTCTGATCCTCGAGTTTTGATGTCGGTCAAGTAGAATCTCTTCGCGGGTGGTTCCAGGTAGCTCGTTATGGGCGCCTGTTGACTGGAGGCTGCCGCATCCTCATCCTGCGACAGTTGCGATAGGTTGAGTTCCTGCTCGAAGGCAGGATTGGGGCTTTCGTGGCTCACTTGGTCAATGATGCCGTTGACGATCTGACCTTCAATCGTGCCCCATACTTCGAGTTCTCTGGTTAGGCCCGTGTCGCGAAGTGTACGTAGGCCTTGAATGGCGTTCCATAGCCGCAACGCAAACGCCTCCTCTTTGGTGGCGATGTTAACCTGGACCGTGGTATGCACCTCGTCTTCAAGGGTTTGATGGACATGGGTGCCACCTCGCATCGCTGCGGTCTTCGTCTTCCTGCCGCCGGGGAGCAGGGAGAGCGTGTACCAGTATTGCAATTCGCACCAAGCACCGGAGGAGAGGTCCGTAACGGTGAGCGGCTTCTTTGGAAAGGAGCGAAACCGTTGGAGAGGAGATCGGATGTCTTTCAAAGACTCGAATGGGTCGGGTTTAGGATCTGAGGCGACATCGGACTGTGCGCTTGATAAAGCACGGCTAACTAAACGCTACCAGTTAGTTAGACGTGTCGCGCAGTATGCGTTGTTTGCAAGGAAACATACTATCCGGGTATTGGACCTCATCGAGCGATATAGGGAATGACGCGGGTGGAGGCGCAGGCGACTGAGCTGTCCTGGGCAGCACAGCGGGCGCTTTATCCCTTCCAGGCAGAGCACCCTCGGAGTGGCTGCGTACATTGGGAGCGTGGCGAAGGTCTTGCGATTCAAGAGATAATATAGGAGGTGAAGTGGTGCTGGTAGGATTAGTGGGAGAAGTTGTCCTGCTGCCGAGATCCTCGAGGAGTTGATTTACAATATCCTCCTCTCCTACCGAGAAGTCAGATCCGTAGTCGCTCTCGCCAGAGCAAGGTATGGGAGCAATGGAGGCCATGTGGAAGTTAGCAAAGCATCACATCACATTAAATACATGGCGGGAAATGTATCAATTAGCGTAGGCGCGGCGCGGAGCGGTTCATATAGTAGCCGGGTATGATAAGCATGGAATCGAGCATCGAGGCATTGAAAGCACGAGTCATGATCGCATGGTCGAGTCCTTTGGGTTTCCGGGCTGGAGGGCTGGAGGGCTGGACATGACGCGGAGATACAAAGTAACAAAGGATCAAAGGATGCCTAGAAGTGGAAATGTGGGCGACTCGAGATCTGGACCCCTCCCTTGAACGCGCTAGGCCCCCGTCGCAACGCGCTGTCACATGCCTCTTAGCTGTCTGGCTGCCTGTAGTTAGCCTCTACAGCGGTTAAGCGATTAACCTAAGCGGTTAAGCGGCCTGCACCAGGGGAGATCCAAGCCCCATCGTAAGGCAGCGCACCTAAATTCTTCATGAATCAATATTTAAAATACCTACCCTCCAAGGCACCTCATATCCTTTTTCTCATCAGCTTCAATATATGTACCTAGGTACCTAAGGTAGTTCTTGTTGCCTAGCATAGAGGTCTTGTACCGTTTATTGGCTACTTGCCACGTGGCCGGCGCTCGCGGTCACCCAATGGTACTATGTAAGATGGTCGTTGGATTTGAGAACAGACTGCGACGCAACGCAACGCGCAACCGCAACGGGTTTTCGTATCTATGTACCTACCTAGGTAGGTAGGTAAGTTTAGGTACGTACCTCTAAGGTAAGTGGCCTCTCGTATCTCGTATCTCGTATCTCGGGTAAGAGATTCGTTTCATATCGTTCTACTTGTAGGCTCCAGCTTAAGCATGGCGTTGCCTACTTACCTTCTAGGCAGCAGAACAATACAAGATAATCCATAACTCCCATCGTGTTGGCATAGATGTAATAACGAAAGTTGGTCCTATTCAATTGGTCTGTTGAAGAAACAATATCGTCATAATTTAGTTCTCAATCATGGGTATTTACGATCACGTTCGCACATCCGAAAGGAATGCAATCACCGCGCCCCTGGTGAAGTCAACCTCAACCGGTTTCAATGACTTACCTCCTGAACTACACCTACTTATCAGCCAGCAGCTTATCTACCCCGATGCTCTATCCTTGAAGCATACCAACAGATATTTCCGCTCACTTGTCGACACCGGCCTCGAGCTCAAGGTGGATTGGCTGATCGAGCGACGGAGTCTGCATTTAGAATGTCCCAACGACAGCCGCTGCGACCTGGGAAGCGACTTGAAGTTCTGCAGGGGGAGTATCAGGTAGGCGTCTTTTGACGACAAGCACACACTTGCTAGAACTGCAACATTGTCTGTTCGGAAATGGCCAATGGCTAATAGCTTGAGTTTTACAGGTTGCTTATGCAACGACGCCGTGAACATATGGAATGCGAATCCCGCCCCGGCTTAGGATGTCTCGTCTACGGGACCAGCCGCTGCTCACATCGACGGCAGCTCTCTACGCGTGTTAAGCGATGGCTCCGTTCACGCCTTACTCTCGAGCTATGGTGGATTATGATGGCCCTGGTTCCCGTTTTATGTGGGTGCCTTTGGGTAACGGAATTGATGAGATGGGGGTGAATCTGGACCTCCTCCGTGTATAAGTACGCGATAGGAACGAGGTTACCGCCATATATCATCTAATTTCTCGTAACGTACTACCGCTGTTATTTATCTGATCTGCATCCTTCTCTTGCGTTCACCGAGCGCCATTGGTCGACGCATTCCTCTTCCCCTGAGATGGTCGCGCAACGTTACACAAGAAAGCGCCGGCAATGCTTGCTATCTATCTCCCAAGGAATGCATTGACTGTAACGAGCCATCGATTTTTCAGATTTAATCGACATGCTCATCCTGCGCATAACATCGAAGGTTGGATGCGGTGACGACGACGGCGACCTGCTGTTTCCTTCTCGAAGTCTTGCGAGCCGCATCTAAGCTGAATTTCCCCCCCCCCTTATCCGACCGCGTCAAAGGGCAGTATCAGCTTAAAAATGTTTATAGCTTCACCTTCACCCCAACTTTAGGGTTGACCACACTCACACGTACATGTACAGCAGCAACGAGTCAGTCAGACCTTTGACAGAGGAATATCTACCCAATAAAGCTAATTCGAGTGACTACGTCTGTTCCAACTCCTTTCTTCTCTCTTGGGGTGCGCATCAAGTACAGTAGCACTGCCCGAGCGTGAGAATAGCTTCATCATATTCGATCCGTCGCCCCCGTCGGTCGTGATTTCGGGCTTCCTAGCTACACAGCAGTGGCAATCTTGTCTTCTATGGCAAACGAGACCGCAACGCTTATTGATATTGGCGTTTGGAGTTCATGACATTGATGCAATTGTTCCTGTTGTTCCTGACATCCTTACAGCCTGCGTGACGAGCAAATATTTCCTGTTTAGATATTCGTGTATAGAAGCCTTCAACCTACCCGCATTTCCAAGTCCTAACCAGCGTCAACAAAGAAGTCTCAGCTAGCTGATCTTAAAGTGAATCCATCCACCACTCCCTGCCGCCCTCACCCTCACCACAGGATCCGTCGATTTGGACCCGGTTAATCTCGACTAGAACGGCCAGCCCTGGTCGAGCTCCTCAAGATGAGCACTGGCAGCAATGACAGTGAGAATCGTTGCTTGCTACACGGGTAAGTAACTATGACTAGCTGGCTGGTACGTTATGCGAACCTTTTGGGGTTTCGTCTTCGAATTTACGGATATGAACGAAATCAGTACACGTTGAGGGATTCTATTGATAAAGGATTGTTCTGAGTTCGTAGACAGCATGAGTTTATGTCGATTTTAGTTTTCGGGCTGGATAGTCCTTCGACATACTGGGTTAGGATTCTGTTTGGGCTCTGCTCGATTTCTTTCTCGAGCTTTTGACCAATGATTGCGAAGAAGACTAGACTATCGCTAAAATCAACCCTCCATGGAGGAATTAACTGGATGCCGGCCCCTGGAGTTCGACGGCATCTACTATGTAGTTTGCGCTCAAGAACTCTTGATCACCGCTGCCATATACTCCAAGAGTTAGAGTATTCTGTCCGCTCTTCAACGCGCTTGCGGGAACGGTCCAGCTATAAACCTCGCCGTATCCACGGTACGCCCCGCGAGTTACACCACGGGAATCGATAAGAGTCTGAATACTCAGTCAGCTTAATACGCACGCCGTATAATACTTCTCGCAACAACCTACCGGAGCACCTGGATCGTTTCCAGTCCAACTACCTATCGTTACAGACGGCCGACCCCCCTTAAATGAGAGCGTTGTCCCAACCCTCAAAACAAGGTCCTGGACTTGATTCGGGGCAAGATTAAAGTTTACTTTGACACTGCCACCCATTTTTGAAAAGAGCGCCATGGGAAAGTCGCCCGCGGATGACTGGCCTACCGTGTAAGTCCCTCCCCAAGATCCCATTCGGGTATCGCTAGGGTGCATTCGTTCGATCTTATCTCCGTTCCTCAACTCTTGCGGTCGCCCGTCGAAGTGGCCGATCCGCCACACGACGGAAGGACTTGGCTCCGCCGAAGCGATGTTCTTGG
Source organism: Hypoxylon sp. FL1150 (assembly GCA_022495205.1). Taxonomy (NCBI): domain Eukaryota; kingdom Fungi; phylum Ascomycota; class Sordariomycetes; order Xylariales; family Hypoxylaceae; genus Hypoxylon; species Hypoxylon sp. FL1150. Next base: position 134,894 of record MU376211.1, on the reverse strand, counting down.
CCGTGTCGCTGCCAGATTTAACGGTAACCGTGTCCTTCGCTACTTCGTACTCACCCTTGTACAGTTTCATGGTGTACGTTCCAGCTTTCATCAGGGGCGACTTGAACGACCCGCCGCTGCTGATGGCTTTCGTCCAGTACTGCGCTTGGTCGTTGTGCCAATGGATGACGGCCTCAAAGTCGCTTGGAACTCCGGTAGCCGAGCCGGAAATAGTGCCGCGCTGATTGGCTGGTACGTACCCCTGGATGCTGAGGTCGCCGAAGAAAGAGGTGTTTAGGTCTGCAGAGGGCTGCTCCCCCTTACTATTGGGGAAGTGTTAGCTATTGAGTTCCTGGCATGTCAAATCTTGTGGTGATTTCAGTAACCTACGTGAATTTCATGGCGTAAGGTCCCATCAATCCGAAGCGCCATGGTTCCGTTCGGACATGACCGCTGTTCATATACCAATAAAGCTCCTGGTCACTACTGGTCTGGCTGTTGATATCACGCATGAAGGGACCACCAGCTGAGGTCTCGTATGCAGTTCCGGGCATAATCATCCACACGGCGACATTCTTGAGGAAGGGGTTAACTAAGTTCTCCAGGTAGATAAGCTATTTTCGCGAGTGGCAGTCCTGTTCAGATCACTTACCGATCCTGATACACCGTGTATCTGATCTTCTATAAAACGATCCGAAGTGTACATTTTACATCGGGTCTGCCCGTTCGAACACCTGAACGTGTCGGTGCCTTCGAATGCGGTGCAGCCAATGGTGTTGCCAACATCACCGTGCACACCTGTCGGCACATTCGTCTGACGCAAGCGGGCAAGCCATCGAAGCTCGCCCGGGTCGACCTCGCCGGTGATGTAGGTACCCATGTAGATGGTCGGGTCGTCCGGCTTGGCCACATAGTAGTGAGTTACAGGTAGCGAATTCGACTTGGCCGTGATCTTGATGTATTTGTTATTGATCGTCTCGGCAGTCACCGACGAAGTCCCCAACCCGGAATTTATGCCGGATGCTTTACTCGTGCCTTGGTACTCGACGCCATTGAACAATAGACTGGTAACATCCCCATTGGACCTACTTATGGTTAACTTTATTGCACCTGTATTGAAAGCAGGCGACTCGAACCTGTTGACTTCGAAAACTAAGCCGCCATTTGTGTCGACCTACCACACCAGTATCTAGTAAGATGCTAATCGAAACCCTGAATTTTATTCTGTTAACTGACCTTATATCTACTACTCGTAGTAGTAAGACCGAACGCGGCGAATGCGAAATCAGCTAGTAGCGCGAGCACGAGAATGGCTAATGCCGCAAACATTGCGATTGATGTGACTGGTAGTCAGCTTTTGGAATGAAGGAATAACGCGTGGCGACAAGATTGAAATATCGTGTGCACGCCTTTATATATAGATACCTTATTCATATGCGCACCCAGTTAGCCCGCAATATTAGGCTCGAGGTGATGTCCAGGCCCGACCAGACAGGGGCACCATTGCCACTCAATATCTATGGAAGACCTAAATTTAACGTCGCAAGCCGTGGTGTTCTAATACCCCGAGTCGTAAACCGAGAAAGAGCTTCACACTATCCAATAACGGAAGCAAGCTGCAGCGGAGCACGGTTGCGCCGTGACCCATCAAGGAAGACGGCAGCCCGGCAGAATGCCACGGCCCTGGCGGCAGAACGAACATCCCCAGTTTCCATCGGAGGCAATATACGTTCGGGTTAGAGGGGACCGAAAAGGATCGCTCTACCATTTGTGCGTATTTTTAACTTGGTGAAAACCATCCATTACTAGATCCATCTGTCAATGTTTCCAACGCTGTTACCCCCTTTTTTTTTTTTTTTTTGCGGCAGTAGAAGTCGATGGGGGTAAAGCCTGTACAGGAGAGACAAGCCTTTGTAGTCTAATAATTGCCCTTTGGCTTCTACTCAATAATCCTTATATACTACACGAACTGCCACTATAACAGCCATTCTAACTATGATACCTCCGCCCCGAGTCTCTAAGGAGTCTTGCCGGGTGAATAACCAAGGAGATGAACATGATCGGAAGCAGCAACGTCGCCTTCAACACAGAGATAGAAATTTCGTGCAACATGACGTATCCTTGGCCCTCAGAATCCGCCATGCGCCTGACTTGCGAATCCCATTGCAGGAATTTTCGTATTTACGACTTTTCGCTTTTGAATTTTTTTTTGGACAAGACTACCCCCCCACACACTCCCGGCTCAGATTCGAGATATCAATGACTAGGTAGGAGGTAGGTATGTATTATAAACTTACTACCACTTATCCTAGTTGAGGGCCCCTTGTATATAACTAGCCGCAATGACGATCAGCTCTACCAATTCCTTCAAATAGGCATGTATTTCGTGATTGTGCTTTACGGGTTAATCGGCCGACAGCGCCAGAGGTTGAGTATGACGGGAATCAATTAGAGAGATGATAATACTAGCTAGCATATCTCGAGACTCAAAGTGGCTAGGAAGTTCGCACACTGGCAACTTGCCTGTATTTACAGTTACTCCTCGGAATGAAAGGGCCATAACACAAATATGTTCGTTCTTCTAGAAACTCATATGCTACGATGTCCTGACCAATGGCATCAGTCGGGAAGGGACCGAGAGGGGCCGGAGCTGCAGCGCCAGGCGTAAAAGTCGTAGAGGGATATAGATGGGTTCTCAAAGCTTTACGGATGGATTGGGGCTTTAGTTAGTGGACAAGTCGGATGCCTAAACAAAGTGGACTTGAGGGTATTCAAGAAGATAGTTTGATAATCAATGAATTCAAAAGGGGACAATTTCTGTTTCAACAAAATATTATAACACCTATGCAACTGCATTGCCGCGCATGCCAAATGCAACTAGTGTCCGATATACTCCTTAATCAACCAACATAAGTTCGTTTAGTCGCCTTGAACGAATCATCTGAAAACTTGAGAAATGAGATAATACGAGTAGGGAGAAGACGGAAATTCACAGGAGGAATGTCAACATAAAAAAGGACGTCAATCGCTGAGAGAAAAATATCGCAACTGATGATGCTTACCTACCTAAGGTAATCAGCTCATGAAATGCCAAGGTAAAACATAGATAGCTTGGAGCTATATATTACGTGGAAATATCGAGTATTAGTGCACCCTATACTCCTTTCAGCTTCTGACCTCCCTGATCACCCGATTTCAACAGTACGTCATAAGCTTTGCGTGGCCGAGTGAGCTATGTTAGCCCTAAAATAAGGAGCAACAGGATAATGTCAATGATTCAGACTATGAAATTAACTACCCAGCAATGCTGTGGGAGATTAAGCTCTAGTATTATTTTCAGGAAGCACGTATCTCAATGATAGCTTCGAAGTCTCATTGATTGGAGACGCAAGAAGACGAAATTCTGTAAAGGACCCCTCGGAAGAAGTTGCGGCGGTCTAACTGCCCGTAGTTGGCTTGTCGCGTTCTTGATTTGTGACCCCGTACCACACCTGTTCGGATACATGTCACTTCTTTCATTGAATTGTCGAAGTGGCATCGTTTTCTCTACTAGAATCTTCTTATGGGATGAAAGTCATTCTTAGGCGTCGGGCTGCTTTGGCTTTTGAGACAGCGTATAATATGGCAACACTTCCCCTTTGGCACCCTTTGATACCTATTGCGGCTCCATTTCCACCTTTACCCCAATCCTCCGCTCGGATCAAACGTGAATCGTTGTTGTGCAGGTTAACTGGTCTTCCAACGGGACCTGTGGCAGTCAATTCGTCATCTGAAGACGGTGCATCAGCTCTTACAGGTGTCGTTGACGAGTTTGAGGGCTCGAGCCATGTAATTCTCTAGCTAGAGACAACACGGCATTCCCGCAGCAGTGATGAAAGATCTCATTTTGAAATTAGCAAGGCACCGTGGGTTACATTATTGCGTGCCAAGACAATGCATGAGGAGAGACGAGCTAGGTGTGTAATTCCAGGCCTCAGCGTACGGTGTTACATTAATGCGTACCCGACAAAACAAAATCGCGGAGTAAAATTAGGCCGATTTGCGATAGGGTAGCTTTAGATTTAGACTATACCATAAAAAAATTATTTAATAATTTTAAAAAGTTATAAAATTTCGTACGATAAATTTATTTTAAAAATATTTCGTTTATTTTTTAAAATAAATAATTATAAAAATAAAATTATTAAATATTAATTAATTAATAAATTAATTAATTTTATATATAAAAATTTTTTTATTTATATTAAAATTACGTAATATATATTAGAAAAAAAATTTTAATAATAAAATTTATTTAAATATTTTTATATAATAATAATTTTTAAAATCGTAAATTTTATTTAATATTTTATATTTAATTATAAATATAAAAATATTTTAATTTTTCGAAATTTCCGTTACAAAAATATCGAATTAAATTTTCGAAATTTATAATTCATATGATTTAAATATAATATTAAAAAATAATTCCATATAAACGAAAAATATAACGAAATAATAAATTAAATTTAAATATTTTTCGAAAAATATAATAAATATAATTTATTAATTAAGCGATATAATAAAAATTATTTATATAGATTTTTATATATTAAAATTAGGATTTTTATCGGACGAAATTAAATATATTAAATATATAAAAAATTATATTTAATAAAAATTTAAAAAGGTATAAAATTAAATGATTTTATTATACGAAATTCTAAATTTTTAAATTAAATTAATTATGATTTTTAAATAATTATATTAAATTAATAAATTTTAAATTTTAAATATAATTTCGTATGATTTTTTTTATAATATTTTTAAACTAAATAATTTAATTTTAAATTTACATTTATATTAATATATATTTTCATTTAATAATTTAAATATATATAAAACGTTTAATAATTATAATTATTAATATTTTAAAATAATTTTTTTATATAATAATATAAAATAAAATTCGATTTTATTTTATTTAAATAAATTATAATATTAAAATATTATTATAAATAAACGTTTAAATTATTTTAATTAATATTATTCGTATTAAAATTATATATAATAATAATAATAAAAATTTTCAAATTTATTATTAAAAAAATCGAATAATTTCTTATCGTAATTTGCTATTTGGAAATTCGGCTAACTAGTTAATTCGGTTTGGAATTCGCTTATAAAAAATTCGCCAGAAATATATATTACTAATTAGATTTTAAAAAATATAATAATTTTTTTAATTTTTTAATTATAAAAATTATTATTATTTATTATTAATAAATGTTTAATGCGATAATTATAAATTTAATAGCGTTAAATTATAATTAATTATCATTATATAAATATAAAATTAATAATATTAATAATTTATTTTTTTTTTATAAAAAAATTTTTATTTTATTTTTATTTTATTATTATAATATTAATTATAAATCTAATTAAAATATTTAATGCCATTAAAATAATAAAATTTAAAAGCTTTAATAATTAATTTAAATAATATATTTAATGTAAATACTAAATATATTAGTATAAAATTTAATTAATAATCGACTTTAATATTTTTAATTCCGATATAATATTAATTTAAATTTCTTTTTTACCGATATATAATTACATATAATAAATCAAAATAAATCGTCGTTTTTAAAAATATAAAAAGCATATAAAAATATAGGAAATATTAGATAAAATTATATAAAAATATAAGCTTATTACTCTAATTATATCGATATATAAAAAAATCGAAATAAAATATAATAATAAATGTAAAAATTATTTAATATATTTATTTAATTAATTAATAAAATCTATATATAATATTATTATATAAAATTAAATTATTAAATTTATTAATTTTATAATTTTAATTTTTATTTTAATTAAATTTAAATTATTATATTTTAATTACAAATTTTTTTTATAATAAATATTTTATTTATTTAAAAAACATTATATATTTTTTAATAATAATATATTTTATATAATTCAAATTTAATATATATAAATTTTATTAATTAATATTATTAAATATTTTAAAAAATAATTTATTTAATAAAAAAAAATTTTCGTTAAAATAAAAACAAAAAATATATTAAAAATATAAAATTAATTAAATATTAAATAATTTTTATTAATTATTAAAAAATTTAATTTTATTTAAATAAATTAATAGTTTTTAGAATTTATTAGAGCGGAAATTTTTAAATTAAAGCGAATAATTTTTAAAAATTTTATTTATTAATATTTAATGAAATTTTATTATAAAATAATTTATTATTTAACGCCTAAGCATTTCGGCGGCTAATATATAATAATCATATTAAAAAAATACCCTTATAAAAACAAATATTATTAAATTTCATAAGCATACCGCAAATTTAAATATATAATTTCTAATAGAAAAAATATAAAATTTTATAATTTATTTAACTTTAAAAAATATAAAAAAATAAAAATAATTTACTTTTTAAATTAATAAAAATAATTTAAAATTCATATAAAAATAAATAATTAAATAAATAATAATTTAATTAATTTAATTAATTAAAATATAATTTTTTAAATTAAAAGTAATAAATATAAATAATTTCATTTCATAAAAATAATTATTTTAATTAAAAAACATAATTAATATAAAAAATCCCATATTAATTTTTTAGAAATTATAATTTTAATTTAAAAAATCAAAAAGTCTAATAATAATTAATTATTATAATAAAAAACATTTATTTATTTTTACTTAAAAGATTAAAAAAACTAATAATAATTAATTATTATAATAAAAAAATTTTTTTTTTATTATTTAAAAAATTAAAGAAATTAATAATAATTAATTATTATAATAAAAAGCTTTTTTTTTATTAATTTAAAAGATTAAAAAGTAATAATAATTAATTATTATAATAAAAAACGGCTCTTTTACTTTAAAAAATCTAAAGATTAGCTAAATAAAAGGTGAATTCTTAGTTATTTTATTTTTTATTTATTATAAAATTATATATATAAAAAATATATATATATAAAATCTATTTCGCTTATTCCTAAGTAAATAAAATATATATATAATTAAATAATTATTAAAAAATTAAATTTCATTTTCATAATTATTTATTATTATTAATAATTTTAAAAAATATATTATAATTTGCTATTTAAAAATTTAATTAGCTAATTAATCCGGTCCGGAATTTACTTATAAAAAATTTACTAGGAACGCATATTATTAATTAGATTTTAAAAAATATAATAATTTTTTTAACTTTTTAATTATAAAAATTATTATTACCCATTATTAATAAATACCTAATATAACATTTCTATATATATATATAAATTTAATACGAAAAATATTAAAATAAAATTTTAATAATAATATTTTTATAAAAATTTTACTAATTAATAAATTATATATATTTATATTAAATTTTATTATATTTATATGATATTTATTTATTTCTTAAGGATTTAAAAATATATTAATTCATAATGCTTTTTTTATTTTTAAAAATCTTATTAATTTAATTATTATATATATAATTTACAATTTTATAATTAAAAATAAATTTATTAAATTTATTAAAATATAAAATAATTATTTTATTTAAAAATAAAAAAATAAATTTTACATATAATTAAAAATTCCTTATAATTTATATAATATAAACGAAATTTTTAATTAAAATATTTTTATTAAAAAGGGATTTTTAATATATAAAATAATTTAAATAATATATTAATTTTTAAAAAATATCGAAATTAACGAATTTATAATTTCGAAAATTATAAAATAATATAAATATTAATTAAAAATTTTAGGTTTTAATAATATTTTATATATAAAAAAAAACCATATAAATTTTTATATATATATATATATATATATAATTTAAAAAAATCATATAAAAATATATTATATTAAAATAAAAATTTTATTTTTAATTAATTAAAATATTTATTAAAAATATAAAAAAATATATAAATTTATATAATTATTTATATAATAAATTTATTAATAATATTTATAAATTAAATTATTAAATTTATTTAAAAATAATTATTTTTTTTTTATTAATAATAATTTATATAAAAATAATTTTTTTTAAAAAATTATTAATGCGATTTAATAAATATAAAATAATAATAATAATTTAAATAATTAATAAATTTATTATACGAAAAAAAATATAAAATTTAAAAATTTAATTTTATTTTTTAAAAATCTATATAAATTAAAATTTTTTCTTTGATTTTTTAATATAGAAAATAAATTTATTTCGTATAATAAACTTTTATTTTTATTTTTAATTATTTTTTTATTAACCCTTATATATAATTTCGTCGTTAATTTCGTTATTAATTTCGTTTAAATCATTTAAATTTAAATTTAAATTTAAATTAAAAATTCGGTTAAAAATTCGGTTAAAAATTTAATTAAAAATTCGGCTTAGGGTTTTTTTTAGAAACTTAATAAAACGTAATGATAATCGAAATTTTTTTTTTATACGAAAATTTAAAAATAAATTAGCTTTTAATCGTTTTCGCTTACCCCGACGCTTTGGGATTTCGAAATTATCCGAATCTTTTAAGGAATTTAACTTTTTGTACGACGAAAATAACTTTTAAAAATTCAAATAATTAATAATTAAAAATTATTTTTTTTTAATAAAGCGATTATTTTTTACTATTTTATTTTTAATATTTAGCTTTTTTTTTTTATATGAAAAAATATATTAAATTCGTTAATTTTAATTAATAAATAAAAATATAAAAAAATAAATATTTTTTTAAATTTTTTCATTAAAAAAATAAATATAAAAAAATAAAATAAATTATTAATTATACGAATAAAACTATTAAAAAATAAAAAATTAATTAGATTTTTCATATTATAATATTTAATAAATTCGAAATTTTAATTATTTTTAAAAATAATTATAATTTTAAAATTTAAATATAATTATACGAAATAAAAAATCTAATTTTTTTTCATTTATTTAAAGAAATTTTGTAAATAAAAAATAAAAAATTCGATATAATTTTAAAAAAAATTATTAATTAATTATTTAAATAAATAATAAAAAAAAAAATAAAATAACTATACGAAAATTTCTAAATGAAAAAATACATTTTAATTTTTTAAAAATTATACGTTAAATTACTTATACGTTTAAATTAATATTAATAATTTATTTATTAATATAAACTTTTTTATTATTTCATTTAATTATTTTATTTAATTTTTAATTAAAATATTATATATTATTAAAAATAAATTAAATAAAATTATTAAATTTATTACGAATAATTAATTAAATTATCATATAAATAAAAATAAAAAATTTAGATAAATAATTATTAATTAATTAATATTTTTCGATGTGAATTTATTATATTAATATAAATATTTTCATATGATTATAAAATTAAATTAAAAGCTTATTAAAATTATTATTTTCGATTAAAATAAATATAAATTAAAAACAATAATAAAATAAGCATTTAAATTCGTCGTAAAATTATTTAATTTTAATATATATATAAATAAATTAATTATTTTTATAAAATTATAAATAATATTTTTTTTTAAAAATAAATAAATATTTCGTATAATTAATAAAAAATAATAAAAATAAAAAAAAAAAAAAAATATTAAAAAAAACAATATGATAATTTATATGAATAAATAAATGAATTTATAATTTATACGTAATAAATTTTATTATATTTCGAAAATAAAATTATTTAATAATTATATAAATATATTAAAAAATTTAAATATTTAATTTATAAATTATATAATAATATATTTTTATTTAAATATTATATAGATTTTTTAAATAATTATTTATTACATAATAATTATTTAAAAATTTACTTGAAATTTTTATATAAAAAATATATTTCCCTTTAAAATTTTTCTTTTTAATTTTTATTTTTTTATTTTTTTTTCGATATTATATTAGAAATTTCTAATATTAAATAATTTATTAATATAATATCATTTTAATAATATTTTTTTTATATGAAAATTCCTTTTTAAATAAAAATTCATTATTATATGAAATTTTTTTTTTTAATAATTATAAATAATTATAAATTTTATTAATATTTAATATATAAATTAATAATATATTTTAATTAATAATTAATATTTTTTTTAAAATATTAAATTAATATATAATATTATTTTATTTTATTTATTTTTATATAAAAATTAAATATATATAAAATACATTAAATAATTAAATTAAATTTAAAACGTTTTAATTTTATAAAAAATTTAATCTTTTTATTTTATTACTTATTAAAAATTAAAAATTAAAACGATTTTATTATAATTACTTTTAAAAAATTTTATTAATTTTACTTAGAAATTTCGTAATTATTATATAAAATTTTATTCATATAAATTAAATTATTACTAATTAATTAAATTATATTAATATTTTTTTAATATTAAATCGTAATTAATTTTTTAAATAACCTTGTAAATAATATTATTAAAAAATAGCCCGGAATTTAAATAATTATAACCGGTTTTTTTTAATTTATATATAAACTTTTAATTATTTTAGAAATATTTATAATAATTATAAATTTTAAAATTATATTAAAAAATATAATATTAAATATAATGGTAATAAAAATTTAGACCGAACCGTTAAATTAATTTTTTATATAATATTTAAATATTTAAATATTATTTTAATTTTAATTCTAATAATTTCGAAATTATTTTTATTATTTAATTCGGAATAATAAAAAAATATTTAGGAAAATTTTATAAATAATCTAATTATTTTTAAATAAATTTATTATATAAAAAAATATTTTTTAAATAAATATTTATTAAATAAATATTTATTAAATAAATATATATTATAATATAATTAAATATTTAAATATTAAATAAATTAATTTTAAATAAAATAATTAATTAATTAAATATATAAATTTAATTTTATTAGATACGTATTAATATGGCATCCTATTAGCGCCCTATGATTTATATATTTTAATTACCAAAAAAAAAAAAAGCTTGTTCGGTTTTCTCTGCATAATGAAACGCTACCAAAATTAGGTGGTCAAGCTTTTCACGTGCGAATTGCAAAAGGAAAGCGCCTGATTGGTGTGCTAGCTTGGTCCCGGGAGTTAAGGGGAAACTTACGCGCGTCTGAATCCCCACATCACCAATCAGTACCGTCCTCGTTTATGTCGTCGACTCTTGCTTAGGTTGTTTGAGAGAAAGCAGAACATAGAACACAAAGCACGACCCTTGGGGCACGACTCATGTTTGGATGTTTGAACCCAAGGGTAGACGTTGGCCGACGCATACCAAACTACTTAGCCAAACTAGTTAGCTCCTCCTGGCATCCTTGTTTCTCAAGGCCACTCCGCTTGGTTCCCCCGATCGACTGACATATACAGTGATCTCCATTGGTAGAAGACGAGCGGCAGTTGCTTCGCCATGGCGGCCTCAACACTAGTTCAGCCGCTAGCCCTGGGGCAGAGGACTACAAATACCGGCCCCACTGCGGCCTAATCGCGGGTGGTCCTCTTTCAGGAACAGCGCAGTCTCTACCGGCCTCTACCAGGTCCAAGGTCGCTGGGACGGTGTAGGATGATCTGAAATCTGTGGGACCCGCATCCCTGTGCCTGAGGCCGGCGACCAGTAGCAACGTCTTTATTATGAATAATGCGAACCTGCTGCACACGTAAACCCCTACTGCCAAGAACTGACGATGATGAATCTTGACCCACAGGTCGAGGAGAATACCAAAAGAGAAACGCACACATGGTGACGATCACAGGAATCTCGAGATGAGAGAGAAGAGTATAAGTGGCCGACGGCCTCGATCGCCTTTGACAGTTTCGTGAAGGCACCAGCACCCGTTTGCATTCCTTCACTTTGACATCCTTCGTTATCTAGTCTATCCTTCCTTCGCCCGGTGTATAGCCATCAAACCGTCCAAAATGCGTTTCACCACCTCCCTCCTTGCCCTGTTGGCCGGCTCCGCCGTTGCCCACCCCGGCCACGACCTGACCCAAGAGATCAAGGAGCGCCGCGAATTTCTCAGCACCGTCAAGCGCACCAGCCTCGACCACTGTGCATATAAGCTGAAGGCACGTGGCGTTGACCAGCGTAACGCCGTGCGCCGAGCTGCTCGGCTCGAGAAGGCGCGAGCAAAGAGTATGTTATGATACTTGGTTTCCGAGCTGAAGCATCTGAGCATCAATATACTGATGAACTGTAGGGGGCTTGAACAAGAAGCGCGACATCACCTCAGTCTTGGCCACCGACCACAACGCCACTGATCTCGGCTACACTACGAACACCGATCCTGCTACCCTGTTTGCCGGCTACAATTCCTGCCTCTTGACCCCCGAGGTCACCCAGGGACCTTACTGTATGTGACTCCTCACCAGTATAGCAGGTCACTTCTGCTAACTGCAAGATATAGATGTTGGCGGCGAATACGTCCGAGAAGATGTTATCGAGGACCAGGCTGGTGTCGACACGATTCTCGACTACCAGGTCATCGACGTCGACACCTGCGAGCCCGTGACCGATGTCTACGTTGAGATGTGGCACTGCAACGCTACCGGTGTCTACAGTGGCATCGTAGCAAGCGGAAATGGTGATTCTTCGGACGAGGCCAACATCGACACCACTTTCCTCCGTGGTATACAGAAGACTGACTCGGATGGTGTCGCTCAGTTTGAGTCCATCTTCCCTGGCCACTACACCAGCCGCGCCACCCACATTCACATCTTGGTGCACCAGAACGCCGTCCTGCTCGCCAACCAGACGCTTGGCAACAACGTCAGCGCCAGCCACGTCGGCCAAGCTTTCTTCGACCAGGACCTAATCAGCGCCGTTGAGCTGACCGCGCCTTACAACACCAACACCCAGGACCTTACCGAGAACGCCGACGACAGCATCCTGAGCCAGGAGGCTGCTACCGACGGTGTCGACCCTGTCTTCGAGTACACCTATGTGGGCGAGGATGTGTCTGACGGTATCTTTGCCTGGATCGCTTTCGGTATTAACACTACCCTAACCCAGTCCATCACGCCCGCTGCCTACTACTACGCCGACGGAGGAGTTGAAAACTCCGACTCTGGCTCCGGAGGTTCCGGCGGTTCCGCGCCCAACGGCACTGCCCCCAGCGGCAGCGATGCCCCGACTACCTCGGACTCGGCCTCGGCCACGGCAACTGCTGCTAGCAAGTGCAAGAACAAGAAGCACTAGGAGTCTTACCCCTAGTTGAAAATTTGTAGGCATCCAGGAACATGTTTTTGCGGTACTGCTTTGCCGTAGCATGCATTCGTAACTGGATTGGGCCAATAGAAGGGTTCCGCACAGTCATTTCCGGTATTATTATTTTGTATTAGATATAGGTCAATATATTTTTATTGGTGCTCAACAAGGATCTGTCTTGCAGCGTGATTTGTCTTAGTTTACATACCACTAGTGAGAAATGGTCTACCTTACTTGTCATTTGAACTACGTGGATTGGTAACTGACGAGTTATATGTTCTCCTATGTTCAAGATCTGTTGGGGGTCTAGAAAGGCCTACTTTCAGGAGGGAGGCTGCCAACACGAAAGTTTCTACCATCAAACCTATTTCTAAATGTCAAACACCTAGTTACTACCCATATGCTAGAGGCGCAGCATCGAATCGAACCGTTTGGTAATAGATCCCTCTATTAGATGCCTCGAGCCACCCTTTTTGCGCATTATTTCACAAAACAGGATTTCAAAGCAGCTATTGAAGTATGTATGCTTGCATAGCTAGAGGGTTCTTGCAGTCACTATACTCAAAGAGCAGACAAATGTCTAGGCTAGGTATGTAAATACCTAAATATTAGCTACGGCCTAACACAATACTATATGTACATCTGTGTCATGGTCCTCTGGGCATCTCCAGACTTAGTGGTTGAAAACAGAGTTATCGAGCATGTCACGTTGCACAAGCTAGGCCTGCGCAACTCGTCAAGTTTCATAGAATAGATTGATTGACAACCTATGAAAGCACTCGAACCCAGTTCCAGTTGAGGTATTATGGGCATTTATAATTCTGCGTGGAGTTTATTTCATTGTCGTTTTCGTTCTGAGAACCTCCTTAATACTATTCCACGACATTTTCAAACAAACAGCCTTCTGTCATGGCAGAGGAACTAGGACCCCTTGCCAACAGCATATGTAGGCCTAGTTCTACGAACACATCACAAGATCGCACTGCCTCGACAGTTCAAACCGACCTCACTGCAGAAAAGCTCGAGCAAAGATTCCGCGAATTTACGATACTTGATAATGAAATAAAGTTATCGTTAACAGAATTTCGCCTTGGCCTATCTCCCGACGAACCTACTCGACTAGGCTTCCGACAGACTCGTCTAGCTGTCCGGGAACTGTCATCCCTAAGAGGAAAATCCGACTTGGCAACGAAAAACCTAGAAATCATCACTGCGGAAAGCACTGCGCAGCTCATTGAGCGTGGGGGTCACCCAACAAGATCATATCAAGAAGCGACTCTCTTATTTCAACGCAGACATCATGGATATCGCGCTCGATGTTCTTAGAACATCCGGATACGACGCTGAAACCACGAATGCCAGAATAGCCGCCAGATGATACGAAGAGGCTACTAAGGCTTCTGGGTTACTAGACGAGGGTAGATATGTAGCCCATAAAGACGCAGATACAGCATGGCCATACGATCCGGACTATCAGAGCGAGCAGTACTACGAGCATGAAGATCGTCTTGAGGTTGACGAATCCTACGCGAGGCGTTACTTTCGTAAACGGGCCAAGGAGCTTCGAGAGTCCGAGTCCTAGCCACAACCCGGGGTTCCAACTAACAAAGACCTACAGTGGAGTCTCAACTTGGCCACGACCTGTTTCCATAGTTTCGACAGCCTGGAAATGGAGGAACTTCTATCGTGCTTCAAGAATCGAATATTAGAAGGGAGGTACTTTGAAGTTGAGTGGCGGGCGACATGAGTAAACCTGCGTGTCACTAATCAGCAAGCAGAACCCTCCTCGTGAGAAAATCAACCACCGGAGATCCGACGGAGCCATTCGATATATTAGAGAGAGGATGAAACATGTGGGCAAGCAAAGCGAAAGGGACGACAGTTGGCGTCGGTGTCAAAATGCTGAGAGATGCTGTGTAAGATATTTCGGGGGTAAACCTAACTGCATTAATACTAAGAGACGTAAGAAGGAAAGGCAAATTGTATCTAAGGATCAGTCGTTGTTCTCATCTCGGACCAGAATGAAGTAGGTAACGAAATGGAGAGTTGAACCAAGATGTTGCCTCCCGTAGCTGTCAAATCAATATGCTCAGTTCCTCATCGGGAGACCCGAGTTCATCTCATTCCGCAGGGCGTAAGCACTTAAAGGGTCTGTGCAACGCGGAGTCCAATAATTTAAGCAGCGGCGTCAAAAACCGACGGCGTATTGAAGAAGTAATGTAATCCCTTAAGGAGCTGCGATCGAGATTTCTTGAAATCTGATCACAATTAGGAGAAAATGCGCAAACCATCCAAGCCGCTGTCATACCCGGGCAATACGGGACTTGCGCGTCATGTTCTAGGGGAGAGTGAGTTGGATAAAAGTGGAGAAGATGCCGGCCGGGGATCCACTTGAGCTAACTTTTGACTGCAGCCGGGTGCGGGTGCGGTGCCGGGCTCCGCATCACGTGAAGACGACGGGCTGTACGACGATGAAGAAGACTAGGAACTCGACGAGGCTCAAAAAGAGCTACGATCCAGTCATCACATGGGGCTATGACCGCCACGAGCGCGAGCTCTTGACCATATCTATATTAGCTGACGCAGAATCCTCTTTCTAAACTCACCTGCAAAGCTCCCGTGTCCTTACCACAGAGACGACCAAAGAATCGCAATCGCGGATTTGTAAGGGCATATGCGCCGGATCTTATGCGCTGCGGCATCGACCAGCGTACCTTCATGGCTTTACTTGACGGCTGAGACAAGGCGACAGCGGCATCTCCGTGGGTAAATGTCGTCGATCTCGTAGGGGGCGCAGAAGCACCCAGAGAGGGCAAAGAAAGAGTCTCGCAAGCGACTGTTGAAGAAGGTGTCGAAAACCAGCCCCTACGCGCCGGTCCGAATGCTAACAAGCTCATAGGACGTCTTGTATATGATGATCATCAATATGCCTTCGATAGATGAGATGCAGAGCGCGTGGAAACTAGTTGGATATGGGAAAGAGGTATGATAAGGGCATGGATGGAGTTGGATGCAGCAGAATACTTGAGCCTATTGCCTTTAATGCCCCCTCAGAGCGGCCTGGCCCATACCACTGCCTATATGAGCATCGGCTGAGTCACAACTTGGCAGGGAACTCACCAAACCAGGTGCGTTGCCATAGGCTACTTTAGTTGCAATTATTAGCAAGCTCGGCTAGCGCCTAGCCAAATATATTCCATTCAAAAGATTCCAAAGATGATATGGTACCTGGGCACCTCACCTAGTAGTGAATGAGTGACACATGGGCTACACTGAAGGAGATACTTCTAACTCCCAAATCGGCGAAGTTTGGAAGGCGTCTATTAGCGCGGGGAAATCAAATGCAGCTAGCAAACGTGAAGTCTTCACGTTACTTCCTGTCGAGCTCCCGCCCTGGCTGGTAGCATTAACTTTTCCCCTCCGGCGGTCCCATTCACTGACCCATTGATGATATTCACTTTATGGTAATCAATAGGTCAAGAGGAATTCCTTTTTTCTATATAAATGCATCCTCATACCTCCCACTTCTTTTTCCTTTTTTTTCCCTTCTGCACATTAAAGAAGTTTCACACCACTTTCTTTTCCACTGCTCACTCCATACACAACACAATACAACACAACACTACACTACTCTACACAACATACAATACACACACACTACGCGCGCGAACTCTAAACAAAGACCTACAATGTCGAGTCATCGCTTGCAGGCTTCTACAGCCACGGCTAACGTGGAAAGTTCTCTCGTTCCCTCTACCCGATCGCCTTCCCATGAAGACGAAGAGCCTGATGCAGGCTACTTCATCGACCTGATGTTTTTGAAGTCTTCCACTACCACCACTGCCCAGGAGAATACAGGATCTGAGAGTTCCGAGTCCAGCCCCGACACGCTACACCATTTCCCTCTTCCGCCTGTCAGACTTACCTCTCGCGAGGGCGAGGAACTCCTTGAGCATGGTTTCCTGACTCACGAACTGCCGTCCAAGTTCTTGAAACTCGCGGACGATACCCTTTGCAAGGGCCATCGCGTTGGCCAGAATGGACAGCATAACCTTCTATTCATGATGATTCCACCCCAGCCCGGATTCGACCTTACTTGGACACCGCGCATCGTCGGATTGAACGAGAATGAGACTTTGATTTTCCTACACGAGGAGGGTGATCGCATGCGATCTCTGGTGGCTAAGGGTGTTGACGGTGCGGCCCCTCTTGCTCAGAAGTACATGATCCTGGAGCGAGATGCCCTAGCACGACGCAAGAAATTGCTAGAGCACCACACCCGAAAGAACAACGAGCAGGTCGGTACGAGTGACAACGGCGACGACGACAACAACAACAACGTCAACCGGGTCAGCAATGCTGGGGGGGATGCGGGCGACTCTGGGCGGAGCAACACGAATGGCGCCAACAACACCGACCGGGCAGATGGGACGGATGAGCCTGAGGTTGTCGACAACGTGAACGGTGCTAGAGACGATGACTCCCAGCTCCATCAGCTGCTCAATGACACAGATAATGGAGTGATCAAGAGTTGCATCCTCAACATAGACCCCGATCTTCCCTTCATGGGGCAATGGGCGTGCTCTCGACTAATCCGCAAATCGATTTTGGGTGTCATACTCAGCGAGAGCCGGGCTAATACAGTCAGAAGCAAGGACCTTTCTGAGTTTCCGGTTGCGAGTCGGATGCCGATGTACAAGCATGTCCTCGTTCCTCAGAAGTACGACTCTCACACTAAAGACTTCGCGTATTGGACACCTCCGGGCCTTTTGTGGTTTCATGCCTACAAGGCCTACCGTCGAACCGAGGAACGTGGGATTCCTAACAAGCGTCGCAACAAAGCACGCGCTGAGATGATTAATGCAGTCCTTGCCAGAGGGGATCAAGAGTACGGAGGCCGAGATATTGCGAGCAAGATCGGCGATGCGATTAATGAACTCAGAGACAAGAAGATCACCATCGACGCCTTCAATGCGGAGTTTACGGATGGTAGTCCCTGGAGCCGGGTACCCCAGGCCGCTTCATCGCCTCCGGAACCTTCACCTCGATTACCCCTGAGACCCCGGCCACCCCAGGAACATCATGAGCCCCAGGAACCCCAGGTACCTCGGGCAACTCAGGTCAGTAAATTATCAATATTTTTTTATCATCGCTACAGGATTACTAACGCAGAACAGCTCAGAGAGAGTAGCACACGCACGAAAAGACGATCCTCTGATATCCCTTCCGCCTCCAACGCGATGGGTACGCCACACAAGTTACAGAGATGCAAGTAGCTCCGGATGCCCAGTGATGACCGACTCGAGACAGGGTATTAAGGGGAAGGCAGCAATGAAGAGTATCGTGAAGGAAAGAAATTTGGAAGGCGGTCAATGGTTCAGGGCTGGTTTACGCCCTCGGACAAGCAACGTTATTGATTTGGTTTGATCACGGGTTCGGCGGAGATTTCTCCCAGAACTAGATCCAGGGTATGTGGTAGATCCATTCTCGTCTACCTATGATACACCCACGCATTTACGCCTAGGCGACTAGAGAATTGTAGGACAAAAAGCGATGTTTTCGGATTGCGGGTATATGGATTGTTTCAGGAGGAACTATAGGGGTTGGCGCAGTGAATGGCGTCCCAGGTTCCCTGGCTCGCATTTCACGACTGATCAGCTATCTTAGATAGTAATATAGTCCTCTCTCTGCATACTATTTCGTGATACTTGCTGCGTGCATTTGAGTTTCCATGGGTAGCAGAGCACGTCTCTGGAAATATGGCGCAAGTGTGATGTAATCACCAAGGAGATGATTCCGAACAATAACATCAACACCACGGAACTATCATAGCAGTAGGAGCATGGGTAATCTTAGCTATTATAATTTTGGTTGCATTATTATCGGGACCATGATTGAAAACCAAGTCCAATGCCGCGTATGCAACCGGACGCGAGCACTTATTTTCCCGCGCGCAACGAGATTCTTAGAATGCCATGACTGATTACCCAAGCCAAGACAACTCGTCTAGGTTACAAGATGACGCCGCCGACTGTCTATGCCGCAGATCATGGCGCAGCCCGACAGGAAACCGATCGCAGAGGTACTCCTCAGCTATGAACCTGTACACGAACATCTCCCCGCGGCAATGGGACACTGCTGGACCGAGAAGACATCATACCAGGGTGTTGCTATCGTTCCGTGCCAGTGAACTACTGTTCCTGTTTGGGATCCTCGATATTATCGTGGACTGTAACTTCGATGGTATCTTCCCATAGCGCTTCGACGAATGGACCCGGAATTGGTCGTTCACCAACACCACCAGTCAGTGATAAATACCAAATGCGCATGGAGAAGAGGGTGGTTGAAAAGGGGTATGCCCACCTGCATATATGGGATATTGACATATCCGGATATCGAAGTGACGTGCACCGCCATACCTTTGGCCTTGATCGAGTAGAGGTTTGAAGTAATGCCGTCCCACGTTACTGATCAGGTAATTTAGAGTATCACCAGTTTTCTTGGCAATAACTTCAATTGCTACTTTAATGCCATATGATTTCCTGACATCAAGTGGTAGCAAAGTCACATTGAAGAGGCCTTTGAGACCGCTCACTTCGGAGGGGTTGGGAGCAGTGGCAAGGACGTGAAGCCCGTGCTTTGGGAACTCTACGACCAATGCAGAGCCAATGCTGCCATCGCTGCAGCCAGTAATCAAGACGCTTTCTCTCTATTAGTCATCGTAGGAGTGGAAATGTAAAAATACAGCAGAAGCGGGATCGTAAAAATGGAAACAGGAGTAAAGGTCAAAGATATGAAGTTGGGTTGAAGGTCTGGAATCTAGGTTAGGTAGGTAGGTAGCTTTGCATACCGGAACATTTCGTCATAGTATCGATTTGCCCGAGAGATAAATTTAAAGATGGAAGAAAAAGTAGGATTTACGGGCCTTATTAACTGTTTTTTTTTTTTTTCTTTACTGTGCGACTCAAGCGCTGACATATTGAGTATGATGATGATGATAGTATTTAACATCATGAGGGGTAACTGTGTAGCAGCATCCCAAGCCTCCCAGGGGGCATGAGACGTGGCGAGCTATCCACTATAGTACCAGTTACATAGTGGCTGTAGAAGCCAATTTCCTGCCTCAGGGGCGTGCCATCTCTTGATTCCGTGTGCACTCCTTATTAGGACTACCGTATCTTGTGGGTTCGGTTCTCCTTGTGGGAGTTGTTCGGGGCTCCTTATTGTTAGCGGAGCTGTGGGTTTGTTGGTGTAGCGCGAGTGCGCTACCCTGACATATTGACATATTGAGTACCTGTATCGAAATGACGAGATACATTCTCGTAAATATAATAGGTTTCAACATTACGTCAATGAGTATTCCCCATATGTGTGTATGAGGACCGGTGCTCTTTCTGTATTGAGAGAGTTGGGGTCCTCTTGAGAAAGAAAGGTAAGCACGTCCTCCAAGTTACATGAGGTTTGTACCAAGGAAGTTGCAATGAACGTGCGAAGGCTTCTATCCTTCTTATTCATTAGCAATCCAACTTTCACATCTTCCAACTCAATAGAGAGTCATGCACAACCTGTCGGAACGTTGGTGCGCATCTTCATACCAATTTCCGTGTAAATTATCTTCCACTTCCGTCGTACCTATCGTGGTCATGGTTCTGTATTCGAAATGAATTCCCCTTACCCTTCAATCCAGTCCTTTTACTCTAGGGAAGTACCATGCAACTCCCCGAACGAGAATGGCGACTCTCAAGGCCTGACTCAGCTAGGCGATGGGTTCACATCCTCCGAAATCGAAGCTGCTATTCACCCTCTCTCGCAATCTTGGGAACCTCCACGTCATTACGAATCATGTCCCATCTCCTTCCTCGAGGCAGGTCCCCGCAACTATCAGATCCAAGGGAGGATATTGAATTTCACGACAGTCGAAGACAGCCATCTTTTTCTTGTTGTATCTGACGGATCGGGGGCTATTGCAGTATGGTAACCGTTTTTTCTTTCTTTTATTCTTCGTATTGATTGGTCCATCTAGGTGAAGATCTACTACATGGACATCTCAGACTACAAGCCGCGTCTCGGGCAACGAGTGACGATTTGGGCCACTTTCGTTTCTGAGCCAACATCAGGTGGGATAGGCAATGTCCCGTTCTGTACGTCAGTTACATCCATCTACCCCGGCCGTAAGCACGCGACGCATATCGCTTTACATGACGACAGTCAGGATTCGGATGGCGACCGCATCTTGCGATGCCCTTTAGAATGCAACCTCAAGAATTATGAATACCTCCCCGGTCTCATGACCCTAAAAGCATTCCTTACTAGCGGGCATGATATGGAAGGGGGCAAAATTCTTGTCTGTGTTCGAAGTGTTGGACCGCGCCGCACTATCCAAGCAAAGAATCGAGAGGGCACTCTTGATATGATACAAGTAGGTGTGTTCGATGATACGGCCGTCAGTGTCTTAAAGCTTTGGGAAGATAAGGTTGCTTCCGCCAAAACTTGGACCCCGAGTCAGACTGTCCTTCTCATCTCCAAACCAACCTACAAGGAGTATGGCAAGGTTTCCGAAATTGGGATTCGATCCAACTCAATGGTGGACGTTGACCCGCAATTCCCCGATGCCGATTGGCTTAGGAAGAGAGCGATGACTTTGGTCAAGGGGGAAAGTATCTTCATCCCATTCCCTTCCGATACATGGGATACTGGGGTTGCTATTCACGGTCCGGGTCGAACCTTATTCACCATTGCGGACATTGACGACAAGGTCCGCCACCTGGAATCCAAAAGCGACTTCACTGGGAAACTGAGTGTCATCATCCTCGAGATGAAACTGCTGGAACTTTGGCGTAAAAACACCATGTGCTGTACCGAGTGGTAAGTTCCCGAGCTCCCGCCTGTGGCTGCGTTAACCAGCCGGATACCTCATAGCTGCGGCATCTCACTTTCCGCCAATAAGCACATCGGCACCTGTAGGAATTGCCGGTCGCAGCGAGACCTCGCACTCAATCCTCGCATCATTAGCTTAATGGTTGATGAGAGTGGCATAATCGCTGGCCGCAGGCTTGTCTGGAACGACGAAGCTTGGACTCAACTCTTCTTTCCAGAAAGCCTGTCAAGCGAGGTGCTAGTAGAGGATGAACAAGAAGTCGATCCGGTTGAGCAGTCGTGGATAGAGCTGACTCTTCTTGATGCTAATGGTATCAGATACTTGGAGGAGCAGCTGCTCTACTCTCGCGTCACTTTGACCTTTGGCTGGTCTTCGGAGGTGGAAAGAATCTGCATCTTGGGAGTCGAGTGGTGAAGGCATGTTGATGGAATTGTCAGCTAAAAGACGTGATGTGGCTGATCTATAACCCCCAACCAACTGATCTCCAAAAAAAAAAAAAAAAAAAAAAAAAAAAAAAAAAAAAAAAAAGCTCACTATAGCAAAAGAACATGGTAGGAAGATTGCTCAGAGTTCGGGAGAATTTAATACCAATTGGGCCCAACTCCAATTTGCGATGCTATCCGTCTACATGATCTAATAATTATCCATTATCCCTATCATTACACAATGAAGAAGAGGGGAAGGAGACGTCAGCAGCGTAAGTCATTATGTCCCGTCTCCGTTTCATTCGAGACTTGTTCCTGTTTTTTGTCCATTGAAATCATTATCCACATCCTGTCTCTCCGAATGCCGAAAGATCAAATCGATCCCTTATCGCCTGTCAATCATTTACCTCCAAAGAGACTGAACCGGAATCGCCCTTTCTGCGAGGACCGCCCGAAGGACTGCTGGGAGTTGATGCGCCGGTGCGCCGACGACGGCGGCGGGCCGAAATCTTCGTCGTCGTCATCGTCGTCGTCCTCCTGCAGACTCATGGGCCGGGTGTGCTGGCGCGACAGCGGCTGTCCCTGGTGTCCCTGCTGCTGCTGCGGCGGCGGCGGCATCATATCCCGGGGCGTCAGCGTCGGCATGCCCTCGCCGCGCATGGCACGCTCGACGTCGGTGTATTGGCGGCGGTAGTCGTCGTGCTTGCCCTTGGCCTCGAGGAACCGCGTCTCGGCGTCGGCCCGCCGCTCCTGCAGGGCGCGCAGCTCCGCGTCCAGCCGGTCCATCTCGTCCTGCTCGCGCTGCATGATGGCCGCGTACTCGATCACCTTCTGGTCCAGCGGCTGCAGCACGCAGTCCATCACGCTCGGGCTCTTGAGCCGCTGGATCGACGCGCCCAGGCTCGCGCCCGGCACCGACAGGCTCGGGTCCGAGGCCGAGGCCGAAGCGGACTTGCTGCTCTGCGCTTGCGCCTGCTGGACGTGCGGGTGCGTCATCGGGTACCCGTTGGACGCGCGCGGCGGCGACGACCCGCCCGAGCTGCTGGTCGGCGGGCGCGGGCCCGAAACGGGCTTGCCGGATCCGCCGCGACGACCGTTCTGCCGCTGGACCCTGCCGTTGCTGTCGCCGTTGCGCTCGGCGGCGACAAGCATCTCCTCGGATCGGCTGCTGCCAGAGTACGACGGGGGCCGCGAGGACCGCTGCTGCGGCTGCTGCTGATCGGGGCCGCCGCCCGGCGGGAACGAGTTGGTGAGCGGTGGCCGGCTCTGCGTGGGGCTGTGGCTCGGCTGGCCGCCGTCCTGTCTGTAGCGCTGCTGCTGCGAAGGCATCTGCGAGGGCTGCGCGTTTGTGCTGCTGGGGCCGGAGTGGCCGCCGCTGGAAGTAGGTGCGGAGGGGGGCCCGCGGTTGCTGTCCAGGAAGTCGTAGAAGTCGTCGTGGCTGTTGAAGGCGGAGGCGGCAGCGCTGGAAGAAGAGGCTGCGCCTTTGCTGATTCCGCCGCTGTTGTGGTAGACGGAGGGTAAGTCGTCGTAGTCACGTGGTGCCTGAGCCTGGCGAGGGCGCGGTCTCGAAGGCGAATTCATAGCGTTGCTGGGGCAAGGCGGGTGTACGTGGTATTTTATCGTATGTCACTTATTATTTTTTTTTTTTTTCTCTTAGTGCGCCACAGCAGATAGACCCGACCAGATGGGTTAGGTGGTATTACTGCAAGACACAGGATTTGGGTGGGTGACGGAAAAATGAAGCAAACGAACAAAGAAATTTGAAATTGAGAGAAACTCGAATCAATTGAACAGTTTACTTGATATATGACACGACGCTTCGTATTTAGGGAGTGAGAGACCCCTTTTACAATAGGGGGCTGGGTTTTGAAGCGATCGATCGAAGTCTCCACACCAGCCTCCTTTTTCGTAAGAAGGGAAACCAAGCAGAGAAGAAGAATAAAAAAAAAATCAGTGGGCTGAACGAACAAGAAAAAACGCGTCCCCTAAAATTTCCCCCCGTCCCCGCGGACTGTTTCTTGCCATTTCATGATGCGCCGATCGATCTGCGAAGCCAGTTGTTCGGTGCAATCAGACGCCTTCTTTTCGGTCCCTTTATGCAGAGGCGCTGCAGGTCTCCGGCTTATACGAATTGACCTGCGTCAACATGATACAAGCGGTCGCGGCCGCGTCGGCATTGGTGGCACGATGTGTTAAAAAGTGGCTGGGCTGCTTAGGTAAGTGAGCTACCCAGGGTAGTGCTAGGTTATTGAACAGTATGTACTTCGTACCTAGGTACTTTCGCATAGTGAGTTTTGTAACTAAGGTTACATCCTACCACACACTCAATTGGTACCTGTCTCCTAGGCGCATACGATTTGGAAAACATGATAATGCATTCCAACCCCGTAAATAATGCATGTTTTAACGTATACCGGATGCATGTCCGGTGCCAATAATTTGGCATGTTATTTGGCATGTTGACCTTGGAAAAGGACTTGAGCCGTACAGTGTGCATTGTGGGTCCATGTACATTTGTTAGACTTCAAAAAGCTATGGCATTATCCTACACAAATTGACCATGACAAGCCTCGGAAATTTCCACAGTCCCGAGATTTTATATGCTGTCATATCCCGTGTGATTCAATAAAAGCTATACCAAATGCTGCATGAATCTAGTGCTGGATATACTGACTCTGACTCGTACAAGCGATCGCCGACAGAAACATGGTCTAGATCTAAAGGTCCCGGGTATTAGTACCCCGCTGTGTCCTATTCGATAAACGTTACACATATGGTCGGCAAGAGGTCGCATTGGTTTCGTAGGCGAAAATCATCATGAGGTTCATCATATGAGAGAGAGAGAGAGAGAGAGAGAGAGAGAGAGAGAGAGAGAGAGAGTCGCAATGTTTCCCTTTGGCTGTTCCTTTTCTTCGGAGTTGGTCTTATGCCAGTTTCGGTGCAGTCGGCTTCCTATCGCCGACTTCTTTGGCCGCCTGTTCTCTGAGCAGCTTGCGGAGGAGCTTGCCAGACTACGAGGTCCAGCATTAGTCAATCAGTTTATGGACCTCTATGGGTTGGTGAACTTACCGGGTTCTTGGGAATGGCGTCGACGAATTTGACTCCACCTCGGAGCCGCTTGTAGTACACGACTTTCGACTCCATCCACTTGGCAATCTCCTGTTCCGTTTGTTTCACCTCGGGATGCGGCACAATGTACGCCCTCGGGTACTCCTCGCCGTTGATTGTCACACCGACCACGGCTACGTCGTCAACGCCCTTGTTCTCCAGGAGGAGGGCCTCGAGTTCGGCTGGGGCTACTTGATTGCCCTTTACCTTGATGAGCTCCTTGATACGGTCGACAACGTAGAGCAGCCCGCCCGGCTTGTACTCCTCCACGAATGCTACATCTCCGGTCTTCAACCAGCGAGTGCCATCTGGATCGACGTGAATAGTAGCTGCTGTGGCCTCGGGCTTGTTCCAGTAAGCTCTCAACAGCATAGGCGAGGCAATCCATATCTCGCCCGGCTCATTCGCCTTGGTGATCTCGCCTGACCCGTCGAGTTTCATGAAACGCGCCTTGCAATTCGGCAGCAACTCGCCGACGGCTCCTGATTTTCCTGGTTGGTTGGCATCAAATCCCGTTACTCCGCACGTAGTCTCCGTCATGCCCCAGCCCTGCCTCACCATTACACTACCAGATGGCGATAAGCTCTCCACTTCCTCGCAGACTTCAGTCCCGAGCGGTGCCGCACCGCTGCCGATGATCGTGAGGCTGCTTAGATCATACTTGCGGCTGAGGGGGCTCTTGGCCAGCAAGACCAAAATCGGCGGCACGGCGACGAGGGAGTCGATGCGGAACTTCTCGATGTTCTGGAGCATCTTCTCGAAGTTGAAAACCGGCATGATATAGAGAGGGATGCTTTCCTTCGGATAGTTGCAAATGAAGTAGGTCTGGCCGTATGCGTGATACATCGGAAGGAACCCAAGCCGGCGCGCTTGCTTCTTCTTTTCGTCGTAATCGGCACTCAGCCGATCGACATAATTGATGCTGGTCCCATTCGCGACGTACGAGTAGTGCGTGATCTCGACACCCTTCGGCACGCCCGTCGTCCCGGAGCTGTAGTTGAGGGCGCATATCGTCGTGCTCGAATCTGCGGGTTCGATCCAATCAAACCTCGCCGCCTCGTCTTCGGAGGCAAGGAGAGTTGTCCAATGCCGGCTCCCAAGCCGCGCCTTGCCCGGTCTCGCATCAAGAGCCGTTGCATCAAAGCTGAATATGCGATTCCTCGGTAGGCCCGCCTGGTCCGCAGCATCTACTGCGATTTCCATGCTGGCATCCGATGCTATCAAGAACGTGGCACCGGTGTCCTTGAGCTGATAAGCGACTTCTCGAGCGACGAAGCTGGGATTTGCGCCGCTAAAAATCCCCCCGGCCATCAAAATACCCATGAAGACTGCGGGGAAGAAGATGGTGTTGCCGGAGAAGAGCAGGACGCGATCGCCGGGCTTCAGACCTGCTCGGATCAGTCCTAGGGCCAGTCGCTTCGCCCATAGTCGATACCCGGCCTTCGTGATATAATGCGTCTCCGGCCGATCAGGGTCGATGAACTGAGGGGTCTCCGGGAGGGGTCCGAAGGAGGATCCGAACACCCATTTCTGCAATGAGCAAGTTGGGGTTGGGACCGTCCACCTGGATTCGAGGACCATCGCGAGAGGCTAGCCAGAAAAGCGTGTCTAGCAAAGAAAACTCCTTGTTTACCTTGTTTCGGCTTGCAGGCGATATATCTACCTTCTCAAAGCACAAAGGGAAGCGGGATCGTGACGATCATGACCGAGCCTATCAGATTCTCGTAGTCCGGCGGGCCACGTCACCGTCCTCGGAAACAAAATAAAAAGGGATAGTGATGGAAGACGTAGGTGGCTTTGGAAGCAAGTCCGAGAGTGATTAGCAAGAATATATAAAGGCCGGACGCGAGGGGGGCTCGATACAGAAGGTGACCATGGCGAATAGGCGCAAGCCAATACCGTACCCCAAGCAATTCATGGTTTCTTTTGCTATATAAGCACTACTATTGGCTCTAGACCGTTTGTCAAAGCATGGTGAATGAGCGGTGGAAGAAATGTATCTTCGGATGGTGCCCTTAGATGCGCCATCCCCGCAGATTAAGACGCGCCCCGCGGAGAAAACTAGTAAGGGGGCGGGCAAGGGGCAAGGGTTTTACCAACAGCCGAGGTCCCTTTTGTCTTTTGTCTACCTAGGTGTAGGTAAATATCTCCACTAACCTCCCCTGCTTTCCAATTAGCTCACGGCGTTCGACTTCCAAAGACTTACATAGTACTAACCTAAGAAGTCAGCAAACACTACCTAACATAGTATCGTTTAGAACCAAAGTTGCCCTCCCCACGTGTCGTTACCCCGCCCGAATCCACCTGCCCTACGATTGAGATCCGTAATTCCCGCTTCTTGGGTACCTTAGGTAGGTAACCTCACACCAGCGGATGTCGTGACGATTCCGTGGTATTGGGTCGAGTAAACTTATTCGAGAAGCCGCTTCCTGGCAAAAAACTCCGATACTTGACTAATCTAGCATGCCAATTACCGGTGCAGCATCAAAAGACCCAAATATGTTTATTAATATAAATAGAGCCCCATAAGGAGTGTTTATGTCACACAATCCAACTTCATGAGGTTGTTCCATCGTCGTACATTGAGATACGCCCTCTACAGCCCGAAGCTGCCCACCCGCATATAGTGCGACGTTATCTCATGCAAGGAACGCAAAAGAATATTTGTCGTCCCACCTGTTTGGCTTCGACTTCGTTTGTGGCATCTTAGCATTCGGCTAGTATGAATTTCTGTGCGCTCCTTCGCTAAACAAAGTTGCTTGAGAATAGCGTCGTACGACTAATGGCGAGCTCTTCGAAGATTCTTGGGCACAAGTCGTCGGTGGAGAAGGCTGCCGTTTTCCCGCCATGTTTGTGCCTTGCTACTCCTCGCTTGGGGGCGCCAAACTATTATCCGACTGTGTGTTCAGGATGGGGCGTTTAACATACTTTGTACGCCCGTGAAAGATAGCTCAGTCATCGTCTTGTCCCATAGAAGCTTGGCAACAACGGGCGCCCTCGGGCTTGTAGGAAAAAATGGCGGGACGGTTGTACGATCCAGAGATATAGCACTTTCAACTCCAGCTTGCAGTTTTCGACGTATTAGCAGTGTGCCCCAGAATCTGTATTGTACTACTCTGGCCAGCAACGACTGGTTCTAGTTCCCAGCGTAGGCGACCGCCCGCCTGTGCGCATGAAGATATCGCTTATGCAAAATCGCTTTTGTAGAGGTCCCTGCGGAAGGGAGCAAAGGAAGAAAAGCGATATATACCTACCTAGGTAGAAGGAGGAGAAACACTCCTCTTTTATAACCCTATGGCATTCGGAATCATAGATTCTCCGTATGACATTACATCAGTCCTGGTAAGGTTTTGGCATCGTTACGAAAGAGACGAAAGAGTCAACTCGCCTGACTACCTAGGTAATTTGGATATTCAAAGCTGACTGATTCGATTCGAAGCGCAATGGCGGTCTCGTCCGCCCAATATCTCTAGTTTGCTAAAAGTACCTAAGGAGTAGGGGTCCTCTGTCGTCTTTTCCTATGAATTTGGACCGAGATGCCACGTCTGATGATCCACGGCTGAGAGCCTAAGGGATTCGGTGAGCCCCTTTGGCCTTAGACTGGGAAGAAGCAATACCCAAGCAGCGCGGCTGAAATAGCATTGACTATGTTGAATCGTCTCCTTGTGGTTCGTTGGAGACCGTCTTGGCAATCCGCTTGGGGATACTGGCATGCGCGCTCTACAAAGGCGGAAATAGTATCGTACGAGACGAGATCCAAGCTAGGCTTCACACTTCGATAGCGTCCCCCTAAAGCTGACGATCAGAAAACAGTCTGGTCCTCGCTTGTTGACCGTTTGATGTGGTACAGGGGTGGTGTAGGAGTCTAATAGCTTTTGAATTGCAACTTGGAAGAACCTAGCTGGTTTATTATTGGACTTTTATGGAATTACTTGGCAGGTGCCTAAGGTACCTTGTACGTACGTACGTAAGCATCCAGGTACGTTATCGAATTGTAAATGTATCTTAAGAAGTTCTATTAAATCAGAATCCTTACCTAGGTATATGTACCTACCTCCTAATCTAGTATCGCGAAGCCCATTGCCCAGGGCGCAGTGCCCAAAGGCCACGCAAGGGTGATGTTGTTAGTCGTGATGTGATTATTCCATCGTCAATGGGCATATGATATAGGTATAGTATTATAGATCTAGGTAGCTTACACGTATGCATGGGAACCACCAAGTAGGTCCGGGGGGGAGCCTTAAAGTATGCTAACTAATACATGAAATCTAATTTACTCTGATTTGACTTGCTGGATAGGGTGCCTAGCTTCTAGTATCAAGGTTCTTGCTTCCCATCCCCTAGCCCCCTACACAAGAGTTAGATATAGGGCTACCACAGGGCCTCAAGGCCTATGGCTAAAAACCACTAATACGTATACTCACCATTTGGTGCATCCACTATTACGTTTGTAGCTTGTCGGCAAGAATGACCTTGTTTTCTTGTCTTCTAGTTTGGAGCAGGACTATTAGCAAATTCATGAGTTACGGGAAAACTACGGCGCTTGGTGGGTTTGTGGGCTGGTATCGCCATTATTATCACCCACTTATGACGGGTACAGTGAAGATTTGTTAAGGGGTAACGTGGAAGATTCGATAGCAGTGGTTACTGGCGGTTACCTGCTACCCCATTACAAAGAATTCGGTATATTTACGTTGCAAACTCGTTAATCATATCAAATAGTAGCCACCATGACGTGGAAGAGGAGGCGGCGGTGGTTGTTTGGCATCCATAGTGGCATTCAGTATCTTCTCAGAGGCTGTGGTTCTTTCCCAAGATGTAGATTTGGCCAATTATCGCTTAACCTACCTTTCAACATGCAAACAAACAACGGAGCTACCTGAGTCACATAGCCGTTTGAGGAAATCGCAACGAAAAAGCGATAGGGGGAAGCTAGTTGCCGTGGGATTTTCACAACATTGAAGTTGATTTGAGGAAAGGTGTTCCCGAAGCAGCCAGGGCTACAAATAATCATATTCTTATTTTCATTGCCAGAGGTGAAGTTTATATATATCTACCGACCTACCAATCTTTCGTCCTCCCGGTTTCATGCACGAAACGGCTACCTTCATACCAGCCATCCCCAAACCCAAAATCAAGACATGGCTTCCTCCGGTGTTTCTCGCGCGTTGTGGGAACAAAGTGAAGATTTTCGGCGTAAGGTTGGATACGCCAAAGCCTTGATGTCTCACAGCCCGTCTCTCTGGTTTGGGGACTCGGATCTTCATCCCCGACTGGCGTCACTGATCAACGCGCCGCCTCTTGATTTCATCGATTACACCCTCGAGGCTAGGTCTCCCTTTCTGAGATCTATCGTAAGCCACCTCAATTATATTATATCCTTCCCGTCGATCTGTGTAGCTAATTCTTTTGGCTTAGACGTATCAGAAGCTGGACGAGGAGAATTCCTTTACTGAGGTGTGTAGTCTACCTAACTATCCTACTACGAGGACCTTGGAGATATGTGCGTTATTCTAACATGTTAAATAGGTCCAGTGGACGAGACCAAACCACGATCTCTGCGAACAAGCATTTTTCCGTGGTGGCGGATTAGGCTACAATCCCAACCAGCCGTTGGACGACGAGGCCGTTATGCGTGATGGGAAAAAACGTACGTACCTGTATTTCTCATTGCAAGGCCCAAGTCATCTGACAGCTTCGTCTAGTTAAGATCCATACTTGGATACACCCGGCTTCCGGCCTCCCCTGCCAATCGGGCATCCTCTCCAGCCCGCCGAACCGAGCCCAAATTGCCCGGGGTCCGAGCCAGACCTGCCAACAGCATCCTTGGGACGCAATGGTTATCTACGACTGCGAAGTCACCTCGGCGGAGCTTGGCGAAGTGGCTAGAGTTGCTAGCCAGAGATGGGACTTGCTCCTGTTTAAGATCTGCAGCACGGGAATCGAATGTAAGTTGATATATTCAATACCTCCTCATCATATCTCTGCTAACGTAACTTAATCCAGACCCGTGGGTCGTCGTGGCCATGAAAGCCTCCCCAACCTTTTGAATACCGCATCTACGAGTATCCGTCCCGTGTCGGCCGGGAATATAGGCGAGGAGGATGATAGTTGAGACCCATGCGTAAGGTTGTGTTACATTGCGTTGCGTTATATACCCCGATGCCTTTTCTGCTTCTTTTACTTTCGGAACAGGATGATCAGGAAACCCTCACAACTCAATGGCGACATTGGAGGGCGATGACGATAATAAGTTCCCTTAGATGGTCTCTTAGATAGCCTCTCGCAAATAAGACATCATTGACGACAAGTCGTGTCTATTCGGACTTCTGCTCTACTGGTATCATTACTATCGATATAACTAGGTAGCTTCCACTTATTGTATCCCATTTTCGTACATAATCTGTTTAACCAATAACCTTGCCACTCGCGTCAGTGACGGGCATGCCACCAGGCAGCTGAGTGAGCCCTAGATGGCGAGCGTTAGAGTCATGATCATAAAGCCATCGTGGGGGATAGCTTACAGCCGTCGATGTCCTCGTTGACGGAGACACTCTTCTTGCACTGGTTGCCCTGGGCGATAGACTGCGTCTTGAGCTGCGGACAGTTGATGTTGCAGTTGCTGTCCATGGCGGTCTGGAGGGCATTCCCCTTCCATCCGAACATGTAGTCGCCGTGGTTTCCGTAGCTTTGGGCAATTTAGGTAGTTAGCAAAAAAAAAGTAAATAGATAAATAGGGGGTCAGATGCGACGAGGAGAGAATTCCCATCTTACCCGGTGGGGTCGCCGAAGGACCAGACGAAGGGCTGTGAGCCGTCGGTGGGCCAGTCGTTGGGGTTGTTGAAGGCGCGCGTATCCCAGATAACCTCGTAGAAGAGCTGCGGGATCTTGACGGGGTGCGTCGACGGGCACGCGCCGCCGCTCTCGAACGTGCCCGAGGCCGGGTACGCCACGTGGCTCGAGTGGTCGGCCGTGTCCAGGTTCTTGCCGTCCCAGCAGGTAGGGAAACGGATGTTGGCCATGATGCCGGCCTTGCAGGCCTTCTTGGGCATGTCGACCGTCTCTCCCGTCCGTGTCAGGATGGTCTCGAGGCAGGTATAGGTCAGCTGGCGGTATTTGCTGGCCTGCTCGGCCGTTCGGTACGTTGGGTTGCCGACGATCATGCGGAAGCCCTACTTTCTGTGTGAGTTCCCCCCCCCCTTTTGTGTCGGTATTAGAAGGGAGACACGGCTTACAGGTTGGAAAGCGGTAACCTTGGCGTTATTGTAGCTGGGGGTATAGTACACCGTCATTCCGCCCGTGGCACCCTCGAACCCCGAGTTGGCCATCTGCGGAACCCTCTTGAAGGTTCCGTTGCGAGCACGGAAGTACAGGACGGCCGTCCAGTAGTTGGAGGTGTCCTCGGCGAACGTGCAGGTCGTGCACGTAGCCTCGCTGGGAATGTCTAAGCGAGGGTACTCCATGGACGCGTTGA
The DNA here is from genome assembly GCA_022495205.1 of Hypoxylon sp. FL1150. Classification (NCBI taxonomy): domain Eukaryota; kingdom Fungi; phylum Ascomycota; class Sordariomycetes; order Xylariales; family Hypoxylaceae; genus Hypoxylon; species Hypoxylon sp. FL1150. The sequence goes on along the minus strand of MU376211.1, from coordinate 101,781 downwards.
AGGCGTTACCACCGATGATCTGGTGGACGTGCGGCGTGCCAGTCATGCCCGGGTTGACGAGCGGGTCTAGACGCTCGACGACGAGCTGCGAGCACGAAAAGCGTAGTAGAGCCTGGGTACCCGGCGCGAGCAGCGCCAGACCAGCGACGGCCGAGTTGAGTGTCAGCTGCATCTTTGCGAACCACGATGTTGCAATGGTGGTGGCACAGCTAGTTGACAACTTGTCGCATCCGCCCCTGCGATGCGGAACTCTTGTCTATTTAAATTCCACCGCTGATCGAACGTCTGGTTCCCCAGACTTTACCCCGGAAATCTATCTTTCCTTGCCTGCATGCCGCTTCCGTACCGTTTGAGATTGTCGGCGTATAAGATGATCAGCGGTTAATATGGCCAATATAGCCGAGATCATCTTAGCCCCTGTCTACCGTAGAAACGACAAGCCGCAAATAGCTCTCGACAGGGGTTTCCTATTGGAGATTGAACATTAGAACTGTTGCGTCGTACCTGACAGCGGAGTATTGTTCGCGTTCCCGCTGGCCTGAATCGGTTTGCTACGAACCGTGAAGACGCCGAGGGGCTCCTCGATGGTAACCTTTATGCAGTCAAACCTGAAGCTTTGTCCCACTGGCAATACCCAAGACAGACCTAAGCCAGCTTGTCTTCACGGGTGTATATAGATTCACTAGGGTTAAGAGGTAGCTTTCCCTCCGAAGCTATATGGCATGTTGTTGGACCGCGGCTGATGATCAGATGACAATAGGATGTATTTGGCATATAACTTTGGCGAAATATCGATCGTGGCATAGGGGACTGCGTCGTACCGGCAGTGGACATAAAGGTTCATATAACCTGGTTGGCCGCCTATCTCATGTGCTCTATCCTCCCGGCTCCCGGCTAAAGCTGCTTAGGTGGTAATCGCTCGGCTGTCGCTGGCCGGATTATGCCAAGGTATAGATTCCAAATCTGATAAAGCAAATGCCGTTGTAGTGTGGCTTTGCTTGACCGAGGTTAATATTAGCATCAGGCAAATGGTAACACTCATATCCCGTGAGAATCGAATATCCACCTTGAAGATCTGTGTCTGGGGTGGTCTTCGAGATAGTGATATCATAGTCCCAACATCTACCAGAGTTCGCATATTACAATGGGCAGTTGGGCTGCTGAGTGAGCTGCCCTTTTTAAACAAGTGCCAACCCAGCAGTCACACGTCCAGAACGCAATATCGCCCTCGGAGCCGTCTTCAGGAGCGCCAGGTCTCTCATCAGGTTTCTCTTCCTCCAGTTCGACAGGTGAAGCTTGTCGATCTCCGTAGTTCCCAAGGCGTGGTGCGACGTCTGCCGGTTGAGGGTCATTGGGTGTGTCGCATTTATCGTCTGAGCTGATTATATTAACTACCTCCGGGGGTGGGTAATGATCTCGGCGCTGTCGTTTCTGTTCCATTCAACGGTTGAAGTACCGCGTTGTCCTACAACTAACTGGTTCAGCCAAAGCCACCAAGCATCAAGACTTGAAATGTAGGTACCTACTATTAGGTTCGTGGCCGTGAATCTCAAACCTACGGGTTTGGTTCATAATATGCTGCAAATCGCCGTTCACATTGAGGCTACATGTTTCCGACTTGCTTCCATCCAAAGAGCATCGAAGCAAGAATTTCTATCAGATCTCTAATATTCATATTCCTGTCTTTGACCGAGATCACGCGTCGAGTCCAGCCACATACAGGGGGTAAGGGGCCCGTACGGCCAGTTCTTTACCTGAACAACTACTTCATACAACTATTGAATTCTTCTCATTAGAGCTATAAGAGTGGAAAATATTATATTAATGCCTATAATAATACAGGTATTGGTGCTCATTGATAGAGTTCTGGGCCATCATCACACTGATTCCTGAGTCTTCGTGGTTTCAGCAGAGCTCGGTGTCTCGGCTTTGCCCGCCTGCTCAGCAGCGCGAGCTTTTAAGTTGCGCCACTCGACGAAAACGCTCCCAAAAATAGTTACAGCAAAAGTTGCTACCACCAGGTAAAACACATCGATTATAGCTCCGTTGTAGTCCGAGAGTAGCGCCCCAAGATCATTCCCGGAGACCAGGTTCTTCAAATCGGTGGCACCAATATTGTTGATGACACTGGGGTCAATGTCGGGAAGATTGGTGATTTTTTTGACCAAGCCACTGAGGAAGACAGTCTGCGCGACCGATAGAAATACAGTCGAGCCGAGGAAGCGCATAAACATGATGAGGGCGGATCCGATGGCGATGTCCGACCTCTCGAGGACGGTCTGGACAACGTTCAAAGGCATCGTCGAGCCGCAGCCTAGACCAATCCCGATGAGGATCTGGTAGCCAATCCATTTGCCGCTGCCAGTGGATGGGGTAAAAGTTGTCATAAGGCCCGCTCCGATCGGCGTAATGATGGAGGTAAGGTAGAAGAACGGGGTGTAGTAGCCGACCTTAGATATGATGACACCAGACAGCACCGCGCCAACCACCGACGAGAGGATCATGGGTAGCAACATGATGCCGGACTCGAAAGCACTGACCCCCTTTACCGCCTGGAACCAGATCGGAAGGTAGTACGTGAGCACCAGCATTCCACCGCCCATGAAGAAACCGAAGAAGACCGATGCTGCGATGCTGCGGTTTTTGAGGATGCGGGGAGGTAATGTGGCATTTTCCTTCTTCCAAGCCTGGATGCCCGCGAAAGCGAGACAGAGAAGGCCGCAGAGAACGAAGAGGACGATGATGCGCGCATCGTTCCAAGGATACACCACCCCTCCCCATTGAAGAGCCAGGATCAAGCAAATGACGCCCGGGAAGAACACAAGGTTGCCGATGGGGTCGAGTTGCTTCAGCTTCGCAACCCATCCGTCCGCCTGGGCGTCGAGCTTCTGGTTGGGCAAGTGCAAGACCAGCATGGTTACGATGACAGACACCGCACCTATGGGGAGATTGATGTAGAAGCACCACCTCCAGGTCACTTTATCGACGAAGACACCTCCGACCAGAGGTCCGACGACTGAAGCAACCGCGAAGACTGCCGAGAACGCGCCTTGGTATATAGGTCGCTGCGCGAGGGGAACGGTGTGGAACATGATGACCATGAATCCTGAGAACATGCCGGCCGCCCCTAGCCCGGAGATAGCTCGACCGATGATAAATGCCGTTGAACTAGGGGCCGAACCACACACAGCCGAACCGACTTCGAACAGGACCACGCCGCCGAGGAACACAGGCTTGGCCGGGTAGAATTTGTACACTTTGCCCATGAGCAGCTGGAAGCTACACATGGTAAGCAGATATGCCGTGCCATACCAGCTGACGTCGTCCAAAGAGTGAAACTCGTCTGTGATACGTGGGATCGCCGTCGACACGATGTTTTGATCCTATAGTTCAGGTAGTCAGAGGTTAGTAGAGGAACTTCTAGGCTAGAATACTGCTTGTACGGGGAAATTTGTCGTACAAGATTCACCAAGAATATAGCGAGGTAAAGCGCCAGCATAATAACAATTCGCTTTTGGCTGCTAGGATACTCGGGAGTCTTTGCATCGTTGTACGCTTGGTTGACGCCCACTTGGGGCTTCTCGCCGCTAGCTGATGAAGGTTCAGACATGGTAAGGTCAAATGTCGAATGAAAGTGAACTTGACTTGACTTGGACTAACAAAAGAATACTCACATTTTTCAAGCTGCTAAGCTCAGATTTATATATTAAAGAGACCGGGCTTGATTTTCTCGGAGCGAATCTAAGAAAACGTGATTCTCATACCGATATTAAGGGGTCGAGCTGTTTGCTCGGGGCTCAAAAGTCATTTCTTTGCGTCCGAACGCCGAGCGACGCCGCTAATTCAACCCCGGCCTTTTTGCTATACGCCAACAAACGACACCGTTCTCGCTCTTCTACCCAGCATGGTCCCTTTTCTTCATCTGAAAGAGAAGGAGAGATCAAACGACATTATGCATCAATCGCCGGGAGCGGAGCCACTGGGACGAGACGGCGATTTCGGCTTCTCCTGCTTGGCCTGTCGGCAGCGAAAGGTCAAGTGCGATAGGCGACCCAATTGCTCCAACTGCACTAAGGCGCTGAAGCAGTGTGTTTTCGTGGCCCCGGTGCGCGGGAAGCGGAAGAGGACCAAACCTCGGCGAGAAAGCCTCCATGCCAAATTGAAACGATACGAAGAGCTGCTGGAATCGTACGGCGCAAATGTGGAGCTGTCTGAAGATTTCGACGAGTCCGACTCAGACCCGGAGACGGCGTCTCGGCCGGACGCCGAGATGGATGAAGGGGTTAAGCCCTCGAGCAGGAGTCAGGGCGACCCGTTTAGACTCGAAGACACGAAACCGCAGCTCGTAACGAAAGAGGGAACGTCGAGATACTATGACAAGTATTTCTCTCCATCACTGCTGTCCAGCTAGGTAAAGGCTGCTAACACTCCTTAGTGCTCTCTGGTCCAACTTAGGAGATCAGGTAGGCGCTTATTTCGTATTGTTTGTTGTAGCTGGTAACTTTATCTAGCTAACTTGACATATAGTTCCAGCACCCTGAAATTACCAGTCTCGGAGAACCGTTGGATGAGACAGATGACCACGAAGGTGGAATGCTTTTCGAAGCTGACCAGCACTACAAAATTGAAGATCTCAGAAGTCTCCACCCGCCATTCCAAATACTACCAAAGCTAAGAGATATATACGCCGACCGAGCCGACTCCTTCATAAAAGTGCTACATCTTCCTACATTTTGGGCCGCGCTGACCAACGGCCTGAGAAATCCTCAAGGGCCATCCAAACCCCTAGAGGCAGAGATATTCGCCTTCTACCTCGCGACAGTAAGCTCGTTGAAAGAAGACGAGTGCCTGAGTTTATTTGGAATGCCGAAGCCGGTATTGTATAACCGCTACAGGTTCGCGACTCGCCAAGCATTGGTGAATGCGGGATTCCTGTCGACATCAAGCCCGACGACTCTACGAGCGTATGCAATATTCATAGTAAGCTACAATTTTCCGCGCGAACTCCGTACTATGTATACATAGGCTGACGGGAGAAAGATGTGCTTGAGAAAGAGTCACGGCGCCGACACGTTGTACATATTTTCTGGAGTCGCGGTACGACTCGCGCGGAAGATGGGCCTCCACCGAGACGGGACATCCCTCGGGCTGTCTCCGTTCGAAACCGAGATGCGGCGCCGACTGTGGTGGCACCTCGCGCACATGGACTTCCGCCTGGCCGAAGTCCTCGGCGCTCGACCGTCCCTAGACCTCTCCTGCGGGGACACCAAGAAGCCGCTGAACGTCGACGACGAGGACCTGCACCCGGACATGGTCGACCCGCCGGCGGAGCGCGACAGCATCACCCCGATGGCGCCTTGCCTGATCAAATGCGAGGTCGTCGAGGTCCTGCGCAAGTTCTCGTCGACGCCCGGCGACGTGCGCTGGGAGTCGTTATACACGCCCGACGTGTCGCTGGCCAAGAAGGACGCGGCCATCGCCGAGGTGCAGGACCTGTGGGAGCGGAGATTCTTGCGGTATTGCGACCCGTCGGAGCCGTTCCACACTTTCGTGTCCCTCATGGTGCGCTCCTCCATTTGCAAGATGAAGCTGTTCGCCCACAGCCTGCGGCGGTTCGCCTCCGGCAGCCGGCCCCCCGCTGCCAAGATACCCCGGAGCGAGCGCGATATCGTATTCGACAATGCGACGAAGCTGCTCGAGTACGTTACCTTGACGTACGAAGGAGGACATGGGCTGGAGAAGTACATGTGGCAGATCGGCACGAGCTACCTGTGGAACACGGTGTTATACGTGCTTATAGAGGCCCGCCACCGCAAGACGGGGCCTAAGGTGGACCGTCTATGGCAGCTCATCGGCGCTGTGTTCTCTCACTACCACCGCGTGCTCGAGGAACCCACCGGGGCCGTCTACACGGCGCTGGGCAAGTGGACGCTGGAGGTTTGGGACCACCACGTCGCAGCTGCGCAGTCCGAGGGTCTACCGGAACCACCTACACCTGACTATATCGACACGATTCGCCAGCGGCAGAAGCCGGCGTCGGCGTCGATGCCCAAACCACAGGGCCAGATCGCGGATCTAAGACCAGGCACTCGGAAGTCGCTCGGCTACGGCCAGGCCAAATTCCAGCCCGAGATGTACGACGGCGGCCTGCCGGAGCTCGAACCGCTCGAGTCCTACGATTTTCCGGATCTCCTGTCCTTCGAAATGGATCCGAACGAATGGGTACAGTGGGAGCAGCTGGTTGCAGGGCAGAACGGCTTCGCGCCAGTCGGCGGCATGTAATTGGTGGAATTACTCATCCCCGCATAGCAGCAGTAGTCATACAGTCCAATGAATCTCGTTCCAACGCTGACGCTGACGGTCACTTTTGACGTAGGTAAACCTCTCTGTTTGGTTGGTCTTTGTAAACGGTAGCTAATTTTGGGATGAACTAAGACTTGCGATGCCGTCTAAGCGTGGGCATATATCTATCTACCTACGGCATAACGGCTCATCTTCCACCGTTAATGAATTCAACCTCTAATGAACAAGAGTTCCGACGGCACTACCTACCTATCCATGCCTGACAGGGGCAGAAAAGGCAGCCGTCAGCCCATCGATGCAATCCTTGACAAATTCCTTGGCTGTAGGACTTGCCCCGTCCCACTGGTTGAACGGGTGCCCCTGTCCTTTATAGACCTTGAGGTTGCTACACACGCCCGCTTGTTGCAATTTCGCGTGGTAGGCGGCGCCCTCGCTGTTCAGCGGATCTATCTCGGCGCAGAAGATGAAGGCCGGGGGCAAGTTCGCGTGCGACGGCGCGACGATAGGCGAGGCCCGAAAGTCCTCGGCCTTAGCTTTGCGGCTCTCGTCTGTGCCCAGCCACAGGTTGTAAAACCACACGAGGCGGTTGAGAGGGAGCATGGGGGCGAATTCGAAGTCGATGTAGCTCTGGTATGGTGTCTTCTCAGGGTCGCACGAGCCCTCCGTCGGGATGTATCTCGCGTCGATCACCGGCACGATAAGTAGCTGCGCCGCCAGAGGGGGTAAACTCGGTTCGTCCCGGGCCATTAACGCCAGGGCGGCCGCGATACCTGCCCCGGCAGAGAGTCCGCCAACCCCTAGGCGTAATTTATCTATCTTCAGGCTCTCTGAGGTCTTGAAAGTCCACTTCAACGCCTCCCAGCTGTCTGTGGCAGGAACAGGATGCGGATATTCAGGGGCGAGCCTGTACCCGACATTGACCACAATACACCCGACTCCCTGGCATATCTTGCGGCATAGCGGCTCGTCTGAGTCCAGGCCCCCGATGACAAATCCCCCACCATGGAAATTCACAAGTGCTGGAAGCAGTCCGTCACGTTCCAGGCCGGTCTTGGCGACGGCGTCTGGCGTAGGGACGTATACTTGGACGGATATAGTACCATCGGGGTTCGAGACGGGGACGTTGTAGATCTCGTTGCTGGCTACGCTCGGTGCCGACCCGACGACCTTGGCGGTTGGGAATGTGTATTTCTCCCGGTCCTTGTTGTAGACCTCGTACGGAACCTGGTCTGCTCGGAGTTGGAATGCTACGAGCCCGCCTGTTAGCAGGGGGTAGAAGTAGTTGAGCATGAGAGATACCTTGGTATTTCATGTAGATCTCGGCAAAGACCGGGTCAAGTCTATTGATAACCGAAGGATGCAACGGATTGACGAGAGATGGAACGTCGTCAGAACCCATGGCTGAGACGGGATGCAGCGTGTTGTTGAATGTCAACTTAAGGTATTGTTGTGTCCACACCACCTTGGTCCAAAATTCAAGCTAGAGAGGGCTATAGTAGAGCACTTAGTAGGGAGGATCTGCAAGCCGGTGGGGTTGTTGATGTCGTTGGGGAGAAGCTAGACGATGGCAAAGTTATGTAATGTTTCCCCTTCCCCTAAACCTTCGAGGTTTGGTCTCGCGCATCGCCCTGCCCTCGGCACAGAAAATGAAGTCACTCCTGGTAATGGTCTGGCATTGGCCATGGTCACAAGAGCCACGGAGCTAAGTCTGTGGGGGTCAGCGTTGCAGCGCGGGCGGGTAGGCACGAAGTGCAGGCGGCCAGAACACAGCGGTCGATACAATTGTCTATAGCCCTTTACAAGCCGCGACTGCCTGGGTATACATTAACATGCCATACCATGTTATGTATCACGGTCCTGTGGCCACCCGCCGGTTTCTCCAAGGCGGGAATTCCGTTGAATATTCTGCGTGGGGAAACGCGGGTTGACTAGTCATTTATATATTGCATCCACTGGCCTGGGATAGGACGAACAACGTTTCAACTTGATGCCCAAGTCGAATATCGGCGGTTTATAGGGATTCCTAGCAAGTTGCCTACCCTTGTCAGTTTTTGAGGAGGTTAGACCACTGGATACGAATCTCAACTTTCCGCATCTCACTTTTTTCTGCCGTATATACCCGTGCCGGACCACTGCTCTACAGCATTTGTGTAACTGTCTAGGTGTCGATATGTAAACGAGAAATGATTAAGATTATCCAAGCCTTAACTTCAAGAGGCCTCAAGTTAACTTCACGAGCTACACGAGACGTCAAGACACTAGAGTGATCAGTGTCTATCCTGAGCACTGGATTGCGTGTTGGCTGTCGCTGAGAGCTTTGGAGTTGGTATCACAAGATTAACACATTTCACAGATTTCGCAACAAGCTGTCCCCAACCCGTTCGTCGCGGGTTATTTTAGCACAAGGCGGCTGTTATGTTGCTGGCGTTAGTATGAGCCGTGACATCAAGACGCAAGACTCCCTTCTCGTTCTGGTTGGAGAGATGGGAGGGCCGACAGAAGAAAATATCAAGAGTGTTGCTGCTGGCGACTGAATAGAACCCCAAGAACCATATACCGTGGTGGCATGGACGATTGGGCATGTTGGAATATGGGCGTTTTATAAGAGCTCGTCATGTCAAGTCGAGAGCCTTATTTACCATACTGTCACTGTACCCATTCTCTCAATCTTTGTTCCTTATAACTCCATCGCCGACATCCGCCCTCATTCGATATTCAACACAATACCCACACTAAATTTGAGTTGAATTTTGGTAGGATGATGATTCAGCCGACAACCTTCCATGCTGACGGTACGGCCATAGCTATGGGGGTCGGCCAGATGGGCTGCGGTAGAGCATGCTACTCGTTATACCTTAGGACGCAATGCTGTCGTGCTCGTGGATGATACATAATACCAGAACTGTGACTATTTGACGACTCGGAATATTCGTGGCGATTTCGGGGAATATACGGAATTGTCCTCGACATCAATAGGGCATATTCCCCATAAATCCCAATGTCGTGGCGCCACGGCTTCGAGAATCCCCATGCACTATACCTAGGTTAGAGTGAGATTTGATGCAGCCCGAATTCAAAGGGATGAATGGGGATTAGACCAGGGTCGTCTTTGTTGGTATTGGAAGGTTAGGACCTGAACTGAAATCTCGCTGAATCAGCTCATGGTGCACAAAGCTGAGATTGATTCCATGGAGAGGAGTTGTATTGAATTAGGTGAGGATCAGACAGCGAGAAGTCGACTTTCTGTTTAATGTGGGCATCGCTATTCCCGGGACGCCGGGTCATATACTGTCTGTAGTATTAACATATAATGATAATAGACAAGGCGGGCAGGTTGTCATCAAATATACTCGCACCTAACCAATGGATAGATACGATGATCCCCTGAGAGGGGTTGGATTCAATTTTTGCAGTAAACTCTGTAGGTTATTCTTGTGGAGACAGCGATGATCGGTCTGTCAGCGCCATCGGGGATTCTTCTAGGTCGAGAGGATTTGCGGATGTAATTTCTCCAAATCTGTGTTTCGTGCTAGTGGTAAATGGTGAAAAGGGAAGAAAGGCTGCTTTCGTAGATGCGGATGGGGTTGTACTGTTGGATTTCAAGCTGACTTGGCGATTGGCTTGACCAGACAAAGTGCCCCTTGCGGCATTTTGAACCATAGTCCGGCGTTCCGACCTGATGTTCCAGGCTGGAACATTCTCTCATGGGAACCAGGCTCGCGGTAAGGTTGAGAATCCAAGCCTCCATGTCCAGTTCTGCGCTCCGGAGGAGAAAAAAAGAAAGAAAAACAACGGCAGGGGTGACGACATTCATAAGACGCTACCTTAGTAAATCTTGAAATCCTTGTGAGTACTTTTGAGTATCTAAGGTTCGTTCGAGGCTGATGCGCCGATGGTCCAAAGCTAGATCCCTCATTTCTACGCACTAGGTTAGGCACGACTCCTAGGCACGTAGGAAAAACGAGGGTTAGAAGGCACAGGGACAGATAACAGAGGGCAGGGCTCAGGGCTCGGGGCCTCTGATCGTTACTCATTTGGGGTCCATGATACTATCCAATCTAAATCGTCGCATGACAGAAGATGACAGAAGGGCAAACGGCTAGGATAGTGGGCTTGTGCAGTGGAACCTTGAAGAAGTGTTGGTTTTGTAAACGACTCAGCCCGTGAATCAATTGCCCTGCTACGATGCATGGCGGCGTAGACTTTCGTGGAGTGGCATTGGCATAGGGTATGGCCTAGCCATGGGTACATTAGGTGCCTATCCCGTTTAGACTCGACAGCTGATAACTTCATCACGAGCCAAGGATAGGAAGGGATTTGGTAGAAAAGGGGGTGTCGTCAGCTTCAACTTCGCAAACGGAAAACGTGTTAGATCGCGGCAAAATAATAAGAATAAGAATAAGTGAATAACTAGGCGTACAAGGTATCGCGCTATGTACATATGTGGTATAGACTATCACAGAATACGGGATAGTGCCTCCTTGAGAAGATTTAATCGGGGTCTCACGTGATATTACCAGGTACTAAGGTGGGAAGGTAGGAAGTACACACGTACACAAGCCTACATAGTACACACCAGCACCAGGTCCTGTCCCTTTGCGACAGAGACGAGGTTCAACGAGCAAAACATGAGTTTATTGTAGCGGCGGCCCAAAGAGTTGCCAATCCGAACAGCATGGCGCGCCCCCCATTTATAAATTCTTTCCTTCCTTCACCACACCTAGCCCATTCCACCCCGATGACCTGACACGCAGTGAATCCAACCTTGACAAAATATCAAAGTGCACAATCCCACCAAGATTAAAAACATCTCACAATCAACCCGCACCACCTTTTCTATCTGCCTCGCCGGATCCTCACCTTCGCCCTTACCACTGCCCTTACTACCTAGTAACTTGTCAGCATCAACATCAGCATCAGCATCGGCATCGGCATCGACATCGGCATCACCCATCGTCGCAATGCCTACCCCAAGCAAGACGGCCAACTCCACCAAGGAGAAGGACCGCCGAAAATCTGCAGGCAAATCACCGACTGTCGTCACACTACGCGTCGGCTCCTTAAAGCTGCGAAAGATTGTCGACCCTTCATCCATCAAGGAAGAGTCGCCCGTGAAGGAATCCCCCGCCTCGTCATCTCTTCCTAATGACCAAGCCCCAGCCGTGTCGAATGGTGACAACGCCTCCGAGTCCACCCCTGGTACTCCCGCCGCCGCAGGAACGCCATCGCAAGCCCCGATGGGACCGCCGACCGAAGCACCCAAGAAGAAAGGTGTCAAGAGAAGCGCTGCCGGAGCGAATGGATCCGACCCGACACCCAAGGTTCGAGGCAAGCCTGGCCCCAAGAAGAAGCCCCGATTGTGAGTACAACACAAAATCTATTCCACCATAGTGTCTACGGTGTCTGCAGCCAGTGAGCTCCGGTCAATCAAGCTGTTCGTGTGCTAACTACGTGTATTAGGGATGATGGCACTATCGACCCTACCGGCCGAGCCAATGGCGGCACATATCACAAACTCGGGCCCAAGGCCAATCAAGGTGCCATCAATGCCGGACTCCGAGCCCTCGACCGATCAGGCGCACCCTGCCGCAAATGGGCCAGAGGAGGCTTCAGAGTGAAGAGTTTTACCGGTGTTGTCTGGGAAGTGCCTCGCTGGACTGCTCCCTCCAAGCCTAAGCCTCAGGCCACTCCGGAGGAGCCTGCCGCATCTGCTGAGAGCAGCAACAAGGAGAACAAGGAGGGTAGCCAGATGAAGAGCGAAAACAGCAACAGCCACGCCGGAGGCGAGCAGCGCAGCATACCCCCGAGTATCAACGCCAGCTCTCCGGCTCCTCAACCCATCGCTGCCGCTTCTTAAGTCATTCATCAAGGCTTCTAATTTGAGTAACCCTAATCGGTGGTTTAATGTGTTAGATATGGATTTACGGTACTGGGCCGAGAAAAAGCACGGCGTTCCGGACTTTGTTTTGTTACCCAAGTCAGGCCGGTAAGGGGTTATACTGCGGCCCAAGGGCTGAGGTATCAGGTCGAGTCATAGCTATTACTCGGCCTACCTAGGTGGAGAGTGGCCTTGATGCTCCTTCAGCAACGGCGTTCAGGAAAAGGAATCGGATTGTACTATAACCAGCGCGCCCGTGTTAGGGCTGGATTACGGAAGGTCGCTCAGGTCTGCTACAAAGCAAATATACATGGGTTTGGTACATCTGCTATCAGTCATGGTCATGGCTTTCATGGGATTTTATATTGTATTGCTGTTGCCTAGTCGTGCTTGACAATGAGTTGCATTCTATTCACATCTATGAACTCCTCGATATTGGTGATATCAGACTCAACTGAGCAGGATTATGATTCTAGTATACAGAGACTCAATGTTGCCATACTGAATTTAACTTGCTTTGAAACATTGATACTCTGCCGGCTTGATAATGAAAGGTATTCGGTATCATCAAGAACAAGAGAGCTAAATCCCCCAAGATACATAATAGATTTCATATATACTACCTAAGATAAGTAGGACCGCGTTCGATCTATTGGCACCTCTCTCCTTTACAATGCATAACTGCCTTCTCTCGCAGAATGATGAGGCTGGTCACCGCCTTAGCAACCAAACCCCTTCTACCACACCATTATCACGTAATTCATAACGAAGATGCAATATGAGTCGGTCTTCGCATCATCTCGCTTGGTTACTTCCGTGGAATTTACATACAACCTACACCGAATCGTACCTACTCACAGAATTTTTAAATCGCCATTGATAGCCGTATGTAAACCGCCGTTGAAACTCCAGTATTCAATCTAGAGCTGCATAGTCGTAAATACGCTACGAGTCTTTCATAAAATGCATCGGGTTTAATGGAGTGGCTCGGGAATGCTAACATCATGGGGTAAGGTAGGTATAGCTGTAGGTGTTGGTGATAGCTTTTAGCGCATCGACTTATTACGACCTAGGTTACGACCCACATTCCTACTGTTACAGTCATATCGATTGGCGTTTGATAGAACGGAGACCAGGTACCTCCTGCCTTATCTTTACGCGCTTTTAGGTGCCGAAGGTACATCTTATGTATCCATTGTAGGCAAGTCTTAGTCGGATCGAGCAAAGCAGCATCTTCCGTCACGGCGTGACCTCGTGATTATACATGCATTGTACCTTTCCCTTGACAACTCCAGAATCCATATCCGTACCTCAGTCTGTCACTCGGTAGTACCATCTTCGCATCTCCGCAACCAACCACAAACCACGAGCAACGAAGTACATTACGAGCCTATCATCAATCGCCATATATCGCAATATCATTGATGCCCATTCAATAAACAAGCTGACTGCGATCGGACAGCCTTCTTTAAGCCCTGCTTCGTAGAAGTCATCAATGCTGGTCATGACATATACCCTCGTCACCTCTTCATAAGGTGGCTTTGCAAGAAGAAATCAGGGGTATTTAGGAAAAGGCATTATTAAGGTGTTGTACTTACCTCTACGGACTGTACAATACCAGGCTAGACATTCCATCGTCGTTCCGTCCACTGCCGCCGACACCTACACCTTTCTATCTCGACGATTCGGCCTGCATCACCCCTAGGTGTGTATACGGCAAGAAAGAATACTCGACAGTTGCCTACTGTTGGTAATGGCGAATCCCTTCCAACATGGCCCATCTGGCTTCAATTCCGATATACAGCTCTCGAGCTTCCTTCCCAGATACAGAAATCCGTCGTATACCCCAGTAGGACCACCGGGCCAGGGATTTCGGTCCACACCATATCCGAATTCGCCCCTCAATCGCCTTTCCTACTTACTTAATGCCCCCCCATACGAATCACCTTCGGATCTCTACGCAACGAGTCCCACCTACCCAAGCCTTGGCCACAATTTAGATACAGACATGGCGAATAGCGGCTCTGACGGCGGTGCTGATAGTTTTCAGACCAGAGCGCCACAGTCACCGCAGTTCTCAAGAGCTTTCGAAGGGTTGATGCATAACGGAAGCGCGGATAGCTCAAGAGCACAGGGGAATGGCTTCTTCACTCCGTCGTACCTGAATGGTTCAAATTACATTCAGAAGCTCAAGGATTCGCATAGAGCAAGGCAAGCACAGAAGGAGATCCAGCAGCAGCCGAACAGCGGTTTACCGGCGGGTATTACAACGACGGCTTCGTTAGCGAATAAGACACCAGCATCTCATCTAGGGATGACGTATGATCTGATCGAGCGAGCGCCGGCTGTCGAATACGATGAGTCAGTGGCTCCTTTACCTGCGAAGTGGAATAAGGATGATAAGCATAGTTCGCTGGAAGTTCTAGCAAACGGGCGAGAAGTCAAATACGCGGCTAGTCGTACTACGAGAGAAGCGGAACATGAGACTTGTGCGATTCGCGCAGACCATCCGATGCCATGGCAAGCCGGGATATACTATTTCGAGGTTACGCTTCTATCTAGAAGTCCGAGACGAGAAGAGTACGTGAAGACTTATCGCTTCTTGGGAAAGGATCTAACGGGGTGAATGTAGGACCACTGTCTGCATCGGTTTCTCGGGCAAGAATGTCGCATTAACCAGACCACCTGGTTGGGAACCTGAATCATGGGGCTATCACGGCGATGATGGTGATGTCTACGCTGGGCAAAATGTTGGGAAGACCTACGATGGTGCAAGTTTTGGCCCCCAGGATATTGTCGGCTGTGGGGTGAACTTCCGGACTCGTGAGGCATTCTTCACCAAGAATGGGAAGAATTATAGTAAGTATACCGCAGCGTGCGGGGGTCTCTCTCTACTCAACGTTCTGCTAACTTTCAATATAGAAACGGCATTTCGAGACATAAAAGGGGACCTTTACCCTTCTGTGGGTATGAAGAAGCCAGGGGAACACATCCGAGTCAACTTTGGCCAGGAACCTTTCGTTTTCAGCATTGATGCAATGGTAAAGGTAAGGTCATACCCTCCACTAAGCTGAGATTTTCCGCTTTTGAACAGTATATCAGTATTAACAGTTACACCTTACAGCGGGAACAAGCCAAAATCAGGACAGCAATCAACCAGACAAGGTGAAATACGATTGTCCAAAACATCAGGTTTTAAATATTAACTTTAGTACTGCAGCGTTGAAAGATTGGTATCACCTCAAATGGGCGAAACGGAACTAATTCAACAACTTGTAAGCTACTAATCATCCCGTAGAAAATGACTCTGTCCCGACTAATGTGACTATTTTAGGTCTTGCAATTTTTGCAACACGATGGATACGTTGAGACGGCACGAGCGTTCGCTGAGGAGATCCATGATGAGAAGAAGGCATTACAGATTGACCCACAAACACCTGTCCCAGGCATTAACATCAAAGATGATGAAGATGCTCACCATAGGCAACGTACGTGTAAACTTCCATGACAATATGTATTCTGCTAACCAGATCAGGCATAAGGAGAGCCATTCTCGAAGGGGAGATCGAAAAGGCTGTTAAGTACACCTATACCTATTATCCTCGTGTATTAGAGGGCAACGATGACGTCTACTTCAAATTACGTTGTCGAACGTTCATTGAAATGGTGCGAAAGTCAGCTGAACTTGGTGCCCAAAATGCCAAGAAGAGCAATGGTCGTCCTGTCGACGAAATTCCTCACACGATGGATGTCGATGAGAACGCCTCTTCGGATAAGATGGAAGAAGACGGACTGGAGGCCCAAACAGAGCAGGACGACCTGTTGGCGAAAACTATTGAGTATGGACAGAAGCTGCAGGCGGAATTTAAGGACGATACACGAAGACGGGTTAAAAGGACACTGAGCGAGGTCTTTTCTCTCCTGGCCTACCCTAATCCCCTCCAGGTCAAGGAGGTGGCGCCCCTACTTGACAAGAAGGGTAGAGTAGCCGTAGCTGAGGAACTCAACTCAGCTATCCTCTGTGAGTTTACCTCTTTTCATCTATTTGTCGCGATATCCTGCTAATTGTTTACCAGCATCCCTGGGCAAGTCATCACGGTCGGCATTGGAAAACCTTTACGGACAGACGAGTGTGTTACTAGATTATCTGCGCGAAGATGGTGGACCAGGTTCACTTATAAGCATCCAATCGATAATCGACGAGGTTCCGAAAGTGTCGCCCCTATAGTCAGCTGACAGGAGTCACTGACGAAGACCGGCTTGCATTCAGCTCACGGCAGTAAATATTAATAAACATCGTCAGAATTCTCCTTGGCTTCGGAAGTGAGGAATCCACGCTCCATATTCACTGGGGCCATATACTTCTTACCCAGGAGTCCACTTGTTTCCAGCCCTCTGAACAATCTTCCTGGTTTTCACCATTATGTTGCTTGGGCTCAAGCCTACCTACGACCTATCCCTGATTACAAATTCTGGTGGAGAAGTCACCACACGAACCCTCGATATACGACTTTTCCTCTCGCACACTCGACCTCAATATTCCTTGAGGAGGAGTCATTTCATACGTAGACTAGAGGGATAGCATTAGTGACACGAATGAATCGTAATGGGGTAGGTAAGCTGTCATTTTTGGTGTTAAGGTCTTTTTTTTGCGTGCGTTGCACAAGTTTGTCTCTCTTTGCGCCCTTCTCTTTCCGCTTCTTATATTGGTCCGTCTCCGGCGATGCGTTGTATCAAGTAGGCCAAGATGAACGAATCGAGTCAGACTATCCTTAGGGCAGCTGTCCGAGGATTCCATCGCTTGCCTATCTACTACGGATACGCGAGTCTAGGTGGCTACCCGGAGAAACTGTTGATTGTACGAATAGCACATAGTAGCCTCTCAGGCGTTGTCCATAGGTAGCAGATAGACTTCGTCAGGACACGCTAGTAAATTAAGAGTCGTCACGAGCTATATGAAGCCTTTTCTAACGACCAGGTTAAGTTGGTGGCCGGCGGAGAGGTTCGACGGCGAGCCGACATGCTCTCGTTCGATATGAATGTTATATGGCCTTAATGTAGCTCGCCGCCGGCCTATAAACATATTTGTCATGTGCGGAGAACCGTGTACGTGTGTGGCAGGAGGGAGAGCAGCCATTATAAATCGATCGAATTACTGTAACCCCAACACCCACCTGATATCTGGACCCGGAAGAATGGGGGAACATGTCGACCATGAGCACCCACCAACCCGCCCACATGCACATGCCAATATACCAAATGCCACTGTCACCATGATAGAACGGGGAGACTGAGTGGAGACAGAAAGCAATAAAGCATTTCGCATTGCGCGCCGGCTCAGGGGCCGCAGTCTTATATACCTAACGTATATCGATGTATCATTCGTTCTCTATTCATTCGGAGGGGTTGATGTCAAAACGACTTCTCTTCTTGCTCCGCCTTGCTCGCTGATTCGCGCCTTTGTCTTTGATGACCATTGCCTTGCCCTGCCCATAGGCAATCTTACCCGTTCTATCCGGAGAAGGAATCCGCAAGCATTTCGTGAGAGAAATGGAAGCAAAAGGAGAAGAAGAAAAAAATTTCATTCCACTGCAACCCTCCGGAGGACACAGAAGACCCTTGGCCCAACGGGTACATACCTACTCTGTCCCCCTCCTCCTCCCCCAAATCATCCCGTTGTCATGTGCGTCGCAGCCTCGCATTGCATCGCGTTCTGCTCTCGCTCGCGAATCGCATCGTGGGCCCGAACTGCAACCCCATCCCCCCATGACCGCCCGCATTTCTTCATTGCAGCCTGCAGCTCTTCAGTAGGTACCTAGGTAGGTACCCTTGATTTCCCCCCCAACTGCATCTGAAGTAGCAGCACAACAGCGAAACGCCGGCCAGCCACACATTAAGTCAATAGATATTAACTGATTTCTCCAACTCGTGGAAGGAGTAATTGGTTCTCATCCCCTTCTTCTCCGGCTTTGTACGTATCGTTTTCTTTCGCCCTGCCTCGGCTCGTCTCCCGTTCCCGTGAGTCGAATCCACCCGTCCGGTCGATCCCGGATTATTGCCGACGAATTGGGTTTTTTTTTTTTTTTTTTTCCTCAGCCCCTATCCGAAACTTTCGAGTTGCGAGGGGGAGGGAAAAAAAAAAAAGGGACGAGGGACCATGAGAGAACGATCGATCCATGGAATCAGATGAGGCGGGGGCATGAGGGGAAGGAAGTTAGGAGAAAAACGTCTTAAAACATTGGACGCCGAATGCCCAGTATATCCCAAAGAAAATATGCCCCGAAACCCCGACCGCCGAAATCCCATAAAAGATGGAAGTCGCATAAGAACCAAACGCAAAAGCAAGGAAGTAAAATTCCGATCTTTTCCACCCGTCCGTCAAGGTTCCCCATGTGATAGTGGGAGGGCCGCACCACCCCGCAAAAAAAAAAACCCTTTAACCTAGACGTTTTCTCAGCCGGGTCATGCAGAAGCAACCGAGGCTCGGAGAAAGGATGAGTTAGGTTGGTATAGTTTTGGAATTGGATATCTTAGGGTATTAGTAGCGCCGAAAAATACGATGATGCCACGCAAAGCGCATGTGGGTTGTAGGATCTCGTTAGTGTTGGGGGGACGCTAGACCTAGACCCAGGTAAGAAGATGCAGGTCTAGGACAGCGCTATGTTGTCGAGGTCTCGCATCAGCACGGCCATCTGCGCCCGTTTGGCGGCCTCGGCTACGAGGTTCAGGTCGCGGATGAAGGCGTCCGTGCTCGGGGCCTTCTGCGCAACGGGGGCGGGCGGCGCGTAGCTGCTCTGCGCCGACGAGGTCGACGTCGAGGACGACGGGAGCTGGCGGTGGGCCATGGTGGGCGAGGAGATCGGGGCGTCCATTGTGAAGATTTTTTTTCTGTTGGTTTGTAGATTGTCTCGTAAGATAGGTCGATGCAGGAGATTTTTACACTCCTACTTGTGATATGCGAAGAGGTGCGGTAGGTAGGAATATATAAAGAAGTCTCTTGGCAAAGTGTTTGCTGCCCCACGTGCGATGCCTCGGTGGTGAAAGAAGGAGCGGACAATGGAAGGCAAACTCTCGAAGCCGGTATGTATGTACGTTAGACGATATGTTGCCCCTCGGTGGCCTGCAGGTTATAGATGCACATGCAAATGTATACAGAGATTGAGTGCAGCTTTCTGATCTCTGGTCCTTATTCTGCGGTAAGTATTCCGTAGCGAGGCACGAGATGGTGCGATGTCGTACGACAGTGTGGGTTTTCTCTTTGTTGGTTGGTATATGGAATATAGAGGAGGGTGTGAGAGAGAGGCTTGTGGGAAGACAAGGGAAGGATGCGAGGCGCCTGCGGTGAATTTATCTTCGCGGGGTCGAGGGGGTGTTTATTGAAGAAGAGGAATCGGAATGTGCAGAAGAGTAAAAAAAGATTGAGTGGTTTTCCGTAGACCTTGGACCGTGGACTGTCGGATGTACTTATTAGAGACTAGCTGTTCACCAGGCCGTTGATCAAGATGCAACGCAAGGTTGTTTGTTCTATGCAAGTTGGTAGCCTGCGGGAACGAAGACTATCCAGTGTTATAATTCCCTTTTCTGGACAAGTGGGAAACGTGGGGATGGCTGGATGTACGATGGGGGACATTGGAGAAAGGTGAGAGGAGGAGAACTGTCGATTTTTATTACCTTTGTTTATTTCGTCAAGTACACATACTTGAGGAAGGAAGGAAGGCCAAAAATGTGTTCAAGTACCTACATAGGTAAGAAGTAAGGGTAACTAGCGTGGTACTTGTTGCTTCTAGCGAAGGCATATTATGTATCGTGATCAAGGCTGTGTCTCGAGGTTGTTTTCTTTTTTTTCCCGTCGCCTAATGGCAATTAAAGGGTGGATGACTTGTTAGGTACTGTACTGTATTGACCCCCAATATTACCACCGCCAGATCAAATAGATGTAAGACCAGGGATACCCCCCCCCCCTCTCCGAGCAGACTTAATCTTTATGGTGGAGTAGGTTAGGAACCTATGCAGATTGTCGACTGGGCTGGATCGGAGTGAGTCGTCGTCTAAAGTAGAGCAATACCTACCTAATGATACTAATGATAAAAGAGTAGACTGTACTACGGAGTATAGCGCAGTAGCATCAGTCAGTCGAGTTCCGAACGAGATATATCCGTATGCTATATGCGAATATTGCGAAGGTAGGTGAGTGCATACAGCAGTAGGCTATCCGCGTAAGTACCTAAGGCATCAGACTCTTATCATGACGAGGTATTTGAGAAGTCGGTGCCGAGATTGCAACTCGGTGGAAAAGAACCATGCCGTACCCATGCCGTACCGAGGTTCCCCGAATCCATACCCGTATCCATCATCACATACAAGACCGGTTGAGCCATGCACGGCTGCATCTATTTGCACCAACCAGAGGTGAAGATGACGACCGGGGGGATAAAGAGCGAGGCTTTTCTTACCTTAGGTAGGTAATCTTGGATAGTTTGATAGTCTACTATCAGAACAAAGGAAAGACAAAGAAAGCAGCAGGTTTCAAAGGATAGATCGGCGGATTTGTAACGACAAGTCCGGTATGCCGAAGACATGTCACATTTTTATTCCTATTTCATATTCATATTCTATTCCTTCCTACATCCCGGTCAATTAACTTGCGCTTGGGGCGGGAGGCTACAGCTGCTGTAAGGTCGTTTGCTTAGATGTTGAAATATATGGAATTCTAAATTCAGCAATATACGTGCCTTACCATAACACATGTTTTAATTTATTCGGTGAAGGGCACCTGGAACCCGCTACCGATATCCCACGAAAAGGCGAAGGTGAGCAGTCCAATCCCACCCAGCATCGTCGCATGATTACCACACAGCCAGGGAAGATCGCGAATGCAACCTTGCCGTTGGCACAGGAGCATCGTGTCGTGCTCCTGGACCCCTCGATTCCCCTCGATCCCCCTCAGTGATCTCAGATCCCATTACCCAGGACCTACATCATCGTACATGCCAGCCTTGACTTAGCAGCGCAAGGTTGCCTGTCGATCTGGTCGACTATGACCAGAAGCAGTATAAAGACAACCCTCCGCGCGACATCTATTCCCAATGCACGTCTTATGATGTAGTAAACCTAGGCGAGAAGGTGAGGTGGATCTTATCTATCGAGAAGCGTATATAACCGCCCGCTCTCCTCCAATTTGCTCTAGACCTTCTAGTGTCGCTCGGTAATCTCGCGCGAGTCGGCTGAACGGCTCGCGCACCGGTTTCCAAGCCTATCGCCAAAGAAACGCGGCTCAATGCTGTGGCGTTCTAGTATCCAGCCTCTGACAAATCCCCCGCTCCGTTCGAGATATCTTTCCACCGGGCAGCGGAGAGTAAGGTTGTCGTCGACTGTTCTAGCTCCTCGCCTACCTTTCCACCCAGATGATAGCTCTTGGCGGAGGAATAATGGGGAATGGAGACTTTTAGGCGACGTCCCTCCCTCGAAGGATTCGCGGACGAGCTTCGGCTTCAACGTCCATGGGCTGCCACATCCTTACCAGATTAATGAGACGCACACATCAACATCAGCTTACGGCCCTCCGGATGCGATGGATGGGATGGGAATAAAAAGAGAGAAAAAAAGAGTAGAAACACTTGTCGATGCCCAACTCTGGCCAACTTCGAACAACGCAGAGCAGAATCTGGTACTCCGGAAATGTGCTTGCTCCTGTTCCCGTCCCACTTAAGGCTTTATACTGGCTCCCCCCAAACTGGACCCCCCACGGGAGGAAGTATTATGTACAGTTACTATGGTAGAGAATTCCCACCCCGCAAATGCTCCCCAGACTTCAGGATATTTGGCGTCTGTCGAAATTGGCTTGTGATCGGCGCTCTCTCCTGCTTCCGCGAGAGCGCCCTTCCCTTGCGCCATCCTGCGCGCGCGCATCGTGGTTTCGTGCCTGAGATCGATAAATGCCAAGGGGTATACCGTAGGTGGATGCCGTGCTTCCAAGTTTGTACTCCCACATGATGTTATCGGTATCGCGCCGTCGAACTTATTTAGTGCAATCTTGGTAGCTCTCGTGGGTACCTAGATACCTAACCTAGTCTAAGACACGCGACACGCAGCTTCTCTGGGGCGTGAAGCGACGAGGACCCTGGAAAGCATAACATAGTATTCAGTAGACCCCATAAATCCCCCGAGGTAACCTTGCTAGTGGATCTTCGGTCCTCTACTATGTAAGCTTCGGGAAACGCAAATTCGTCGGAAACTCGCTAAATCTTCGGTAGATTATCACAGCGGAACTTTATCTTTATTATCAGCTTACCCTTTATCGATAACCTCAATTGGTGGGTTGTTTGTTGAGTTGCGATCTCTCAGATTTATGACTAGAACTCGAGTCTACTAATGGACTCAAGATGTCTTCAGAAACATCCACAACAGCAAATGCAAGACCTTCCAGCGCATCTGGATGGGTCGCCATACCAGCACCCCTAGCACGACTATTCAAGAAATTCCCGCTCCTGACCTATCCTCCTAATGAGTTACCAGCTCGGTCTCCCAGTGCCAGAGACGTGGCGACCCTGTACGTGTTCATATCAGACGAAGATGCTCTAAGAGGCCTTCCGAGTTTCAACCCGTCATGTCTCAAATGGCAGGTGTGTTACATGTACATTATTGCTCCGACTCTGTGATTTGACTGTCGATATAGGCCTTTCTCAAGCTCTCCGGCGTCGACTTTCGAGTAGTGTCGTCAAATAATCACGCCTCCCCCTCAGGCGCATTGCCGTTCCTCATCCCTCCGTCAAGCGCAAACGCCCCTTCAGTGCGCACGCCTGTTCCCTCCAACAAACTCGAGGAGTATGCCGCCCAGCATGGCGCACTCGACGTCTCTGCCGCGCCAGACTTTAAGCAGGAAACCTACGAATCTTTCCTAAGCTACCAGATACGCAATGCATGGCTCTATGCACTCTACCTATCGCGACCAAACTCGGCTCTTCTTTCACAACTGTATATCACGCCGGTTTCCGCTTCCCCGGTTGTGGGGATGGCTATACTGTACCAATTGCGACATGCTGCAGAAACAGAGATACTGAGATCAATGGGCACACCAGTCGTAAGTTCGGACGCACTGTATAAAGGGGCTAAAGAGGCTTTTGGGGCTTTATCAGTGGTGCTCGGCTCCGAGGAATGGTTCTTCGGGCATTCTTCGCCGAGTCTATTCGATGCGACTGTATTCTCTTACACTCATCTCTTGCTTGACAACAGTCTGGCGTGGGAAGACCGAGTCCTTCCTGGTATCGTGAAGAATGTTCCGAATCTAGTCCAGCATCGGGACAGAATACTGCAGATATGTTGGGGTTCCAAGAATTGAAGTCAAAGGTAGTGATGTTATTGATCCATACGCCAGCTCTGACAAGTTGGACACACTATACAAGTCGCCACGATCCTGTTGGTTTTTTTTCGCTAGCCCTGAAACTTTGATCTAGTGGCGTATGCATACAATAACTAGGTTAGAAAGATTGAAAGCACCCTTTTTCGAGCTTCATATGTCTATGCAACTTACGTATACTACTGGAGTCTTGTGTGTACGTGGCTATAGTCAAACAACATTGTCGCATCACACACAATTTTCACCGCAGACCGAAAGAGCTCCGTAACGACTTCTGAGGTAGTATACTTATTCGCTATTGTTCGGACACTCCATATCAAGTAGTACGGTTACCTAGGTCATAAGAAGGTCCTAGCCCATCACAAGGCATCTTCCCGTTACGCAATGGCGTTATTATACTTCCAGTGTATCAACGGATCAACGAATTAGTAATCAGTTCAGATGTTTATTGATGCAACCCAGGGAATCGTTTGACCATATCGGACTAAATAATCTTGTCCGCAATGTTATGTGGAGTGAAGGACTACCTTTGCCCCCCCTTATTTGTTACTATAATAAGTTGTATACCAAGGATCGTTTACGCGTTGACGTACTAAACATGCGAGCCTGAAATCTCATTGCAAAATAAGATCGAATTGGGTGACACATGAAACTATACCCAGCATACATTTAGGAGCTATGCATCCATTGAATCCTCGCTCTTTCATCCTCAGTTACTCGGAGTCTAGCAGACTCGTACTATTTTGGCCCTTGGTAATTCCTGATTTACGATCGTGTAACACCTTGGCAAGAGTATGTAATTAACCTTTTAGCAGTTAGAGCAGTAGGTGGTCATATAAACCTGAATATATCTTAGCACGCATTAAAATCCTCCAGGCAAATCTAAGAACATGTATTATAGACCCTTTTAGTGTTACCTTACATACTGCCACTCTACTAATGCTCAATTTTATTTCTGAAATTTTAGGGCAGACGTAAAACTTCCTTGCTGTGTCTGCTTTGGTACCCCAAACGTTATAATTCGAAATCGAACATTCGTTTTCGAGGATCTCATTCCGAAATTTGACACACGGAGGTACATATCTGAAATCATTTCTTATTTGATTCCGGGCTACCTCACAATATCAAGACGAACGAACACATCCGTGACAAACGTTTACAGATGCAAGGAATCAGCTCCAGAACTAGAAACCCATTTCAAAATAGAAGTTGGGTCATCAAAGCTTGTAATAAAAAAGTTTTTGATAGGCTTAAGAGTCGCTACTCGTGAAAACACAATTTTTTATAAGTCGTGCATTTATGAAGTGGTAAGAATCAGCAGAAACTCATTCCATATAATAGTTGGGTAACATGATTTGGTGGAGATGGACTTTGGTTCAAGACAGTTTCCACTCACGCCCCCAGACTTCCTTTCAGAACCAGGGATTCCATCTGCGTACGCTATACAGTTTCTCGGCACTGCTGCTGCATACCGTGAGCCAGTTATTCTTACTCGTCTTCTGCCACTCGAAGTTGGTGTCTTGTCCGAGAGACCTGTAGCAATTCCAGCCATAAGCCTCGGCGTACAAGTCAAGCAGCTCTTCTCTCGAAAGCTGGTCCCAGCCCTCGAGGCTTAGCACTACGCTCTCCTCGCAGGAGACTATCTCGAAGATGGACGGCCCGGTGCGACGGGAGCAGATGATGCAGCAGGCCCTGTTCGGCCGCGAAGTCGGCGGCGACGGAGGCAGGGGCTGCTTGTGCAGGTGCCGAGACTCGTACGTCAGACTCGCCAATCTGACCTGGCCGGACGGATCGTGACGCTTGAGCCTGTGGTTCTGCACTGCGACCCTATTGGCCATTTGTATGTCCAGCGCGAACTGCTTGACGAGGACTATCCTCTGGATCCGAGGGAAAGGGGGCCACCGGCTCTCAGCCGCCAACTTCGCCTTCCTATCTGAAGTCTGCGCGGCCGTAAGCGGAGGTGTCCATGAGACACTGGGTAGCGTAGGAATAGAGGTTGTATACCATTTGCGCCTGCAACTTATGCATCATGACCTCCTCGCGGAGCAGCGCGTCCAGGGTCCGTCGCCAGTCGAAGACGATGTCGAGCCCATCGTTTTCTACTTCGAGGCCGACGATATCGGTATCGTTGACGATATATCCGCCGGACATTCCCTTATTTAGGACACCCTCTCCCAGTCTCAGATGCGCGACTCGATTCTCGAAGCTGTACTGGCCCCACAGGGTCCTGATGTCTTCGTTGCTCAGGGTATGCGTATCGGAGTCGCCAGCTCCCGGCGTCTGGAACCGAGCCCGGCCGGTGCTGAAACTATCCGGGCCTGCATGATCCGATAGTCTATAATCTATCTGACATCGCGGCCCTGAGTACAGCGTGATGGTCAGCTGTGGCACCCAGTGACGCAAAAAGTGGCGCTCTATGCGGCGCATCTGTCGCCTGGACGTATGCCGCAACGTGGTCCATTGATATGCAGGGTCCTGGTCATGATCGTCGACTAGCAGGTCGATGATCCGCTCGACGAGCTCCAGGGGGAGCTTCTTCCAGAGCTCAGCTGCGAGGGCCATGGCGGCGAACTAGAATATCGAGGGCTGGTCAAGCTCAACTAACGTCGCAATACGAGTTTCCTAAAGTACGCGAGAAGACCCCCCTAGACTGGGATATGTATTGTTAATATATAGGCGACAGAGACGACAACTCGCCAGTACATGGTACCCGCAATCATAAGCTGTGACTCCAAGGCGCCGCCTATTGGCCGCGCATCCCATGAAGATGTCCTCTTCGCATGCCGGTATTTGATTACGGGCGAGGATCAACAGGTCCTCCCGTTGTTGACAGGAGGAGCTAGAACCGAATCATTGCATCCATCCGCCCGCCCTGCTGGCTGCATGCTGAGACGCTGCAGAAAGCGGCCGAGCGTCATCGTACTTGTCGTTGGGGCATCACACTTTTTCTTTTAAGGGGGTAAGCAGTAGCAGCAAAAAGACCAGTTTCCCCTAGTGTCGCATCGATGACGGCACTTGGTATGATGCTGTATCCGGGATTCTGATAATTTGGCCGAGCCAATGACTCCTTACCCTTACCCGGGCGGTCGTACTGCTTCTGACCCCCCCGGTACATCGGCCCGTTTCCAATATACCCCAAATAGAAGGCGCGCGGCCTTCCCCGTCTTCCAACGACGCGCGAAGGACCCGAAAAACTTTCGTTTTGAAATTAGGAGGAACACGCGCGCGCTACTTAACCTAGGTAATCTGTAAGTATTTGCAATTTGCTGGTGAGTTGGTTCATTATTCTCGGCGGTTGTCTCGGTTCGTCTCGGTTCTCCTCCCCTCGGGGTCCCGATGGCCATGTACAACATATCGGGGTATTCCATTTTTTAGCCTTGGAGTCACCATCTCTTCATCAAATCAGAGTCGCCAGGCAAATGGAGAATCTTGCGCAAGACATGGGAAAGAGGCGAAATATATCGGGCTCGATCTAGGTAGCCTGCCTAATGCGGTTTCTGATAGGGCTGCTACTTATTACGTCGTGTGCCTATAATATCTTGATAGATACGTGGCTTCTTTTCATCATCTAGAAAAGTACCGATTTGTGTTAGGATAGCTGTCACTTGACTACCCAGCTTCTGGATATATACTAGTATGCCGTTGGCTAGTCACTGGCCTCTGTATCAACCCGTCATTGAACTTAATCTAGCTTGACATCTGACACTTGAGTACATGTCATTCCACTATAGCTTGTGTCACCTTGACGAATAGTAGTTTGGACTCTGTGGTGAGGAGATGGGTATTTATATGTGTACTACCTCAAGTTAAATGACAAATGGTCTTATACGACTTCGAAAATAATGGTGTATCTGGCATAAAATCGTCATAAGTGTTGTCGTCTAGTAACTGTAGCCGACTTGTAAGAGTCGTAGAATCATAATATACACGTTTCGGACATGTAGTCTGTCTATGTTGGTTGTGCGTGCACTGGAAATGCTCGAGTCCTATTCCTAAGTTAACTCCTCGCCGTACGCCAAATCCATGCTGGTCGTTGTCGTTTCACGAATCCAAAAAGAAAAGAGAAAAAAAAAATTAAAATGTCAATCCCGTTTCCCATCTCTCTCTATTTCAGTCCGGCCATCGCAACGTTGTGCATAGATCGTAGGTCGAATTCGTTTTCCCGGTTCTCTCGGGGAGCCTCGCGGACGGCTTCGCGGGGCGCTTGTCGAGGATCCTCTCGAGACGGCCTAGCGCTGGCTTGCGATTCGGTCCTATGCTTCCGGGACCGAGTGCTCCGCGCACTTGAGCCCGAGAGCCTCCTCGGCCTCTTTTCTTCCTTGTCATATCTCTTTTCCCCGAGAACGCTCCCTGTCTCGACTTGCTGCATGCTCTCCGTGGGGCTCAGTTGCGCCTCCTCGCCCTCTTCCATCGCTGACTGGGGCATCTTGGATATCTCGCTGTTTTCCGGTTGATTCCCAGTCGTATACGCTCTTCCGGCCTTGTACTCTTCCAGCGCCCTCCTCAGGATCTGCCTCATGAAGGCCTTGTTGACGTTCCTCCGGACCCGATCGAAGTAGCGCACCACGTCGCCCACAACCATGACCTGGGCATCATGGTCGATGTCGACGATGTCGGCGTAGTTGGCCCGAGAATCCTCCTTCACGCGGAGCTTGCCGGGGCGCAGTTCGATCCCCACGGGCGAGTAGGGCAGGCATGAACCCCCGCCGGGTAGCTCGTTGACCGGCTTCGGATCGCCGTTGGCGAAGACGAATCCCTGCTGAAAATGGTCGATCCCGGGCTTGGCGAAATCATGCTTGCCGCCCACGGATATGGGTCTGGATTTATTGGGCCACGGTCAGTCAAAATGATGGTTCGAACCCGACTTTCTCGTGAGACAGAGTTGTTGCTCGCCTTCCCATGCTATGCAGATGCCGATGTATCCGAATGGAGATTCAGGACTCGGGGAAAGTTTCATGGTGATGCTGGTAAACCTTGGGGCGCGCGAAAAAAAAAATACATCTCATTGGGCCGGAATATTTACTTACATGCATGCGCAGTGATGCGGGAAGGTATCGCTATGGCGCAGGACAATAAAACGAGTGTATCCGAGACATTTCCATTCCCACTCGAATTCGGGAGCGTCGGCCCATAGAAACTCGAACACCTAGATGTCGCCTCCATTTAGCACGCCCGTCCTCTTCAACGTGTGCTTCTAAAAAGCCTAGTAAGGGAGGCTTACGTCGCCAACTTGCAATTTAGATGCTGGCCCAACCTCGTATCCCTTGAGAGCTGTAGGACGCCGTGTTAGCCATCGCAACAGCCGCGGCCCGAATGATATGATTAATCTATGACTCACTTAATGGATGAGCATCAGAGCCGTCATGCGCCGCTTCTGACGCATCGTCCCCATAACCCGAGTCACTTCTGATAGTTGCTTGATCGCGAGAAGGTCCCATCTCTGACGGGACGGAATGAAGGCTAGGAGGGGAGGAAAAGAGGGAAAAAAGAGGCATTAAAAGAGGATGGCCGATTTCGTTCGGAGCTTATATTTGGGCATGAAGGGAAAAACACCCTCCTCCAGTGGCTGGATGGGAGTGAGGAGAGGCAGCATTCCGGCTAGTCCCAGCACGTGTTGGTGATTAAATCGACCCCTTATTAAGTGTCGGGGCTTGCCCAGTCGGTGATGCTGCCCAACTCCATCCGCTCCATCCACTCCACCTGGATATGCATCGCCTGCGGCTGTCAATGGTCGCGCCCCTCTGGTGAGACTCCACACCGCGCCGATATCCTAGTCCCACGGTCCAGTTGTCGCAGCCCAGACCACTAAGGGGCCTCTCGGCCGCCGGGGCATTGAGGCGGCAAAGTGGAGCTGAACCGCCTCAGCGAGCCAGCTACAGTCGACCACATCGTCACCGCCATTTGGCGCCCACCGATCCCAGACAAAATCCTGTCTTGCCTGTACGGCAATCTTAGCCATCACGCACAGACTAGTTCGACCAACGTCCCATCGCCCTTTAGCTTCTTAGCTTCTCCCTCGACCAACTTTTTTTTTTTTACCCGTGGACCCCCCCCCCATCCCGCATAATCCGATGTCTTTTCTCGCCTGCTGCCCACTCGAGGGCCGTCGAGATGCATTTTCTGGGGAGGGGATCCGGCCCGCTGCGGAGGCTTGATTTGCTTATGCGCTGCCGTGAAGCAGCTGCTTCATCCACATCAAGGACCCCGATGCTGCGAAGCATAAATCCGCACTCGAACCCGCGCTGGCGGTACGCTGACGTCAATATCTCTGCGGACGGTATCGGCGGCACGAGTGTCGGGCGACGGAAGAGTATGACGGAGGGTATCCATAACTTAGATCCCGAATGTAGCGACGTCAGCAGACCTATCATGAGCCTGTCTAAAAAACAGCAGGAGGGCTCACTCGTTTGGAAATTTGGGCTTGTACGGAATAGGAGATAGCCATACAAAGCTGAGATCTGTCTACCTAACAAAGATATCGTTGTTTTGGGTAGCTGCTATATGGTAAATCTGGACTAAACTATTTCAAGTCACCTTGATGATCACGATGTTTCCTTCGCATTAGCCTTCATACCCAAGCAGATATGAGACTGCTCAACACAGTGTTTGATGTAACTAAGTACTATCTCAAGAAACACCTAGTCAAATAGTTTCACAACTCGTGGAAGGGACAATTATACGAAGTGCACACTACCTCTTAGATACCTGTGTCGAAGACAAAGCCTTTTCCACCTATTGTTACAAACAAGAGGTATTATCCTCTCAATCAACAGATTGGTTGTTTCGAAATCTTATTACTATTTAATTGGGGCTTGTTCCTTAGGCTCCATATCTCACAGCGACAAGTTGTATGAAAGTATAATCAACTTTTCGGCACAACATTCCCATTATATCTAAGAAAAAAAATCATCTAGACGAACAAAATTATTGTGGCTCAACGTCTTCGGCAGATCTAACAGACGCTACCATGGCAAACCCAACAGAGGCTGCAGATAGCACAATGGGGGATAAATACCACCCTGCTCATTGGTATTCCATTCCTACCGATAACACTTTATCGTTCCGGCGTCTAGCGCCTCTATTCTCCATGTATGGCAAATATGACATCGGACTAGACTCAACAACGATCGAGGCGAGGGCTACCTTCTCGCCCATGATTATCGTGCACCAGCTCTACTGGGTTCTGATAATCGCCTTAGTTTTCATGGGCTGCCGCTTCCACATGTTTCCAACGAGAGTATTCAATGTCACCTGGAAGGAAAGGCTACTGTTCCTTTCGCGCGGTTTCCTCGACGCTCTGGTCGCGCTCGCGTGCAATACTTTGATTACAAGAGAAGTCGAGGAATGCGATTGTTTCCAAAAATACATGGCGATAATACTTTTTTACGTCTACTTTGGATGCTGGCTCTTCATACCATCGATGGAACAATGGCAGCAAGCCAACGGCCCGGCACGCCCTCGACAATCCTTCCACTAGATATACTCGATCACCCCTTCTGTCTCAATAGTTTTGAACATTTCCCTACCACCAACAATGCCTTCGAACCTAAGTACCTGCCAAGGCCTCAACACACCAGATATGAGTACCAGTAAGACGTATGCATGTAGTGTTTAAATAGTTAATGCCCTTTGTTTCCGAGATAGTAGTGTTCTTCAAGTGAATTCATCAAAGTCGGTGATCTGTTATATAACAAGTAGGCAAATTGAATATCTCAGCGTTTACAGCTGAGGTTGAACTTGAATTTCCGGTATGAAAAAGCCGACTGGACGTCCATTATCTTGCAATGTACGTGCCATTATTGAGAGGCAAGGCCCGGTCAAGAACTTAGTATTTTCTTTATAGGCTCTGTGACCTTATCTCAGCCACGACAATTCTTATCTTCTTGCCAAGCCGGAGAGGACCTGGGTTGCAGCAAAGCAACCCCCCATTCTTGATTCGCCTACATATTTAGTATTGCGTATTATCTATCCTTCTCCCAAAGTCCGACGCCGGAATCCGCCTACCTTAACCGATAGGTAGGGATTCCATACGGATAGTAGGACGTGATATCGGGTTAACCACCCGGCAAGGCTTCGCTGCCATGCCCGCGCTATCATTCTTGATAACCAACTCATTCCTCAGTATCAGTCACAACGACCTCATCACATGGGTGCGTTGGTAGGGGTATACAGAGATCTGAAAGCATTATCTCGAATTGCGGAGGGGGTCTAAGTGCACTGATATTCCATTCCTCGAATACTGGTAGCCACAGGATAGGTATCCCCAGTTGAATGTACTCTTCCACCGGCATACACAGATATGTTTCAACGACTCATATTCGCAGCTCTTATAGCTGCCGCGCCTACGGATGCCGCAGCGGCAGCGCGACCACCGCTAGGGTTTGAGAGACAGGCATTGCTATCTAAGTTCGGAAGAGGTAAAATCTACGGGAATGACACGTGCTCCGACTGCTCGATATATGAGCCGGCCGAATCTGTCGCTGCTCCGAAGGCCAATATCTGGGCGCCGATAACACCTGACGATAGTCTGGCTGTCTGGAACATGCTCCACGACGCTTCATCCGGACTAAACCTTACTGATCCGGATGTGGCTGTTGTGAACGACAATTACGTTTGGTATATCGATACAGTACCCGTCAACAAGTCCGACGTCCTTCCGTATTTGGACGGATCTGGAACGAAGCCTAGCTCTTGGGCTCGAGCTATCATTTTTGAGGGCGGTAAGCTCGAACCTGTCTCTCAGGAGTATATGGTCGGGCCTTTACCAGTATGTAACGAGACGACTATTCAGAAATTGGATTACTCTTACAACGGTGGAATGGGAGGTTCTGTTCCTTTCAATGGCCGGTACTTCGACTCGAAGCGTAGTGCCGCGTCGGAGCCCCTTTTGGCGTCAGTGATGTCCAATATCACTGACATCACGACTGCTCTTCTAGGAGGGGTCTACTTCGGGTCTGGCGATGACAGGTCGACCCTGACTGCGACTACTACTACACCAACATCACTCGATGGCAATCAAGCATTCCAAATTATCATGTTCAGGGTTCCAGGTTCTACCAGCTACCTGCGGCCGCTGGACTTCTTCGTCATTCTCGACTCTGCCGGCACCGATGCTTCGTTATACAAGCTCAAGGGTCTCGTGACCAACACGCGGTTCTTCCCGACGGTGACCGACCTGCGTGCCGCATTTGGAGCCGGCGAGTTGGTGGAAGAGTTCTATCAGCCGTCTGATGATGACTGGGCTCTGGTGAAGTACAACCCAGAGATGGGCGTCCGCGAACTAGAAGAGAAATTCGCGCCCCAGAGTCTCGAAGTCGGCGGCAAACGGTACAAGCTGGACTCGGAGCAGAAATATGTCGAGTACATGGGCTGGTCGTTCTACGTCTCTCATACCCGTACCCTGGGCGTCATGCTCTACGACATACGATTCAAAGGGGAACGGATCTTGTACGAGCTTTCCATGCAGGAGGCGACTGCTCAGTACGGCGGCTTTCAGCCGAAATCTGCCACGACGCTCTACCACGATACCCACTTCCAGCTAGGCGCCGATCTGTTTCAACTCGTCGAGGGTTTCGACTGCCCGTTCGGCTCTACGTTCTGGAACGTGACCGTCCCCAACGGAAACTCGACGACTACAAATGTAAATTCCATCTGCATCTTTGAATCCGACGCCGGCTTTCCCCTGTCGCGACATCGTGCCGGAGGAGGCTCTAACGACTATGGATTTTCGAACCTCGGCGTTGTTAAGGCGTCGCTACTAACGCTTCGCTCGATCGCGACGGTGGGGAATTACGATTATCTGTTCGACTACGCCTTCCACGTCGACGGGTCTCTCGAGATCACCGTACGCGCCTCGGGATATCTGCAGTCTTCCTTCTTCTACCGCGACCAAAGCGCATGGGGCCCCCGCATCCAGGAGGCTACCCAGGGGTCGCTGCACGACCACGTGCTGACGTGGAAGGCGGACTTCGACATCCTCGACGCGGCCAACACCCTCAGGGTGACAGAGCTCAAGACCGCGAACACGACGCAGCCGTGGTGGCCGGAACTCGGCACGTTCGAGCAGATCCAGCTCGAGAGCTACGACGTGGCGACGGAGCGCGAGCTGCAGTGGGGCGCCAACGGCCAGACCTTCTACGCGGTGAACCACGCGACGGCGACGAACCGGTGGGGGTCGCCGCGCGGGTACCGCATCGTGCCCGGCCGGTCCAACATCCGGCTGAGCACGCTGGACTCGCCCTTCTCGCGCCGCAATACCGCGCTGTCCAAGACGCACCTGGCCGTGACCCGCCAGCACGACACGGAGCCGTGGGGTAACAGCGTGCAGAACCTGAACATGCCGTGGAGGCCGCAGCAGGACTTCGCCAAGTTCTTCGACGGCGAGAGCGTCGAGGACGAGGACCTCGTCGTCTGGCTCAACCTCGGCATGCATCACTTCACGCGCGCGGAAGATGTGCCCGTCACCCTGTACTCCGAGGCCGTCGGCAGCGTCATGTTCGCGCCGCAGAACTTCTTCGACAGCGCGCAGGACGGCGACCTCAGGAATCGGAGGTGGTACACCGTGCCGACGGCGACAGACGATAGCGGGAACGTGACGGCGCTGGTGAGCGAGACGTACGGGATTGAACTGCCACAGTGCATGGTCTCGTTGCAAGAGCCAATCGTTGGGCAGGTTATCTAAAGTGAACATGGTTGCTTGGCGGTCTGTAGTGGAACAGAAACTCATGTGGCCCTAACCCCTGAACACTTGAGATGGTTACAGCGGAAACTTCTTTATTGCAGTTGATTTTATCCTTCGCCTTCTTTTCCCCCCTTTTCCCCCCTTTCCCCACCATCCTGAGGTGGGGAAAGGGGTAAATCTAGACCATCAACCCAGTAGTAGTTACCGATACCAATTCAAACCTCAATCAACCCCGATATAATACGGGACCGGGATTGGGAGTGCTATCAAGCCTGCTTTGGCTTAGGATGCTCATTCATGGTAGCAAATTCAAGCACCACGCCCACCTGCGCCAAAGATGCGAAGAAGGATACGAGCGAGCTCCACATAGTAGGCAGGAATAGATACAAGGGTATTGGTAGAGCGGCACACACGATGCCGCCGACCATGAACCACAGTGCGCATCTCCAAGCTGTTGAATCGTCCGGCGATCGGCGACGCACCGTATACACCGAGGCAAGGAGCGAGACGGCCTGGTTTATCACGCCCGGCATCAGCATCCAGAAGTCGGAGTCGTCGGCGGACCCCCGGTCGCCGGTCGATTTGGTCCAGGCAACGCCGATTGGGACGATGGAGATTATGATGCACGTCAGGAAGGCGAAGATCAGAATCGGCACGTGCGACTTGGACGGAGCAGCGGCGGATGGGTTAGGGTCGTCCGCCGGTACCGGGTACGCTTTTTCGTACTTGTACAGCATTTCTATCGTCTCGCGGATGCTTTCGCAGACGCCGCCGAGACCGAGCGTCTGCAGCTCTCTCTCGACCGTATCGAAGCCCATCTCGATCGCGACCCGGCAGCTCCTCAGGCGGCTGGCGCGCTTCCTCCCGCTCTCCTGATGCTTCGGCGTCTGGTGTTTCCAGTGGCGCTTCAGGAATGCCATGTTGTCAGCAGCACGCCCCCAGATATCCCGGGTATACGTCATGTCTTGCAGGTAACACAAGAGCTCCGGGGTCAAGGACGGAGACATGTCTCCGGGTGGCCCTCTATGATACACGTCTTTTATGTTTCGGAGATCGTCCGGGGTGAATCTTGGCTGGCTGGACGAGGGCGATTTTCGTTTTCGATTTTCAATGTAGTCCTCGACGATAGCCAGGTACTCTTGGTTCGCAGTGTGAATATGTTTAGCGATAGTATGGAGAACAAGACGGCAGGCGACGGACAGAGGCTCAGTATTTTGATATGTATCTATTTGAGAGAGTTGAAATGTTAGTTAAGTGGTCCTTACATTGCCAGCTGTGGAGGGTAAATTGACTTACTGATCCAGCCCTGACCGGCGTAAGGAGCCGGTTTGCGTTTTGCCTTCATGTTCATACCCATACCCATTGAGAAGTAACTACTTTGCATTCGCAAGGTTAAGAGCATGTATGTCTTGCAGCTCTTGAGTAATTCAAGATGAATCGCGTTAATGGTGGTAACTTGCGCGTCTCGTCTTAAGGTCGCGTTCGGGGCTGTGATGCTAGCCTTACTCGCCAAGCGAGCTTAAGCATGCAAAGCACGGTACATTACATGCGAATTAGGGCATAAATCGTCTTACCATCACGGCTGAGCACTCCGAATCGCCAATCATCATTCCCCGAGTACTGTTCAGTGTGAGAGCTTCCCGGTGAGCTTGGGTGTTTTGATTGGTCCCGTATGCGACTTATGATTGGTGTGATAGAATTCCAAAGCAAATTATTCAATTCAATTAATTCATATACGGGCTTATGGATCGTTCGAATTACTCAGGCTCTAAGGACTACTTGTGAAGACCAGCAAATAGACTCATAAACGCTGGTCCGATCTGGCTGTAGGTAATGTGAGTGACGGGGCGCAAGGTCTGATTTATCCCGAAGCACAACGAATCGGTGCAAAGAAGGGAACTTCAGTTTGTTACTATCATATGGTAACTTCTTCGATGCAGCTAAGAAACGACAATGCGTGATGTAGATGAGTGTGAAACCACCAACGACTTTCATAGTGCCACGCCGATATGCTCTTTCAATGTATCTGGGCTATAGACCAATTTACCTTCACTATAAATGCTCTTGGCTTTTCGGTCGGGGTCAGCGCTGATATCTCCATCACTTGTGTGACTGATGCTGCACTTTATTCGGACGTCACCGAATATATCTTGGAAAGATATATTTCTTACGCAATTCCCGTCATCTCCTTCTTCCTTGAGCTGCAGTTGTTTTTGACGGATGTTATGCCGGACCGCATTGAACTTCAAGTTTCGACTTTGCTCCATCAGATGTTCCAAAGCCGATCCTTGATCTACTTGCGCGATACTGTGTGTATCTTGGCCTATGCACACTGCAAATGACCCATTTCCCAATGAGGGTTTATCGGGATTTGAAAATAGAATTATAAATCTTGTTGACTTGGAGCCCAGTCGTAGAACTAAGACGTTGCTGTTGCCTGGACTTTCCGTGATCCAGGGAGGGTGGAAGGACACAACTTCGTAGCCCATCGATGCTACTTCGTCAATGTGGAGGTGCATGGACTTCCATTTCTTCTGTGGCTGCGGCCAAGGCACGGACAAGGCCCGCGAAGCCGCTAGAGTAGGGTGCGCTCGTAAGTAGATGGGCGTTGGCAATGGTTGTGTAACAAGCAGTTTCCACAACAATGGCATTCGACCGAGAAGAAAGAAGAGCTTCGAGTCCTGGAGAATAGAACGTAACTTGTTTCTGCTGATGAGGAACGGAGAGCTTCCCGGCGCTCGGCTGAAGTGGTTCGCGTTGCCTCCTTTCGTCCGGACAAGAGGGATGACCAAGTGATATGCGGATTCATCATACCAGTGGCGGTCTGGCATGATATGACCTCTAAGGATTGCCATAAATGTCCCATTTCTAGAATCGATGGGGCGGACAGGTATGGTCATTTGCATACCGATGTTCGTCATGGCCGAATGAGAGGTCGTAGGCGAAACCTTTCGGCTTCCCCCCTCATTCTCAAACCTTCGGAAATTGTGACAGTGTCTGAAGTCGGAAGGTGACTGAGCGAGAACACTGTCAGTGTGGACTGTAGGGTGTATTTTGGATACCAAACCGTAGCCCCAGGCCAATAGGCTGTCATCATCTCGCGACTTGATGACCTCTTCTTGGAGACGTTGAAACGCCTTGTTGCCTTCACCGTAAAGTAAGGGCATGTGAACCTCAAGAAGACCCAGAAGGCTGTATGCCCTATCTTCAAGGCGTGTGGTGTTTCTATCTGCAGCCCAGGCCAAGCGCGCAGCAGCGCAAAATTGAGAGAAGTCGCCGGTTTCTAGGGCTTCCTCCGGTATGTTCGTGATTTCAGAAAGAAGGATGAGGAGGGTAAGCCGGACTGGTGGGTGCAGGTGTGGTGATCTAAAGAGCCGACCGGTGACAAGTTCATTCCATGTTCTATCGAAGAAGGCCACCTCCATAGGGGCGAGCAATTCTTGGAGCGTCCAACCTCTTTCAAACCACCGACTTCTTCGAAATTCCGATTGACCGTCGAAGGGGTCGTCTTCTGCCGTTACGTCGGCTAGATAGACGTAACAGATGGTGGACTTCCTATACCACTGGAACATCGAATTGATCCCCTCGGAGAGTTCAGCGCTACTCGTCTTGTCAATACAACAAGTATCAATCCACACGTAGTGGAGTCCCTCATTGGCGGCTTGCCGGCAGCATCCTTCTACCTTTGCGTAGCTCGCAATGCTACTACGATCCAGCTTGGATAGATCTTGGAGAGTCAACTCATGCTTTCCCCATGTATGTGACTATAGTATATGGCTGTCAGTTATGAGTTGTGCGATCCTGCACACCGTAGGCACCGTAGGCCTCCGTGAAAGCGGTAAAGTCCTCATTTGGGGAGAGGGATTCTATTGAACACCTACAAGGATAGCGTATGGTGGGACGTCGTCCCCTGCAAATTCCTCTAACTTTCCGGTCTGGACATGGAGAAGCCGCATCGGTGAGCATTGTCATACTTGAATCCGGAAGAGAAGAATCACTGAAGCTAGATACCTAAATGGAAGCCATAGACATGACCTTAACGTGCGAGGGGCGTTGAGGTTTTACTGAGGGGCTGTGCACATGTCAGCC
Organism: Hypoxylon sp. FL1150; assembly: GCA_022495205.1. NCBI lineage: Eukaryota > Fungi > Ascomycota > Sordariomycetes > Xylariales > Hypoxylaceae > Hypoxylon > Hypoxylon sp. FL1150. The sequence goes on along the minus strand of MU376211.1, from coordinate 63,474 downwards.
CCTTTCCCCCTACCGGATATGCTTGGAGGCCTTAGCGCATACTTAGACCCGCGGTGAAACGACGGTATCCGAATGCGAGCATACCTCCGCTGAAAACTTCCTGGGCTTGCTTTCGTAGGGTGGTGCCTCGTTGAGGCTCGCTCTAAGGGTGCTATTACAGGAAAGGGCATTGGAAGGATTTGGCAATCTGGATAGTCACCTGTGTATGGTAATAGAGTCTCCCCCGTAACTCCTGACTAAATAAAAGTACAACGGCCTTTGTGCCAAAGCTCGAAACGACAGTATCAAAACGATAATAATTATGGTTGCTCGCCAATCTTTGTCCCAGCTCAGGTAAGACTTTGCCCAAGATTCGAGGCGGGCAGCCGTCGATGAGGATGCCATGGCTATGAACGTCGACTTTCAGGTTTCTGTTCTCGCAAAAACATTCCAATTAGAAATACCACCAACTGATCATTCATAATGATGGGAGTCATCTATATAGATAGTAGAGTTTAGTGCCTAGAAGTCCTTCGTTAGCTCACCGATCTAATGATGCCTTTTGACAAAATACACATTTCTCCCTCCCTGTTACCCCGCTTCAGTCTGCCTTGGGGCGAGGCCGACGACGACTTCTGTCAGAACAAGGACAATCAAATAATATATGAGAGGGCAAGGCGTTCTGAAGAATTAGCCTAAATTTCTTTCTTTTTTTGATTATTGATGAGTTAGGCGAAGGTTATATACGTTTCACGACGTCGTACGATGTCCTATTAGTTTGTATTCTACAGATCACCTTGCAACTCAGCCCCCATAGGAAAATAGCCCCCGATTTAAGCTGACGGGCTAACGGGATAGTAACAATCGCCAAGCTCACATGTTTCAGCTATTCCCATTATGTTATCTTACTATCTTACAAATAGCTAAGAGTGTTCGTAGTAGTTTATACAAATCTACTAGAGTTTGTGCGATTTTTTAATGCCAAGCTATGGGTGAGATTCTTCGAAGCCTACCTAGAATTTCATTATTTTAAAAAATTGCAAGTTAGTACATTTATTTCTACTTACTATATAGATTAATCCGTTAGGACTGATCGCGTCTATCAACTAATACTATTTTTGTTATTAGATTCGTATTATCGCCAGGTTGAGGATACAGAGTGGAAAATGGCAAAATCTGAACTTTGAGACTAATCAACCAAGAAACACCATTTTCGGCTCATAATATGTGAGTGAAATAGGTGACATTTGACCATATTTACTTTTCGCCGTCGGGTCTGTCCCGCCATGTATGACATACAAGTTCCTCGAGCTCAAATGCCTGAGCAAGTGCCTCTTATATGAGTTTTACTATCCTTAGGACCAGCAGGACAATGGGAAGGTTGAATCGCCTGGCGACTTCAAATACACCGGCCCCGTAAAAGTAAACTCTAGGTAATCTTGCCATCTGTGAAAAGATAGGGTTGTTGTCGGGAACTTGAGTATCTGCTAGTCGCAATGATCTAATCTATCTTCCGGACTGCGCCCGGAAAACTCCTTGCTGCTACTCCTGCTGAACGTCTAGGGGCGGCTAGCAAGCCACATATTCGTTGACAACAAGGTTGGATTTCATTAAATGCGGCCAATAACTCCGGCACACCGCCGATCAGAGGAGTGGCCACAATGCTGACCTTGTCGAGGGGTAAGAACTGAAGGGGCACTCACAGATCTTACGCATCATATTCGTCATGTGAGATAGCGGCTTGAAATGCGAGTGATATTATTTAGCGACATTTAGAACAGGGGTCGCATTGTCTTGATGACGCGTAACAGGCTCATCTTGTCTATCAATTGTTTACACGTGGACCATTGTCTGGACGAAACAGACAATAATGGGAGCTTTAGGCGTCTTTCTCTTAGTTTTGAGGCCGCATCTTTCTTCGGACAATGTGACTAGACTCTTCTTTGACGAATAACCACCTGGCGCCGATCGCAAAGGCTGTCCGTCACCCTTAGAGGACACGAACTTGAACAATAGCGATTATAGCATATATATACCACCTTCAAGATGGTCCTATAATCGTGTCCCCCAGAACTATCCGGCAAACACTTGTAAGCAGGGACTCGAAAAGGTAAAGCATATATTCACGTAGCAATCGTCAAACAGCAAAAGAAAATACCATGTCGGCCATCGATCATGTCAATAAGCTCGTCACCGCGACCGAGAAGCTGTTGCAGCCTCAGCTACGAGCTCCTACGCGAGCCGAGTTGGGTATTGCGCTAGAGCACGCGGACGCGGCGATGGAGGCGGCAGCCGACGCGCGACTCAGCGCGTACATGATCGCAATGTGCGAGGACCTCCAGCACCGCTGCCACGACCTCCTACGGCGCTCGTACTCCAGAACGGAGAGCTACGAGAAATTCGTCTACGAGAAGGCGAACGCGTCGCGGTCGCCGTCGGGGCCTAATCGTAAGCGCTGCGGCAAGGTGTTCGAGGTCGACAAGGGCGAGCACCTCGTCGAGGCCCTCCAGGCCGTGCAGTTTGAACGGATGCTAGAGGACCGGGAGTCCGCCGAGGAGGCGCAGGCACGCAGGATTCGCTTCGTCGACGAAGTCAAGGACGAGCCGATCCGGCAGGTGCAGGACGCCTAAGTCCTCTTTCGACAAGACAAAGGCAGGTTCGCGTCTGTCGCTTACGGACGATAGTATATGCTTTGCACGGTGAGTTTCATTCAGAGTTGAGGGGATGAGAAGTGTTCCGGATTTAGCAATCAAAAGAGACTTTAAACCCAGATAAATTAGGTGTACTATATCTTAAATGATTTGTGCTCTGTATTGTACTACGTACCTGTCATCAATGAATTGTTTGCGTTGCCCCCTTTTTGGTGATATGCATGTGCCGCGATTGAAATTTGACGAGCTTCGTTTCTAGCTCAGCCATCAGAATTCTTTTCCTCGTACATCTGAAGCGGGCGGCCTGGAGGATGCCAGTTGCTGATAATTTCCAGGCGTTAGGTATAAGCTGCGGTTTGTTTGCGAAATTGGTCAATTGCGAGACTCTGTCTAATCTCCACGATGAAATCTTGTGCCGGTACCCGGCCCAGATAGACAAAGCAAATAAGGCACCGCTTAATAAGGGGTCTTGACGTCTTACTGCGTTGGCGCAAGTTGTGCGGTCAAATCAAAGAGTCTGGATTCAGCCAAGAACCAAGCAATTCCTGAACTACTGGGCTTGGCAAATTTCGTCCCCCCATGTTCATCATGATCCAACAATACAGGATCCAGCTATCCAAGGCATGTGAGAGGTTGAAATAACCTCCAAGAAGTCCGCGCCGCCTCCGATCTAAAAATTGGACCGGTCCTCTCTTACTCTCCAGACGTTCGGTGCTCGTGGCGAGCGTCGAGTGAGAGCGATGCAGTGGACTAGTCTGGAGAAGGGCTCGGAGCCAACGCCGACATGGACAGCACGACTGCCCTTTCTGCGCACCAAAAAAGCGATTGCAGCCTTAATCGCATCAGGCTGTGTCCTAGTCGTGGTGATTGTGGTTATTGGTAAGTTTTTCAGCTTTTTCTTTTGCCTTACCATAGGTAAGCATAACTAACTTGAAATATTATTGATTAGCTCTCGCGGCCACAGGCAAGTTTCGCGCAGGTAGTTCGTCTAATGGATCCAAATCTGGGGAAGTTGCTGGTATATCATCACCCGCATCGACTTCAACTATTTCAGGGACGGTAAGTGCAGAAGCAACCGCAATCGGTATTCTTGCTTCGGCAACGTCGACGCCTACCTCGACATCTACTACAACATCTTCTACACTGACGTCTTCGTCGGCTTCAGCATCGGCGACACCATCCGTTGCGACATCGGCTATAAATTCAAATGACATACCTCTTCGAATCATGGCTCTCGGTGCCTCCATCGTCAAGGGCGAGACATCTCCTGGCTACCTTGGTTTCCGCAAGCCTATGCGTGACGAACTGGTCGGATTAGGATATGCCGTGAATATGGTGGGCTCCGTCAGGCTGGGCGATTTCACTGACAACGATGTCGAAGCCTATGGAGGCAAGAAGATCAAGGAAATGCAGGAGTATGCCACGAAGATCGTGCCCCAGACACTGCCCAACGTATTCGTCATCAACCTAGGGACCAACAACCTCCTGCAGAACAAAGATGTCGATAAAGTCGGAGAGCAAATGGAGACCTTGATCATCTACCTATTAACAGCCTCAAATCAATCGGCGGTCGTTCTCAGCACGATGCTTACCAACAAGGTGGGTGATCTCGAGGCCACCGTTCTGGACATGAATCAGCAGTACCGAGATATCATGAAGAACTTGGAAGCAGATGGGAAGCCAGTTGTCCTAGCCGAGATGCACCCCAGCGAAGGCGGGACCGATACTCCAACGGTCAATGAGATTGGGCCAGATGGTTCGCATCCCACTGTCAAAGGATACGAAATGATGGCCTCCATATTCGTCAAAGCTATTCAGAGCGCCGGTAGCAAGGGTTTCCTTCAGCAACCTGTCGATAACGGTATCCCGGCGGATGGCGATGCCGAAAGGAACGGTTCCGGCTGAGGAATAGGGGTATCGATAATCCTTTTCTCTGCTCGCAGAATTATCGCTATATGACCCTAAAATGGGGATGGAGCCAGTTGTCCACGCTTCGCATATATAGAAGCGAATTCGAATACGATTGTAGGATAGTTGCGGTATGGTGCATATAATAGCGGCTCAACTTGTGCGCTAGCATATTCCTCGTTGATAAGGACTTGGTTCTAAATTGTCGATGCTCCGAAGGCAGAGTACTAGGAAAACCCTCGGCAAGTTGTGAGGACCTTCGCAGAATCAACTCGACGCTCCGCGCTATACCGTCCTTGTTATCCAGGGAATGGAAGAAAATACCGTAGTCAAGACCTAAAATAGGTCACCTCATAGACTAACCTATAAAGAAGTGTTTGCCTTATTATTTCCTATTATGTCTTATTGCGTGAATGTAACTTGATGAGCACCGAAACCAATGCGGGTAGTATTCTGATAACTCCCGTCAGACCAGGAGATGTCAGCCATGGAGATGGCCTTTATGTGCTAGCACAAGGCACGAAAGTCAAACCCCGCATTGTTCGGCAAATTCCAGACTCAAAGCTATCACTGATACGCTGCGGCCGGTGGTAAACACCATCTCAGTAGACAGCGCAATCAAGATATAGAACTGTGCTAGAAATGGACTCCGAACAAGATGCAATACCGGTGGTGGACTTCAGCGCATGGTCGAACGGTTCAAGCGACGATAAGAGACACCTAGCTCAGAAACTAACTGAGGCGTGTCGCCAAGTTGGCTTTGCGTATATCATCAACCATGGCGTGTCCAGTAACGCACTTGATGAGGCATTTAGCTGGTCTAAGAAACTGTTTGATCTCTCCGAGGAGAAGAAGATGCTAGCGCCTCATCCGCCAGGTAGGTATTAACTCGCAAGATTAATAAGAAAGACATAACCATATTCTCTAGGTCCTACTGTCCATCGCGGATACTCGTGGCCAGGCTTAGAGAAAGTATCACAGAACATTTGCAAAGATGACGAAGAGGCGAAAGAGGCCGACAACCGAAAAATCGCGGATGTCAAGGTCTGTTATTTCGGTCCACAGTTTCCGATAGACTGACACTTGTCACCAACAGGAAAGCTATGAAATTGGCAGCGAAGAATCTAAAACACAACCAAATGTTTGGCTGCCCGAACAGGTCCTTCCAGGTTTCCGCACATTCACGATGCAGTTCTACTGGAAATGCTTCGAGGCAGCCAAAGAATTGCTGCGTGCTCTGGCAATCGGCGTTGGCCTGGAGGACGAAGACTTCTTCTTGCGTTTCCATAGCGGCGAGAACAATCAGTTGCGTCTGCTTCACTACCCCCCGGTTGAAACAGAGAAGCTTTCTAGCAATACTGTCGCTCGAATGCCAGCCCATTCAGACTGGGGTACGATCACAATGCTCTTTCAAGATGAGTGCGGCGGGCTGCAGGTCGAGCATCCCAACAGGCCAGGCCACTTCGTCGACGCCACACCGATGAAGAACGCAATGATAATGAATATTGGCGACTTGCTGATGAGATGGAGCAATGGTATGTATAACATGGACATCTGCCATCTGCTCACCAATGCCATTGCGGAATCACTGACTGCAAACTCACAAAGATTTCTTAAAGTCGACTCTTCACCGTGTCACCCTACCGCCGGTTGAGGACAAGCAGCAAGGTGACGGAAGGCTGATGACTCGGGCGAGATATTCCATTCCTTACTTCGTTTCTCCGGATCCGCAGGCCGTAATCGAGTGCTTAGCCGTTTGCACAGATGAGGCGCACCCTATCAAGTACGAGCCGGTGGTGCAGGAAGACTATAGGCGAATGAGGGGGAGAGGACAATACGCAGAAGCACCAGCCGCTCTGATGACGGTTTAAAGCGTAGAGAGTGCTTTCATGAGCGTGTAACCGATGATGGAAAACCTTCAATTTGTATTCCGTACCGAAGGTAAATTATCCAACTCATCCTCAATTGAAACATGAATCTATGAAATTGAGCGGGCTGTCGGGCTGTCGGGCTGTCGGGCTGTCGGGCAAGAAGCGGGTCCCCTAGTCTCCCCCCTCGACACCTGGGCAACACTTACAAGCTACCCTCAAAGCTATCAGCCAATCATACCTGTACTATGTAGAATCGGCTTAGGGTTACCATTAAGCGCTCACTTTGGCGCCTACCAAGACGGCGTAGCGCCTTGCCATGCCATGCTTGCCGCGCCGTCTTGCAAACTCGATGGAGTCGGTGCAACATTCTTATTGTTGATTGGATCACCTTGACCAACCCCAAGCAGAAGCTTACCGTTGGCCCTGAGCTGCTGTTTAGCACAGCCCGATCCATCGCCCGCCCTGCGGGACGTCCCTAGGGGGGCCACATACCACGTACTGCTGGTGCAGCTGAAGCCGCTGTTTAAGACGAGATGGCGGCCCAAAAAGCGGCCAGGTGTTGAGCGCATCACACACTCGTCTTCATTAACTTTCTCCTTCTTAGGTATTTCTCGTTCGTGATTGCAAGGCTGCCGATTCTGATAATCTGTCCTAAGCCGTCTTGCTGGTACGAATTCTCCAATTTACGATCCTATATATTGAAGAGTGTGGGAACGAATGCGGGGCTATTCCCACGTTGGGATCCTTCATAGCCAACTCCAAGTCTCCAGCTGTACTACCTCCATTTACGACCTTACTTTGGCACAAATACGTCTACGGACATAACAGTTCGGTGGCTCTACTTCTATAGACCAGTGCTGCTTGTATCGAGAGGTTCAAGAGTCGTTCCTTGACAATGTCTAGTCAACCACAACATTACTATCCACGTATGTTCACACTTCATTACCTACCGTCCTAGATCTGCGCTAACTAGAACATTCAGCGCCTCCTAACGGAGCTGGACCAACAGGTAAGGGATAAGACTCAAACGGTATTCTCAAACGACTAGTTGACGAAAGTAGCGGCGACACCACAGAAGTTCTACCCAGCACCACCGACCTCGCCTCCCGCAAACCAGTCCAAGTTCTACCCACCGCCGCCAGGGACGCCGAGCTACCCTCCTCCTCAAGCTCAAAGTAATCCCACACCCCCTCAATACGCGCAACACTCCTATCCGCCTCCTCCCCAGCAGTCCTATCCTGCTCCGCCGCAACAGCCCGTGTCCCCACCGCCTAAGGTTGAATCGCAGACGCCCGTAAACCAACCTCCACCTCCGCAGCCGGCGCAACAAGCTGCTCTGCCCATTCGAAATGAGGGTGCTCTCACGCCACCGAGCGCTTCCGCACCCCCATACCGAGATGTTGCGCCTAGCGCCTCTGACGGTTACCCGAACGAGAAGGCACAGAGCATTTTAGGAACAGGTCCCACACACTCACGGACCACATCATCACCTGCCGGGCCCGGGCAATTTCAAGGCGCCGCTGCCACCCTAGACGACGTCGGGACGTTCAATGGCGGATCGTACCGCATCAGCCACCGGGACTGCAACACCATCATCACAATCCAGCTGGCCATGGGGTGCCCCATAAGCGCGAAGCCGGGAGTGCTGATCGCCATGAGCCCGACCATCACGCTGAAGGGCGAGTACAAGTTCAGCATGAAGAAGCTGATGGCCAGCGGCGGCGAGTTCGGCCACTCGACCTTCATCGGCCCCGGCGAGCTGCTGCTGGCGCCCGGCATGCTGGGCGACATGACCACCATCCGCCTGTCGGGCGACGAGTCCTGGAGCGTCGGCAAGGACGCGTACGTCGCCAGCACCCAGGGCGTCATCCGCGACTACAAGCGGCAGGGCCTCGGCAAGGCCATGTTCAGCGGCGAGGGGCTGTGGGTTCACAAGATCAGCGGCGTCGGCCTGCTCTGGATCACCAGCTTCGGCGCCATCATCCGCAAGGACCTCACGGACGGCGAGAAGTACATCGTCGACAACGGCCACCTGGTCGCCTGGAACGTCAAGTACGTCATGGAGCGCGTCGCCAGCGGCGGCATAATAGGCGGGCTTGCCAGCGGAGAGGGGCTCGTGTGCAAGTTCACGGGCCCCGGCACGGTGTTCCTGCAAACGAGGAATCCGGTGAGCATTGTCCTCTTGTTGCCCTTTGTTTCCCCGCACCCCGCGTTTTTTATTTCATTTTATCTTTGTTGGACTTGATTGGCCTTGGCGAACTAATATCATATCCAGAGATCATTTAGCGCCTACATGACAGGCAATGCCGCGCCTCCGTAAAGGACCGGATGACAGCGCATTGTTGCAGTCGAGGCGCAAACTATATTCTTGCAGTTTTATCCACTTATGGGGTGTGTTTGTACGACTTGGCGATTGGAAGGGCTTGACTTGGACATTTTATATTAGGTAGTTTCGCTTTCTGTTTGGCTATTCACAATGAGATATGATAATGATGTGGCACAAGCGGATGGATATGCTCCCTGTATTACACGCCTTGGTAGACAAATAAACTGAGTTAAGATTAGGACGGAAATCGTTTAACGTACTGGCTATTACCATGGACCTAAAATTCTACTTATGGGATTGTGGGATTGTGGTATTGTGGTATTGATCGTACACTTACATGGCTATATTAGGTACTTGAGTACCTCAGGGAGAATAGGGGTTTCTACTCATTTTCTGACTAACCTCCTGTTCCCCCTCGTCCATAGCTACCATTAATCGAGAGCCTCTCCTTGACATGGAAACTCAGAAAGGCAGAAGCTTATCGTAAGATTGCAGACATTATGTCTTCAAAGATAATTACTATATCAACACATTTCAAAGATTTATAAATACGTGAAAATCTTAGTACAAATGGAACATAGGTGTAAAGCATTCAATTTCATGCGCAGCTATTGATCTCGTCCTATGTCTCTCCCTTGTCCATATAATATCGAAGTTAGGTAGCAACTAAATGCCAGGTAAAACGTTATTTGTGCAGGACAGTGTAGAGATAAGCTAGGGTGCAATGGTAGGAAAGTTGGGATTTCTTCCGCCTTGGGGGTTGGCAGCATCAGTCTGCTGTTATAAGTTATGGAAGTCACGACTTGACTTGCAGCGCCCAGTGCTTGGTTTCAACCCGGGGTGTGGTAGCTTCCGCACTGTACCTGGTAAAGGAAGTAGCCTCAATCGTAGTTGCCTACCTAGGTAGATTGTAGATCAGAGAAACTTGCTATGTCGTGCCCTCGGGAATCCTGAACTTCGGTGGCCTCCATCACATCCTTGGGAGACACAGCGCTTCATTTTCACGACGTGAGAACTCTTGGTCCCTAAAGTTGTTTTTTGGACTCGACTTAGGTGATTATTCCAATCCACAGTACTTGATACTTGATACAATTCACAACTAGCTCGTCGCCGAAAAGTCCCACTCCAGACAGCCAGACAGGTACTACTCGAGGCTTTCGACTTTTGTAGCCTCCAACCTTGCAACTTAGCTCTCCTCTTCCACATCCAAATTCCGATTTTCTTTAGAAGCTTCCTGCTTTACAACTGGATAGCCTCGGAGCGCAGTTTGGTTTCGGCGACTGGATTTATTCTGCAAGTCTCTCACTTCAAATTTCTCCTCCGAGCATCCGTCCATCTAGCGACCCATACGACTCGGCTACAACCTCGAGATTCATCTTGGAAGCGTCTTGCCAACAGTGCGAGTATATTAGGTTATACCGGTATGTTCACTCGTTTCAGTCCGTGATATCGTATGCAAATACCTAACATCTACTTGACCTCTACAGCTTTGCCTTCCATCCTCAAGAACACTATTCACCAGTTTTGTTCTTAATATCGCAAGTCGCAAACTTGCGCGAACATCTAACCGGGCAGGTACCCAGAAAGACGAAAATCGAACTGCCCTGTCGCCGCATCGACCATATTGGGCACTGTGGCAGTAACAGTGCATTACCCTACTGTCCTCATATTTGGGCAACCGCCAGCATAGACCACCCATCTCAGTCACTTGACAGACCAGCAAGGTGCCTTCCTGCAAAGCCGACTGCTCTAACTGCGTGCGGCCACAGGTATGTATATTCAAATATGCTATCCGAGTCCCCCAAATGTAAACGAAGTGCCCTAACAAATTTGCCAGCTGCGGACCATTCGAGGAAACCAACGCTTGTTTCGTAACGGAGAATCGTCACTATTCTTTCTCTACCCCCTCATATTTTGACAAGCGTTCTTACTTCGAGATACCCTACTTCGTCTTTGACATACTGAGAGTGCGAGCTGCGCATCCATCAAAGGCCATCAGGAACAGAGCCTCCGGTTTCTCTGTCAGATCGGCTTCATGTAAGCCCTCGAGTATACCTTCCGCGAAAACGGTGCTAATCATTTGGGAAGCAACAGACTTTTACTCCCTTTGCAATTCTAATCCGTCAGCACCACCCCGAAGATGCGTGCTGCGCAAAGCTCTAAGGCTGCTAAGGCACCTAAGCCCTCCAAGGCCTCTAAGCAGGCCAGAGCATGTGGTTTATCCATCAACACCGCCCAGGCTGACAGCCCCGTACACTCGGCTCGAGGCGAAGAAAATATCTCTCAGACAGCCTCCCCTATGATTAACAAGGAGCGCCTCGAGAGTGGCAGACCTTTCACCTTGAAAAAGCAGGCTCTCTTGAGCGACAATTGGCGAAGCACCCAACTCGAGAGACGTGGTGGTGTCTACATGCCTCCTTTTACAGCAGCACCTGACAAGACCGAGTTCCAGCTGACTAAGAGCAAGAAGAATATCAAGAAGCTCAGCATTGATACGGATCGTGCCAGTGACTACGGTCTTCGCCGATACAGAGACACCCCGATCGACCCGGACCTCATCGTGTCCGCACCGTTGGTGAAGAAGAGCTACGAGGCGTATGACGGAACTCAAGTCTTTCACACCGAGGTACCTCAAGAGCCCATCCATAATGCGACAATCCCTACTCCCCGATCGGCTATCAAGGAGCTCGAAGCCCCCATGCCTGCGGATATCGAAGTTCCCAGATCCGCAGACATCACAATATTTGAGTCGGAGAAACAGCTACACTGGAACAAGTGGGATGAAATTCCCCACACTGCTGGTCTTCCTATGGATAAGCTCAGATTCGCGCTGGACGAAGCCTCAACTATGAAGTTGATACTGGAAGAGGGCTTGTTCGAGGTTTCGCCGTCGATGGATAAGCTATCTAAAAAGGAGGAGGAACAGGTACGCTTTGATGCGCTTATAGCTAAGCTTCACAAATCCCGACTAGCAAGTGGTCGCCGCCGTGTCCAGTCGTACATTGACATCAAGCCGCCCCACTGGACTAAAGGGTCTAGTCGGTCCAACATCCACCGTCAGTCACCATCGCGGGACTCTGTAACCTCTGGTGTCCCGGACGAGGGCACAAAGAAGGCTCCTACATTGAATCCCCAGGCTGTTGAGTTCCACAGTTCACTCAGCCCGGGCGTGGGTAGTCCTTCCAACCTTTGCCGGCAAGAGCGCAAAGAGAGTTTATCAAAGCCATCAACTCTCCACAACCTATCGTCATCGAGGAACAGTAACTCTAGCAATGACTCAGCCCTCGTTGAGGAGGTGCGAGCAGTGAATGCTCGCATGCTTGAGATGATGGAAGAGATGAAGCAGATGAAGGCTTACCAGCTAGCACTTCAACATCACTCGTATCCGATCGAGCCAAGCCGCAACCCAGCTCCCGCTACCCAGTACCAGTATGGTCAAGGTCAAGGTCGAATTTACGCTCCTGAGCCTGCTAGCCTAGGACAGTATGGACCGGTAACGTGGTCGGCAGTGCAACCATACAATGCGCCTCAGGACATCATGCAACAGCCTCAGTTCTCGTACGTCTCTCAAAACATGGCTCCTAACAGTGGTATGCCCAATGTCCAACCTTACTATGCTGCTCCCCCCCAAGGTCATCAGTTACAGAAGACTTCATCGCCTAATCGACTACGCGCCCCCGAGGCGCCCATGGCTCTGGGTCCTCGTGCTGGAAACGGATCTCTGCCACTCCACGCGCAGGCACAGATGATCTTCGGCCCTAAGCCCGTCAGTAAGCCCAGAGGTGATTTCTGCCCTGGCGACCCACGTGCTACGGCGCAACAAGTAGCATACGAGAATTATCTGGAGCAGAAACGTGCATCGAACCTGAGTTATGCTATGCAATGCAGAGAGCGCCAGGCGAGACGCGCAGAGCGACAGCGAACAGCTATCGAGAAATTCAACACTGCACCCAAGGCGCTGCTAGAGGGGCCCCAGGCAAATGCCTAGGCTCCATATATGTTTAGAGACACCATCTCCGGGGACAGGGGTTCGGTGGGCTCTATGAGTCGCTGAATTCCTCGGAGAAAGTGACGACAGCATGACTGTCGCCGACCCTTATCTTCGTTCTCATCTAATAGGTCCGACTGTTTTTCAAACGCAAAGACGGTTTTATACGTAAAGCCTGGACGTTCCTCCGATGTTGTTATATTTTACAGGCTGGACCTTATTTTCAAGCATGAGAACTTGAGAAGCTTTCCCCATCCCTTATAGCGAAGAGAATCCGATTCCAAACATTTCTCGACGTCCATATGTATTTTTCCGAATTGAGACAAGCGACACTTTATAAATCCGCCGACAGTAGTCGGATCATTCGCCTCTCCATTTTTACAACTGTTCTCCTCGGCAACGTAGCCAGCCCCTCCATAAATATATTCTTCGGTATCCTACGTCGTTACCTAATGACATACTCCACTGCGCTGTACGACTTGCTCCCTTGGCGATCGCTATTAATCATGTGGTCCCCACCATGATGAGATCAACGCAGACCGTTATCGTCTCCAAACGAATAGGTTTGGTGTTTCGTCTAAGGGAGTTGCGCGGGCAAGAACCGGACATATTGTATATGACCGAGGCCGTGATCCCCATGCAGCCTCGACACGCAAATGCTGTCGATACGGGATCTAGCTGCTTGCTCTTTTCGTTTGGCTATAATCGCAGGCGATTGTACTACTTGGCCACAACAAACGTCCCAGAATTCACATTTCCCAATGAGCAGCGATTTCAGGCGTACTTCTATACTTGCCCAACACGATGAAGTTATGACACCTTTAAGGTGTCCAGCAGATTTCCATGACAAGCGATATTCGATTGGACCAAACGGCCCAGCCTCCATACTTGGGCGGCTGCGAGGAATCATACCTTTTAGGTAGCGATGAACATGGCGTTGGACAGGGGATTATAAACACTTGGTGGCAATGATATGATACGTTCTTCTGGACGACTTGGCTGGCAAGGGGGGGATTTCGAGACAGTACAGGCATATTTACATCCGTAGTCTTTCATTTTCTGCACAAGGTAACTTCTTACATGGCATGTAAGTAGGTAGTCAATGGATTTTCTATCGTATTGAGTTGAGACAAATGGCTGAGTGAAGTGATAATGCAAGGGTGGGTTGGTCGTTGATTTGAGGCTGAGAATTCGATCTCGTACCTAAGAGGTAGGTAAAGGCCCCCCGCGCACCCCCAAGACGATCCCCACGCAAGACCCCATACAACCCAGCCCTGGCAATTGGTTAGCTAGCTCAATTAGTGGATACCTTAGGTGACTGGTAAGCCTGTACGATGCCTGGCGCGTCGCGTCAGGTACTTCCCTTTACCTTAGGCTCCCCCCACCACATGCAACAGTGTCAAAGCTTCCACTTGTACATCTCCAATCTTCGTCCATGACGAAACTTGGCGGCACAGATACACGAGGTCAAAGGCAAGCCTGGTACTTCTTCTTGCCAGGACACCAAGGAAGAATATGCCTCGGTTCTAATTCACCAATCAGCTCATTTAGGAATCCTGAGTGCTAGATTGCAGGCTGCTGCGATTCGATATTTTTCATTCTTCCTCGAGCGATCCTCAAACGTCATCGCTGACAATGTCGACTCCAATGCGACATGGGCCCTCTCAACAGGGCCGCACCCCTTCTCAACATCCAGCTGCAGCTCCTACACCTCAAGCTTCAACACCCTTCTCGAATCCGCAAACCGCTCCTGCCTTCTCTCCCCATGGGCCGAAATCCTCGCCGCAGCAGTTTAAAAAGTCTCCCGCAGCCGGCACGGCGGCTTTAATGATGGGCGCTAACGCTGCGGCCGCCAACTTCGACAGCCCCTCCGCTGCTGCCGCCTATAATACTCTGGGTATGACGATCAATGATCTCAACTTGGATAACATTAGTGTTGGAGGCTTGGTCGCTGCTGCAGGGCGGACGGACGAAGAGGATCGTAAAAAGAGGTTGGAGACTGTCATAGCTGCTTTGTGGGTAGGTGGTGCCGCCTTACACATTATCGTCGAAGCAATTAGGTGCTAATGTGTTTGCAATAGGCACAAAACAGCAGTAGAGTCAGCAACCAGGGGCTAGAGCGACTCGCTACCCACCTAGAATTGGAGAGCCTATGGGAAAATAGTACGGGTGTCGGTGACAATGCCAAAACTCTGATCATCGCAGGACAGACGATGGCCGTCGAGGTTGGCATTACTAATCACATCGTGCACCAAGTTGCGCTGACTTATAGCGATTCTATCCCAAGCTTGGACAAGCATGTGGACAAAGCCTCAGCCATTCTCCTCAAAGACCTGTCCCTTGCGCCCGGCCAGAGCCCTTTGACCAAGAGATTGACACATTTCCGAGCCAATCTCGACCGTTTAACTACCTTAGACAAGCTCAGCGTTTCCCCAGATCTCAATTGCCATCTAGCTGTGGCAGGCATATGGGAGAGCTTGGAAAAGTTGCATAGGTGGGACGTGCAGAAGCTACGCGAGGAACATGCACCAGGTGAGATATCCGAAGAGAGGCTAAGAGTCACTGCTCTTTGCCTTCGTCATGGTTGTCCCCTCATGCACACACGAGGTCGGGTCGGGCTGAGCCTGGACTATTGGAAAGAGAGGAGGAAGCATGCATCTACCACAGTAGACACCGAAGATGCTAAGACGTGGGCGATCTTAATCGGATGCGCAGCTGCCAATGGTATGGTGTATCGCTCTGTCCGAGTCTCGGATAAGTGGATTGGGCCCGACATAGAGAAATCTAGCTATACAGCAGAGGAGATGATCTCGTCAACTGGACCTGCCCTAGATTGGTTGGAGCCGGAGGATATTGATCTGCCACATTCTGAGGAAGCGAGGGCGCAAACCGGGCTTGTCACCAGACCTCCCGATGTTAGATTCATGGCGACTTTCGACCCTCCAGTCGTAGTTCCCCATGCCGTCGCAACGGAGATATTCAAGAACTCTGGGATGAATGCACCACTGGAAAATGTCACGTTCGACTATTTAATGTTCCCTGCCACCCGTGCGAGTCCTTACGACCCGAGCGAGCCTCGAGAGATTAGAGCTACGCAGATCGTCACAAAAGCCCTACAGGATCAGCCACAAGCAGAGTCCGTTTTGAAGGCTCACGAGAACACCTTGTTCATCTACAAACCTGTCTACGGCCACATCATCAGTACGGTACCATTTGCTCATCCAAAAGATCTAATCGTCATGCTACCATTGTTGCGTCAGTACGCCTTTTTATCTTTGTTGCTGTCGAACAGTCTCAACCCTAAGGAAGGAAAGCCGACTATCAAAGACGAAGACAAAAAGAGTGTGCCGAAGACCAGCCGCGACGAATTTGCCGAGTTCATAGCTCGAGCCGCTGATGGTGACACAGAGAAACCTTCTAAGGCTCTGAAAGTTGACATCACACTCACGGCACATCCAGTACCGCGTCTCCTGCTCGCGTTCCCCTTCAAATTGAGCACAGCCAACATTGTGCTCGAGATTCAGATGGGTGGCAAGGTACACATCGTTACGAACAACATCTTCGCCAATGATCAAGGTACGGTGGACAACGGCGCGGGTGGGAACCGTAGAAGAACTCCCGAAGACTGGGCCAACGCCCTTGAAACCATGGAGGATATCGGCTCGTGGATTGAGGCTATCAAGCACAAACTGGAATAATCAAGAAGAAATGAGCATGGCACGAACAGGACCCATTAGCTGCCTTTGCTCTGCAACTTAGGTATAGTCCAGCGGAGACATGCAAGGTAGAGTTTTATCAGCTGTACACCTATAGCATTGTGTAGCAAACAATAAACCAGACTAACGAGAAAAACAGTCCACTCAATACCTATTGTTCACTAATTATCATGAACGGCTCCATTATCGGCTCCCCGGCCGGATGTGTATATAACGGCGGCGTAAGCGCCGTCGAATTCTGCCCGAATCGAAGTTTATCACCATCTTCATGTACTTTGCTTCGATCCAAGAGAAATCAAGGTTAGACCAAAACACTTTAAGACCAAAAGACTTTAACATCTTAGTTATTATTTACAAAAAGGTATGGCGCCAAAGCGAAAGGCCGAAGCTGGGGGCGAGGATGCCGAGATGTCACGGAAAAGAATGCGGGAAGCCGACTACACCGATCAGCTTCGAGAGTTGATGCAGGTGTACATGATGCGGTCGATACGCAGATCTGAGCGCGCCTTCCGCAGGGAGGACAGAGGGTCCCTAGAGAATGAGCTCGCAGTTGAGCACGAGGAGATAGCCGAGCACATGCTACGGGCCGAGGAGCTGCTAAGTGACACGTACGGTCGTCCTCAAACCCGCACCGCTCCGCACCGCACGATGTTGCAAAACTTTATGGGATTGATCCAAAGACGGATCAACAAAGAAGCGAGGGACATGTACGCCAGCGGCGATATTACAGGTGTCCCGAATCTAGCTCTAGAGGGCGCCAATTTTATCCTCAGCCGGATTGCTGAACTCGACGACATTGCCGACTCATACCGATGTGACGCCGCCGCCCCCGGAGCTCCCGGAGACCCTCCTCCCCCCGGTGGAGGTGCTGCACCGGGGCCATTAGACCCAGAGGACGGAGCAAGAATGCGGGCACAGAGCATTTTCCACAATCTACCTCTAGACTTAATTCGCTCATTCGTGGAGGTTATGGACACAGAGACCCGTTTGAGGATACTATGGGCGTATCCCAGCATATTCCGCGATGGACACGACAAGGTAAATATTCTCCGAATCGAGGCCGAAGCGCAGCGCAGCCTCGTCCAGCCGGGACCCAATGGTCAGGCAGACGACGACGAGCCTATGCTCTCGTTTGCTATACGGGAGAATATGGGTCTAAGCGTCATTACCGCAATCCTCAATCGTTATGATGAGGCACTAGGGAGAAACAGCGTCGACGAGATGTACCTCCATCGGCAGCACACCCCGCCGTTGATTCTAGCCATCCAAGCGTCACGACCAGATGTTGTTAGATTGTTGTTGGACAGAGGCGCCGACATCGACATTTCACATCCAGATGAAGGCTATGGATGCGATCACGAGCCCTTTGTACATTCGATGTGGGAGTGTAATCAAGGGAGCGACTGCCAAACTGCTTTTCTCGAAGCCCGGATGGTATTTGAATATAATGCAGACCAGCTCAATAGCGACCATGAACTATACTCCAGAGCCAGAGAAACCCTCATCTATTTATACTTGAGGGCTCTTCAAACGGACCCCGGACGCGTGAGGGAGATGATAATGAGCTTGTTCGGGCATATAGCAGCAGATTTTTCCGACATTATTAAGACCCTCATTGGTACGATCCTGACCTACGATCCGAACGACGTAGTCCGGCAGAGCCTCGAAGGTAGCTTGGGTGACATCCTCGTAGATATTGCCAATCATCGTACTAGCGTCCACGACCCATCAAATCCGACTTTCCCATTCCATCATACGTCTGCTGTGGCGTCTAGTTTCTTTGCTACAATATTTCTCCAGGGCCTTGCCCGTTCGGATGATCTTATTAGATACATTGTATTAAGGCCTGAAACACGCATAAACTGTGAACATATCTTTCGGATCGCGTGTAATAGGACGCAATGGCGGGCAGCAAACGTGGTCCTTCAATATGTCATGAAGTTTGCTGCGACCGACCCCACCGGCGGCGAGATTATTCAGGACGTTATAGATCAATATATGTCTAGTGGTATGCCTGAGGCCTTAGAGGGGGAGCACGGTGGTTCGCCAGCAACGTTAAGGCAATGGGTCCTCGAGCAGCTACTTCCGATGCTCAATTCTCGAAACTTGACGGAGCCGATCCAACGACTAGTCTACTGCGCCTTACGAGATGATCGGCCGCGTCTGGCCGACCGCATCATGAATGATCCTCACGGGCGACCGGAGCCCCCGCTTCAAGCATTTTTCGCCGCCATCTTCCAGCCGATGATCCCCGGCTACTACAGGACCCTCGGCGCCAGGATGAACGCCTTCGCCGTCAACATCAACGAGGCCGTGCCCGTAGACGGCCCGGCAAATCCCAACCAGGCAAGCCTGGATCGCAACTGGCACGACGCTCTGGTGCGGCGGGGACTGTGCCCGGTGGACGCCGCGATCCTCCAGAACTGGTACGAGGCCGCCCTCGCGCTCCTCCAGGACCACGCCGACCCGTCCGCGATCCACCCGGACCTCATCGCGTTTCTCCGGTCGAGGCGCGAGGACGTCGATGCAGGCGCGGTCGTTGACTGGAGCCAGCCCGCGCCCATGGCTGACGAAGACGGCCTGCTGCCGGCCGAGATAAGGCAGCGCATCATGATAGGAGACCCGGGACACTTTAGAGCCTTGACGGATTTCCTCGCCCCGCAGCTGATTTGATTTTTCGCCCCAGGCGTGCCTAGAGACGAGATCTCCCTGTTAGATGCTAGACTTGTTTCGACTCATATGTTTTACGCCCCAGACACACCAGTTTCCGCTTGTTTACAAATATTTACAGGATCATAGTTTAACTTGAAAAAAAAAAAAATTTCCTACAATATAGTATAATCTATTCAAAGTGTTAATAGTTGCATTCATCTACCTTTGTTAAGACAGCCCAAATTTGTGAATGGGATCCTAATTGCTCTTAACAAAGGCCTAACATATCCCCAAATGCTACGTTAGGTGTTAATTGTACCCAATCTTTGTGCAACTCAATACATCCCCATCCTTTCTTTCATGATGATTTATTGTTATTTCGTGCTCTATGCAAGCTTTGAATGAAAAAAAAAAAAAAAAAAGATGCGTTCCCGCCCAGCGACCCGGACGATACAGACTGAGGACTATTGATTTACTTGGCTTCGAGTGGCTACTCCTAGGGACTAAGAACATAATAGGCCAAAAACGTTGTCAGGCGGCTCTGATTCTGCATCTAGGTACCTAGGAGGTAGCTATATCATGCCGGTTGCATATTGCAATAAGACTCTAGACATGCCAAGCTATTGCATATGTGTGCATGAGGCTAATAGCAATGGTCACGATAGATATATCACTAACTCCCCGACCTGATTAGGTATATAAGGTACCTAGGTATGTATTAAGACTAATAATCTATGCATCTGCTGCCATAATGCGAATAGCTATATCGTTTTGAATCGCACCGCACTGCGCCGCACCCGCTCCGTTCTCGCGGTTCCGGTGCTTCTGCTTTCCGACTTCTCTTCTCCCTGCGTGCTGCTGTAGAATGTTGAACATCGACGCCAAGAACGACAGCGCCACCAGCTAATACCCATTTGAGCTCCCTTTCCCCCTTCTTCACTATACTCCTCCGTAACTGTATGTAATGGGACTTCGCTCCGCTACTTCACCATTTCTCCCGCCGGTTTAGTTCGATGGGTTAACGGTGGTCATAGATCCATGCGTGTCCTTGCTTCGTTGGTCGACGTCTGAGGTATCGATATTGAGAATAATTAGAAATAAAATAATTCGATCATGCTAAAGAGAAATAGTCCACGGCCTCTTGTCAGAGGATTAGTAAAATAATCTCCGCATTGCTCTAGACCCTGCCTTGCGCCTTAGACGTGGGGTTAATTTGCATTGCCATGGATAAAAGGACCTTGAAATAATATCGTCCAAATGAATCGGCGTTGTTTGAGAGTTACGGGCAACTAAGCGCTCTGAGGAGAAGCCAAGAAAGCCAGAGGGTCGCCCTTTTCGTTGTCGAAGGTCGACTTGTTGGCAGCCGCGCTCTCGACCTTAGATAGGCCCAACTTCTCAAGACCGGAGATTGCACTATCAACTTCTCCGAACGAAATCCCCAGGCCGCCGTTCTTGTCCTCGCTGTTGCCTTTGCCACCCTCCTCGACCTTCTCGTCAAGGTTCATCAAGGCAGGCGGCCGATGCTGCATGGCACGCGCCTTGGCTAGTGATATAGTCTTCTGCTGATACGTGGTAGTCATAGGTTGCGAGTCGTCGCGATCTATGGTGGCCTTCATCAGAGCAGCCATCCAGGTCCGACCCTGCTGCAGATTAGGAACGGCAAAATAGTGGATCGTCGGTTTCGTAAAGTTAACGGCCTTGGAAAGGCCTGCCCGAGGCGGCATGAGCTTGAATATGAACATCGAGTCCATGCCTTTCTCGGCAGGGTTGACAGCGGTGCTGTCTGCTAGGGTCGGAATATTGCTATCCGCAGGCATTATTGGAGTGTTGTTGGCACCCGTTAAGGTGGCATGTAGGCCGGTTAGTCGTTCGTTGTCGGCGGGTAACACGCGATGGAACGAGATATCGATCAGCCCCTTTTCTTCCGTGTCGTCTTCCGAGTAATAGTATGCGAGACGTCGCCCCTTAAGGACAAAGAGCCGCGGCTTCCACGTTGTCATTAGATGTGAGCTCTTCTTTTTCATCCACCCACTGTAGTCGGCATTTTGTATAGCTTCACGCGGCCCAACTTTCAGCAGGCCCCGTAAGTAGGCACTCGTCTCCTTTTTCGTCTTCTTCCCACTCTTGCGGCTGCCGGACGTTGTGGCAGAGTACGGACTCTTTCCGGTGTCTGGTGAATCAATCTCGAAGCTCGGGCCTCCTGAAGGTGTACTCGACCCGGCCCTAGATGACGAACGCATAGGTGAATTTTGGGCAGAGGAGTCGGTTGGTGAGCCAAGCTTCGAGTGGCCAACCATGGCATCCGAAATTGCTCTAAGGCCGCCAAATTTACCCACCGTATTTGGTGCCCACTCGCCATGAATTGCCGGACGATTCGTTGGAGATACCGGCGAGGAACCGTCGAGCTTCGTAACCGTTGGGCTAGGACCGTCCTTTGCAGGAGGAACTGGCCGTATGGATTCGGTGGTGTTCGTGGAAGCGGTGCGGCGATGATCCCCAGACATATTGTAATACATCTGTGCAGCACTTGGCGGTGTCGAGTCTCGGGTCGAATCTATACTTCCAAATCTCGAGCGCCTCGCAATAGCTGTCGCGCTTCTCACGCGTTGCTGTTCTGTATAGCTCGATTTGTGCGAATGCGATGCGGTACTGTCGCGCTTCTTAAGCACGTTGCGCTTTCGCCCGTCGACTTCGGTGCCGGAAAAGTAGCCACGATCGAGGTCAAGGGGTATACTTTGCGGGACGTCTAAATCGGAAGTGTTTGTTGTAATATCGTTGAAACCAGTCGATGACAACGGACGTTGCGAATGAGAAGAAGCTGCACCCATGGTCCAATTTCGGTCAAATGACGGCTGCTTCTTATGTGATGAATCGACTTGCGGGAATGTGCCTGAGGTTGCGAGTTTGGGAGTCCCAGCGCTAACTGGAGGGGCGAGTCGGTAATCGGTGGATGAATGTCTTCGTGAATGGTGTAGTTCTCGGACGGAAGCAGCTGATGGTCTCTTCTGGTGCGACGGTCTAGTAGGGCTGTCCTGCAGGGCTCTCGGCGAGACAGGAGTGAAGGATAGTGTAGGTTCCATTTTTGGTGTTTGTGACAACCGCTTTGCGTGGACCGAGCCCGGACGGCTTTCTGAGGAAACAAATCTCTGTGAGTTGGTCAATGTATTCGTCCTACTCCTCATCCTCCCGCCCTTCAAATCCTCCGACCCTGCTTCACTACCGTATGTCTGCGTAGTCCGTCTCGTGGTTCCCAGCCCGTTCACCTCATCCTGCAAAGATTTTATCTTCTGCCACGTCTTCAGTCTTCTTCCCACGGAACCGAGATCGAACGCCTTCAGGAACAACGACGACTGGTCCATACCCAGAAGCACCTCGCCTGATATCTCTTGATCCCGAAATACTTCGCAATGCTTCTTTTCCACTCCGACAGTAAACAAGTATTCTGCTACATCATCGGCGGTCCAAGATTCAACCTCGGGGCGTGTATGTTGGTCTTCTTCCTCCTCGTCAGTCTCTTCACCCTGGATATATGAGAGCCGCTCTGGCATGTGAGAACTATATTCGCTACCCGAATCTGTCGCATGGTGTAGTACACCATTTTGCGGTGCTGACAGATCAGTTATGTGTTCGTCGATGACCGTTAGAGTCTCATGGAGAACCGGATTCTCCTGACTCTGCGAGTTAAGACGACCTAGTCCGTCGCTGGCGCCCCCGCCATAGGCAAAACTTTTGCTTGCGAGCGGGGTTGCCGAGCCAGAATTGGGCTTCCCCTCGGACTTAATTGAGTTCAGTGGCAGAGTAAGGGGAGTCGTTTCGGGCGAAGCGGAAGACGGGGCTTGCGGGGTTGACGCGCGATCTTGAGATGAGGCAATACTCGATGTCGACTGGCTGGTAACAGACGGTGTTCCGTTGGTAGAGGATGATGAATTCGCGATCGGTTTAGGTGCAAGAGGAGAAGAGCTAGCACCCTTGGGCGACGGCCTTGTGTATACTGTACGAGATGGATTAATCTCGATTCTTGCTACGGGCGCCAAGCTCTCCCTGCCATATAGCATATAGCCATATACATCACGCATTGCTTACCTTCGGGGAACAAGCCGCTATTTCCATTTACCATGTGACGGCCTAAGAACCATCCATCACCGAATTCATCATCACGCTCGATCAATTCAACGCGGTCGCCCTTTGCTAAACTCAATTCGTCGGAGCTTCTGGCTTGGAAGTCATCTGATGATTCGCTGTTAATTGAGGTTCACTCATCTGGCTCGTGTAGCCAACGCAGCCCGCCCGATGTGCGCCCGCGTCTAACTTTTCCAACAAACTACAAATACCCGGTGCGGGAGACGAAGAGGGGCGGAACTTACGGATGACCACCAGAATATCGCCAGCGTCTGGTTTCGCCATGATGCCTGCGGGATGCGGGTGGTGAGGGCTGTAGGATCGCTGTCGGGGATCGCATCAAGTGGCATTGAAAGATGGAAAACAGCCAAGTGCAAAGGGGAAAAGTGGCGATCCTGGTCGCTGGCTCCTAATCCGAATAGGCTTGCGGAGTCTATCGGAGACTTGACTCGACCAATGCTTTAATGGTGACGAAAGGCATCGAAAAGAAAGACCTTTAAGAATATAAGCAATTACAGAGAGAAAAATTATATCTATTAGGGAAAGATTTCAAAGAGTATCTTCGTATCGTGGGGCTTTTTTTTCTCTTCTGTAGTAAACGTCGCCTTCTGCCGTCGCCTTCAGGTGTTCAGGTTTGGGCATTCGAGTTTTGGCTAGAACCTAGGGACCATCCTATTGGATGTAGACCTCCTTTTTTACCGATCAGGTTGCACCAAACTAATCCCAACCGACACCACAAGAGACCCAGTACCTAGGGGAAAGGACTAAGACGAAAGATGAAAGACGAGGCAGCAAGCCTACGTCTGTAGGTAAGAGCTCATACGAGATGAAAAAGAGACGAGTCTAGGTAATATGTGCGACGAATAGAAGTCCCAAGGTGAGAGATGTCGTCTTTACTCGGGATTGAATTGCGATGGAATTCGACTGGAACCTTTGGATACGTCTCTTTTACTAAGGACTACAAGGGAGAGGGGAGCTAAGGCTAGGGGTCAAGATGCTTAGATGCTATATTTTATGGGTGTCGAAGTTAAAGGTGTTATGTGCTTACCCGTAGTTGCCGTCTTCCCTGCTGGGTCCCATTCATATGTGCGAAAAGGAGCTGCCTTGTCCTCTGATTGGACATGTGATTCAGAGGTACCTTAATATGCTTCTAAGGTTGCGTACCGGGGTATAAGGGAGAGAAACATGGTAGCAGTTTCATCAGACTTATAACTTAAAAAAATATATGGGATATTTCATTTGGCCACATATTAATAGTATGATATTACTAGAGAAATGATATTTCGGGATATCCTCAAAACGATCTTATGTATCCATATACTACAAGGTATGCTAGGCCCGAACTGCCGGGGAACTTTCCTCACTTCTGTTTTCTTACCTCTTAGCACTGGGTAGGTAACGACCGGCACCTAATGATACCGAAAGAAACCACATACAAAAGCAAAGTGAAGCGGCTCTGCTAGTCATATTATGATATCTATAGTTTCGAATCCTGGTGTTTCAGAGTCATACTATGTAGATCTGATATCGGTATATCTTATCTAATGTACCTCAGGGGCCTGGAAGGTCTCCTGACAACCAGACAGCCAGACAACCTGGATATCTATTCTAGATGCGTACTAACGTAGATAGGTATGGCCAGATGGCTAGACCCGGCTGGTAACTGCATCCCAAATAGCGCCTACGCAGCGACGTTACCTTAGGTACCTAGGGTAGTATTGGGGTTAGTGTGTGCAACACGACATTGCAGATGTATCATGTAGCAAGTACGAAGTAGCCGGGCCTCAACTGCGAATAGAATTTCTATCTCTGTCTATATTCTACCACTCACTACACTACTTGCACCAACGATCCCGTCCTGCCCGACAAGCCCCGTCCCGATGCTGACAACTTAACTTTCTGATAAGCCTTGTTGTATTTGTACAAGCCAACATCCTATTATTCAGTCAGTTCAGGAGATTCTGCACTTTGCACAACCTCACCAGGGACTTCCGACTTGCCTCTCAAGGTTTTGATAGGTACTTATGGTGCGTCACATTGCGCAAGCTGTTTCTTTTGTCTCATACCACTACGCCGGGATACGCTTGTTTACTGTTGCTTTTTCTCGCATATCCTAAGTGTATGTTAACATGCGTTTTTATATGTAGTGTTCCGCACTCCCATGTTCACTGTTCAGAAGAGGGCACCAAAGGCCAAGTTATGAAGGTGGTTGTGATCCATTAGTGACATGACATATGGCGCCTGTCGGTCAACGACCGTTGAATGCGAACGCGAACGCGAACCCGTTGTCGGACACGCAAATTGCAGCATCTAATTCCACCCTGAATACTTGGGTAGGCCGGCGGCAGCCTTCATGGCTGGCCAACTCGAAGCCCGTGAAGCCTTCCCCCCGTCCTCGGCCATCGAGACAATCATCGATGCCCAGTCAGAGCTCCCAAATCACGGAGATCACGGAAGCCACTCAAATATCCCAGACACAGACCACCCGAACCACCCAGACCACCCAGATTACCCAGACCACACCAGCCGTCGCGACTGCCCAGCCAGCCTCAGTACCGGTCTCAGCCCCGGCTGCGACCCCGGCTCCACCAAGACGATCTCAAGCTCTTCCTCCCCAGCGACAACCCGTTCAGGTACAAACAACACCGTAGGTGCCTCTTCAAACGTACCCTGCCATTGCCGTGCTCCTTCCCGCCCCGTACTGTATACCGCCTTCAGCCTTGCATACGATGCCACATGCACATAAAATTTGTTACTAAGCAATGTCATGTTCTAATTTGACCGTAGAACTTCGACCGCGCATCCTGTGCTTCCTTCGCCTGCCCCCAGCGACGAGCCCAGCCCTGGTTCAACAGAGCGTCTAAGCATTCCATTTACCACTGAAGCCCGTTTTGTACTCGATACCAACTTAGATGACCAACCTGAGCCATCGACTGTCCTTCCCAGGACAAGCTCAGTGTCAGCCTCCCCGAGAACCTCCACGCCCACCATGGTGGTCAATACCCCTCCGACACCGAACATACCCTCGCTCAACCCCAATATAGCAGCCCACCGAGAACACTTGGAGCAGCCGCCTGCCAAGCGCCGATGCGTCGGGTATGTACGAAGCTGCAGGATAATAACATTGTGAGATGTGATGAAGCATGATAGCTGACCACATATCCTCCCAGAACCGCCCAACTCCAGTTCCTTCAATCCTTGGGGGCTGCCCGAAACCTTCGAGCGAACGTACAGCGTGTCGGCGGAGAGCAAAACCTAGAGGAGTCTGTTGAGAGGCCCCGATACAATCTCCTTGCAGAGGCTTGTGACGTGGGGGACCTATTCTTCGTCGCGTTACACCAATTATTCTGTGCCTGGACAGCGAATCCTGTGGACATCCACCAACTATGCAATGCTGGAGTCCAACCGGTCTTGGACAATGCCTTCGGTATCATGGGGACGCATCTCAAGACCAACTCGAAAATCCGGCCGCAACACCTTCAATGGTTTGCAACATTTCCGGCCCCGCTCAAGAACCTGCAGGTCAATCCTATCTACGGGGCTGTAGTAAAGGAGGTGTTCGATTTTCTGATGCGTGTATCCAGTAGCTGGCAAATAATACATCAAAATCACATGAACGGCCGCTTCCCACTTCTTATGGGTGAGCTACTCAATAACCTAGCGCTCTTCTCTCCAATTCTCCAAACAATCATGTTTCGGGCATCTAGAAGGAGCCTTGGTATTCCCGATGGGCCTCATGCAATGGAGATGGAAAAACTGTTCAGGGCAGATCAACGAAAGCATATGCATATCGATGGCACCTTCATACGACAACCCGGATCGAAAGAATACCATGCATATAACAACTCCCTTATCGAGTCGTACAGAAGAATCTCTCTGCAAGGTTTCACCTCGAACACAACGCATCAAACAGGTCAGCAATCTGTTCCTGCTGGGCCGCCCGTTACTCAACAGCCGGGTGTATATCCTCTTCACATGAACCCTCAGATCATTCCTCAAAGCCAATTTAACCCCGATACAGCCACCGGATTCCAGTATGGTCCAGTTCCATCGCCTAGTATTTCTCCCGTTGATGAAGCGTCTCGGATGCTGTTCCCACATTCGCAACCTCTAGTCGGCACGGTCGGCACTCCGTTAAATGTCCCAAGTCCTATACCGACTGCCAACAGCCCCTTCCAGGGTGCGCCAGTGCCGTCGCAACTCACGCTGCCTTCACAGAATGCGCCTAATGCATTCACCCCCCAGGTATCAGGGCAATTTTTGCGACAGCAGCAGATACCAGAAAGACGATTTTCGCAACAGAATGCCTTCACAGCACCGGCATCTCCTCACTTGGCTCTCAACCCGACAGCACCGCACCCAGGCTTCATTAATCAGCCCGGCCAGCAACAGCCACAAGGTGTCCCGAATTTCAATAATCAGCCCCAGATTTCACGAGGCGTTTCATATCCTGAGGCCCAAGTCCCGAATACTGGTGGCTTTATTCCAATAGCTAGCGCACCATCTATACCACACACTCAACAACCAATGTACTATATGAACACCTTTCAGGTTCAAAATTACCCTTCTCCTCAGTTACGACAAAAGTCGCTGCCGAGCAACGAGCGACTAGTTCCACCACCGGGAGAGCGCATTGGTCTAGGGGACTATCCTCATGATCCTCAGGATACAAGATCGATTACTAGCTCGCTTCATCAAGCCCATCTTCGAAGTCCGAAGCGAAGGCCTCGAGAGTTGCGCCAACCCATGGAGAGACATTATCAGGCAGTGAAAGGATTTCTTACCCCCCCAGTCGCAATTCCACCCCAGCCTTACCTGTATAAATTCAAATTCACCATATCAGAAATGGACTGCAGCAAGATTACCAAGGATGAAAAGATTACGGGTGAGTTACTACCTGTAAATCTGTACTCCAGCGGCTCCCTACGCGTTCGTGTTCGGTGCTGCTACAAAGAGAAATCGGCACCTCTCTTCACTCAGAATGCCTGGTCCATGGCAGACGCGCGATGGCCAGAGCATATTTTCATGGAGTTAAACGGCAGCACATTGGGTATCAGACGAAAAGCACACTTCTCTAGGGACATGCCCGCCGAGGCCTCATCCGTTGTCGTTTCAGGGGAGAATCTGCTGACGATCTCCATCCCCCCTGGGATCTCTGCTTCCTCTAGCCAGGAGCCTTACATTGCGGTCGAACTGGTGGAAACCCTAAGCCATGGGGATATACTCCAAATGGTACAAACTCGCGGAAAAGAGCCAGCGGACAAAACGCGAGAAACCATCAAGCGCCGTTTGGCCGGATCATCCGAAGATGATGATCTCGCAATGGTCAATGACTTATCCATCGACCTCGCGGATCCATTCTCCATGAATATTTTCAATACACCCGTGCGCGGGGAAAATTGTACCCATCTCGAGTGTTTCGATCTCGAGACATGGCTCAATACGCGGCTTGGCAAGAAATGCTGCTACTGCAATAACACCGCAGGCTGTCGAGGCTGTGCCAGGGAGCCGTCCTTCGTGGATAAGTGGAAGTGTCCGCTGTGCGGCTGCGATGCGCGCCCTTATAGTCTTAGGATCGACGAATATCTTGTCGAAGTTCGCTCGCAACTTGAGAACGAGAATAAACTACGTACCAAGTCGATTCTCGTTTCTCCCGATGGGACATGGAGGCCTAAGGAGGAGCACATCGACGACAGCGACATTGATAGCGAAGATGACGGAAGTGGGCCACCGATGAAGAAATCGTCCCGATCTACTACTGCTGTCCCCCAAGGCGTGAAACCTCAGATCGAAGTTATTGAGCTTGATGATTAGACAACACAAATGAGATCATCTAACTCAACTTTTATTAAGGAGCACCTTAAGGATCCTAGCCAAGGCCGACCCTTTTTTTTTTTTTCTTTTTTTTTTTTTCTTTGCGTTTCATTGGGGTCCAGGAGTTATGGTAAAAAAGCACAGGAGTCGTTCCCCAATATACCCCCCAAGCATCGCGTATGCCTTTCGTTTATACTTGTTTCGAGCACGGAGTTTTCATCGGATATAAAGCCACACTCGCCCCTTTCCTTTCCGGCACTGCCTATGCACGACAGCGGTATAGCATCGGAACCACGGGGACGCGACTTTTCATGGACATGATAATGTATCACCGTATGGGCACGGTTCGGAGTAGGAAATGATACTGAAAGGGATTGGGGCTTTCAGGAGAGTGGTTTCCTTTTCACTAGAACAGCCCCTCTCCTCGCGGTAAATCTGCTCCGAGTAAACGCCGTGTTTTCACATACGTTAGAGTGTACCTACCATCGTCCAGAGATCATACCTTATGTAGTCATGGAGGGATCCGCAAAAGGATACCCCTTCATATTTGTCCATAGGACGAACCTCGTACGAGAGAGGTAGATATGCGGACACAACAGCACGCCAAAATAGAATGAATGATTTTCTCAATTTTAGACTGAAGCATCATTGACTGTTGTCCTACAAATTCATCCCAAGTGGTAATATTGTGTTTGGTAGCTCTTAAAATTCTTCGTCATAGTGTAGTTCGTCTCAAG
Organism: Hypoxylon sp. FL1150; assembly: GCA_022495205.1. Lineage (NCBI taxonomy): Eukaryota > Fungi > Ascomycota > Sordariomycetes > Xylariales > Hypoxylaceae > Hypoxylon > Hypoxylon sp. FL1150. The sequence continues at coordinate 33,713 of MU376211.1, read as the reverse complement.
TTCATCCTAAATCCTTACGGAGCAGAGTAGTAGACACGTCATACGGTCCAAGTCACTCAAATATATTCGTATTCGGGGACCAATTATGCTTCGCTTTGCTTCATTATGAACTACAAGCCAAAAACCCGCTTTGAGTAGCTAGCCTACCTCCTCCTACATGGAATTATATACATACACCCGGCACCAACAACAAAGAATGACGGAACCTTACCCCCCGGGGAGGAAAAGGGAACGCCAATCACTGCGCCCAGTTTTCTATGCCCTATTCCCTTTTAACGATGAAAGGCTTCGAGGTGATCGATCGGTTGATTTGATGATGATACGGATTTTAAATTTGGATTTAATACGCCAGACAAGTCCCGTGCCCCCAACCCAAAAAACAATCATGCGCCGTCTAAAAAGAAAATTGCTCGCCTCGATTTCATGCCGGTCGATCGGACCGGGTAAGTACCGCTCTAGCTCCTACCCGTCGACGACTGCGGGTTGCTGCCGCCGGCTTTCTTCTCGTTGACCGAGTCCTCGTCGTCGCCGTCGTCGTCGCTGTCCTCGCCCACGCTGTACCGGCCGTCGCGCTCGCCCTCCGTAGGCGTGCGGACGTGTAGGTCATCGAGCTCGCTCTCGTCAAAGTCACCGGCCTCGAGGTCACGGCCGTTCCCGATCCTCTTGTTGCGGAAGCCCTCGAGGCCGACGCCAGCACTGGCGCCGCGCGGAACGTGCGCGCCGACGACGGGCAGGCCCGCGTAGCCGGCGGTGCGGCGGCGGGCGCGCCAGACGTAGTAGCCCCAGACGGCGGCGGCGACGGCGACGATGGCGAGGACGACCTCGCCCGACTTCTGGTAGGCGGCCCACTTGGCGTCGTTGAGCTCCTTGTCCTTGGCGGCCTGGTCTGACTCGGTGTTGTTGGTGGCGCCGCCGACGGTGGTGTCGGGCAGCTTCTCGCCGTCGAGGAAGCTCTTGGACGGCACGCCGCCGATGCTGCTGATGTCGACGCCGACGAAGCGGTCGAGCATGTCGCGCGTGCGCCGCGGGTAGTCGAACGGCACCATGTGCGACGAGTTGTAGAAGAGCACGTACGTCAGGTTGCGCGCCTCCTGCCAGAACCCCGCGTTCTCGCCCTCGAACGTCCAGTCACGCCGCGGCGCCCAGTTGCCGGGCGACAGCTCGAAGCCCTTGCCGCCGTTCCACTGCATATTACTGATGAAGGCCTCTGTGCCAAGATGGTTGCAAATCAGGTCCTCGGCACCGGAGAAGAGGAGAATGTTTATCTCCTTGAGCAAGTCCGGTAAGAACTCAACCGATGGTTTCGAGTTCCGCGCGCTGAAAGCATTCCCGACTCCTCCGTTGCACTCCGTCCATCCAGTAACCTTGTTTGAGTTGATGTGTAGCGCGTCGACGACCTCCTTCTTTCGGAGGTAAGGTACGACGGACTTTAGGTCCGGCGGCCAGTTCATACCACAGCTCGGGTATGTGTCCATCAGTCGAACGTCGTACATGTTGTAACACTGCATTTCGCCATTGGGGCCCTTGCTTTGCGTCAGACGAAGAAGCTCCTGAAGTACGTGTTCGCAGTTGGTGTTATCCACATGGTCGCCCGCCGTAGCCAAATCCTTGCGGCACTGGCGGTAGTCGGCGTCGAGCTTGACCGAAATTTCAGAGCCTTTAGTGACCAGCCCCTTATCGTAAGCAAAACCAAGGTATGCTTCGTATTGCTCGGGGGGCGCAATCCAGCCGTTTCCTATCAATAATCCCTGAAGGTTCCATTGTGTTTTCGTCTGGGGTAGCTTGTTGCGCTCGAGCATTGCCTTAGCAATATAGGGGATGTGCTGTCCGGCGTACGATTCTCCGGCAATATAAATCTAGCAAGTCTTAGCACGCTGTAATTACCATCATATAGGTCCTAGCAGGTTCATACATCATCGTGCTCGTATTCGGGGAAGAGCTCATACCACTTCTCGAGGAAGCTGACGAACTGATTGGCCATCTCGTCGAGTTCGTGAACGTAGGCATTCGTATCGACGTAGCTGAATCCAGTCCCCACGGGGTTATCGACAAAAAGTAGATTCGCAAACTCGTTCCAGCTTCCATTGTTGTATTCGAGGGTATTCTCATCCTTTAACCTATAAGGGCCGATCTCCATCAAGACGCCATCCTCGGAACTGCAGCCGGGTCCGCCATTCAGCCAAATGACGGTTCGTTGTCGATTGGCGATGTGTTGGTTTTGGAAATGCCAGAAGAAGAGGTTTCCGTTATGTTCTGGTGTGACCTCGATGTGCCTATGTGCCGGGCATACGAAATCAGCATAGGTGCGAGCTTGCCGTCAGGGCCACAGGCTGAAACACTTACCCAGCATGCATCTTAACCAAGTCCCCCTCAGGCGCACCGGGCAGCGAGTGGACGTAGTAGTCGCCGGCAGACATGTCAGCCCCGGCTATCACCGTCCAGCAGGTCAGGCCAAGGAGTGCGCCAGCGGCGACGCGCGCCGAGCTCCAGAGCGAAGCTGGAGGCATGACGGGGAAACGCCAGGGGATGAAGACGCGAGACGAGTTACGGTATAAACATCCGGTGTTTGCGTTAGTCTACGGGAAGGGATTCGAGGGTTCAAGGGTTATAAAAAAGAATTCATGTCACGCAGACACAACATGAAAAGAAATGGAAATGTCTAATGCGAATGGGAACGGGAATGGGAATGGGGAATGTTAAACTGTAGAGAACTTCGTACAAAGCTCATTGGAGCTAAGAAGCGGCGATGGTGGCCTCTGGCCAGGTTAGGCTAATCCGGGTCATTGCGGCAAGTGGCACTTGGATCCATCTCTGCGGCTGCGGGCTTGGATGGGCTGGATGCAGGAGGGTACTAGGTACGCTTACGTTATGCTGGGTCCCCGAGTGCCGGTTAACCTTAGGTATCCAGCTTTTTGGCTTAAGATACCTCCCTGCTCCCTTGAAGGCTGTTAGTGTCTGTCAGCTAAAATAGCTGGTTGGTCTTAACAAGGCAGATCACCCCCGCTACAAGAATCCGACGATCACCTCTTATTACTGCATGCCAGCTCACACGCCCGCGCACACGACATCATCCCTCAAATTCCCATGTTCTATGGTTAAGGCAGGATTGTTCAGCTCTGAACAGGTCATAAAAACCGATTCTCATAGTTCCTATTCCCATAATTATTACTATCACCATACCTATATCTACATAGCGACCACAAGTTTTATACATATTCGTGTACACTATGATTATGAAAGGAAATCCATCGATTTTCAGCTGCCCTCGCTCTGACGTAGGCATCATGTTGACAGTGCACACACCATGAGTGGGACACCCGTCTAAGAGCGATTTTCCCCTCTCGACTTCACCTCGACGGGTGTGAGATGGCTACCTGCAAGGCCCGTTCTCCAACACCACTCGTCAGGAACATAGCTTCGGTTGGTATGCTCGAACCGCCAACTGAAGCTGTTGTAGTGAATCGATGATGTTGTCTGTATCTGACCGCTGATTCAAACAGGGCGATTTCACGAGAGATCCTTCGTATTAGGCTGCGTTGAAGCCCATCTCGCCCGCACTACCAACACCAACACCCATATCCATATCCAAGGTTCGACGTAGTGAGGTCATAGTCGTAGCCTCGTCCACTCCATATGCCACGATGCATATTCTCTCAAACCCTCGTGTGTTCATATCATATCGTACAGACGAGTTCCCAAGTCGAGTATCAGGCAGATGACAGATAAGTTCCGCTTGTTGCCGGTCCAGATTGCATGTTTTCCTCTAACGCCTTTGCTTTGTTCTACGGCTATGCAGTCGGGGTATACTCCTACGTATGTCGCCAATTCCCCCTATCCCATCGGAATGCAAACATGATATGATTCGAAGCCGACCTGTGCACCAACCTAGGATCCAACCGACAATCGCCGAGTGACGTCTGTGGGACTGACCACATCATTATGACGTTCCTCATATCGAGAGCTACTCACTCTCTGCTTCGAGAGTAACATTTAAGGAAAATCCAGGCATCCCATGTTCGATGAGCGATGTTTCATTCCATCCAGAGCCAGCGGCTGATCAGTCGGTGAGCGGAGTAGATGCCGTCGGGCACGCAGACAACCAAAGCGCTATGTAACCATTACCGTAACCATTATCATCGCATGGGGGAGCCATAAATCCTCAATTCCGATTCCGTTCCTGAGCTGTGCGCTTCGATCTCATCAGCAATGCCGGAATGGGCGCAGATATTAGGACGGCAACCAGTACCTAAATTCCATCAAGTCAGACCAGTAGCCCGCTGGCCCAGATCAACTAGCCCCTGCTTCTTCAACTCTTCTCCCAACATAGGGAGCATCTCGGTGTGCTCGCTGAGAAGTAGAAACCGCCGTCGCGTGTTCTGGCGTCACTATTGCCACGGGGCCCGGGCGATATAGTTTACCATTCCGTTCAGGGCATTATCGCCCTCTTCGTCGGTGATGAATTTAGCGTCCTGCAGCGTTGTCAAGACGTCCCCAACCCAGTTCTGGCACGTCCAATCCGGCTCGGTATTGTTCACGTGGGTACCGAGGATGGCATCGCGCAACTTTGTATCAAGGTCCGAGGTGGTCTCAACGGTCGCTACCGCGAGTCGTCGGTAGAAGTGTGGCCTCGTTCGGGGAGGAGGCAGATCCCACACCTCTTCCACCCTGAAAATCGGATGCTGACCTTTGATTCGAATGGTGAGGTTCCTATTCTCGTTATCATCGAATACAATGCTCAGTTCGGTGACTCGAGTGCTCTGGATGTCGCGGGGATGGCCTCGGAAAATTAGGATCCAGAGTGTCTGAGAGTGGCCGACGTCCTCGGGTTGGTCGCCGGTTGGTTGAACAACTTTTTGATCTTTGCTCTTTCCATTGTTCCCATCCCCGTGTCCGGCTGTGCTCGAAACGATACCCATTGAGGCCTTGAGCATTAGGCGAGTATCAAGGCTTCCTGGAGCAAGCCTTGAGGTCCAGCGGTATTTAGTCGAAACTTTGGATGGTCGAGGAGTCTATCTTTGTCTCTATGGGGATCAGACCATGTTCTAGGCCGAACACCGACAATGGACGACCAACCTTTGTCACGAGTGATCCTGGGTATTGCAACGCGAACGGGAAGCAGCCTTTGTCTGGACGTTATCGAGGGGAGGCTTTCAAGGAGGACAGAAGACGAGCCCACCCCCGAAAAGGTTGTGTGTGTGATAGGGCCTTACAGAGGGCCTAGGTACCGAAGGCAGAGTTGGCCAACAGGTCATCTCACTCACACGGCATCCCGAGACCGCAATACAAGGCCTGGGGAGAAGGCAATTTTCACCGCAAAGTACCTACCTAATTCTCCGATGTACAGAAAATCATCTAATTTACTCAGATCAGGGCCAACGATCACTGCGACTTCAGCGGGCTGTCGCCCCTCCTCAGCCCACAAATGGGTACTCTTGCAGACACCGAAGTTTGCCTTGCATAGAGGTCTACCGATAGGCACACTGGCACACAAAGGAACGGTGGAGTCTCCTGTCCAGATATACAGCCAAGGTACCTAATCTGTAACCCCGTCGTCTCTTCCAGACAAGCTTGCATCTATGGCTAGAATGGCTTGCATGGATTATGCACCCATACCCCATAGAGCGTTCTAGGCCCTGGGGGCGTTTCGGGTGAATGAGGTGACAAGCGGGAAAGTACTGTAAGACTACGAGTGCTATACAACTTTGCGCCTCTCCCGACGCCGTTCAAGTACGTCTACAGGGCCTAACAGGTGCCATTCTAGGCTATTATAGGTGAAAAGCTACCTCCAGGCCTCGTCCTGACTCAATTTCGTCCGAAAATATAGCTAAGAGGCGAAAAAAGACAGCAAGATTCGACGCGACAAGAGCAGACTACCGCGGTACAGCTGGCGCATATCATTACCCTAGGTAGGGGTGCGAAGCGCATTCGACTTTGGACCTAGCAGCAAAAGTTGGGTGTCAGCTGCCGATCACTCATACGATTCGATCTCATATTCCTGCAACTGGCCGATTAAGTGCTACTAGTCCGATTAACGTAAGTATCTGTTTCTTGAAACGACCAGGCAACTCCTCCAAAGAAGATGACAATCCTTGAAGGAGAAAAAAAAAGAAAGAAAAAAGGCAAGCAGGTACCTTTTTGGAGGGAGATCCTTATGGCCATAGCCTAAAGCTAATGAGGTGGCCATTAGTACCTGAACATTAAATAAGGCCGAGTACAACCCGTCCGCCTCGCGTGCCCATTGGCCCAAAGCTAAATCATGAGAGCCCTCGTATTCACATTCAGAATACCTCCTCCCTAGCCATTCGGGCGCCGAGTCAACAGGTAAGGCCCATGTGGGAAAGTGAAGCTAGAAGGGACTACCACCACACAATGGATAATCCCGCCTTTCTAGTGATATATTATCATGCATAATAGTACCAGACTGTGCGTTCCAATGGAATTGGCGAATCCGCAACCATCGGCGATCTCTCCGCGTCTAGCGGCATTGTGGCCCTTGTGGCCCTTGTGGCCCTAGGAAGATCGGGGGATGCTTGACTGTTACGATGCTTGTAGCAACCGGGGTATATCACCGGCGGTAGCTCATCCACCTTGTCCCATGCCGACTCACCTTAAGAGCCTCTTGAACGACCCTCGACGTGGGCGACGACGGCGCATCATGCGGTCCCACGGTGACGGTGGGGGTTTAAAAAATACCTAACTGATGCGTGCTGTCATGATTCGCCAACGTTTGGGTGACTAGAGAGGCAAGAAATCGAATGAGACGCCTCATTTTTTGGGCGCACTTGATACCCCTCGATACCTACCTCATTTATCACGGTTCTGCGACTAGCTAGCATCGCTGCGGCCCGCCGCAACCACTAGGGCAGTACTAATCAAGAAAGGACGGCACGCGTCGTATACAGTGGACCTTATCGAGCAATGAGCTTACAATCTAAACATGGTATTATCGGTCTCGTCAGTTTTTTCGGTGCAGCACACCCCGGCAGGATTACGACGAGGACTCGTGGGTTTCTTCCTTCAGCTTGCTAATATGTTATATTTAGTACCTATCTTACCTTGTTCCTTAATCAGTAAAGCCGAATACTAATGCAGCGCTAGGTAGTCTCACCCCAATGCTTCTTTACTTCCTCTCGTCTTCCTCGAACAGGTATGCGACATATTTGGTGGCGCGCATGTAAACTACCTACCTAACCTCAGGTACGCATGCAAGCGGAGGATCCGAGAACAGCGGCCGGTCCTCGCTTAACGTTCAATATATCATAATACAGAACGCACTCCTGCACGCACTATTAATATACGCACAGGAACCACTCCGACAGCTGGAGGCCCGACAGAAAATTCGTCATGCCGGACTAGCACACCGAAATCTCCTGACGAGCAAGGACATGGCTTCGATCCAAGATTGCCGCTAGACTTGCGCTTCGGAGGATTTTGCTGGAGCTCTTCAAATTTTTTTATTTTTTTTTATTTTTTTATTTTTTTTTCCTTTTATTCGGACCACTCAGAAGTGTACGCCCACTCCGAGTGCCTCGGCGCAAAGACCAACATGGTCTTCACAAGACATACCCCTCTCGCAATCATGATGTGACGGATATTAAATGATTTGGAGGGAGCGACTGGGCCCCTGGGAAGCTTGCTAACAAGTATCCGAGTGATGCCCAAGGCTTAAGTCTTAGAAGTTTCATGATTAACTTCTAACAGCCACGTGGCCTGCATATAGAAGAGTGGGCAAGAGAAGAAGAAAAAAGAAAATAGCACAGACGGTGGCACATGGCTCGGGGCGGTCTCGATACCGCGCGCTGGTGACTGGTCACATTCCAGCCACCCGTATTTATGGTGTATTGCCTACGGCTTATACGGCACACCTATGGCACACATTCAGCAATTAGAAGGCCGCGGCAAACTTCACTTCGGCCGATACTAATTTTCAACCGGCCTGGTTCTCTCTTTTAGCACAGGTCGCGAGCCGCTGCTGCTTGGAGACCGCCATATGCGCCCTCGCTCATCCACCTTTATTCTCACGTCAACCAGTAGGGAGCCCCGAGCTCTTTGCAGAATTTAAACGTCTGCCTACCTCTTGTCTTGCCTGCCCGCGGAGAAATCGATCCGGGATGCATTATGCGTCCGCGTCTGCTGGCTCGCTTACGAAATATCCGAAAGGAGTACCGGCTCCCCCCCCCCCTACCCCTGACAAAATTGAGGCTATTCGAGCCCCGCCCTCTGAAAAGAAAAACACCCACATACACATATCGAGTAGTGATTTGACAAGCACCAGACTTACCATACCATCGGGTGTGTTGCATGTATAATGTTTTTTTATCTCTCCCGTGGTTGTTCGCGTTCTGGAACGGGCTGCTTACCTGTGTTAGGTAGGTCACTAGGGCGAATATGCATGCAGCAGAGTCACACTCGTGCACACGCACGAACACGGGATGTGGGGTCAGGGGTTATGCTGTCCTTCTGGATGATGTCCTGCATGTGTTCTGTGTTGAAGTTCTGGTCCTCGAAGCAGGTAGGTGTAAATCTGATCAGGCTATATAGGTACCATTATATCCTACAGCACCTAAGGTAATTATGCTTTTCCACACAACCCGAATGTCGCCTGTTCCAACTTGAGCCCTCTGATACTCACCAGACAAGCCACCTCTCAACATGCCAAACGTATCTCCTTTCGCCTTCACCCCTCCTTCATCTCAGCTCAGGGAACTTTCTAGAAGGGGAGGGCTTTACTTAACGTGACGATTAGATTAAAGAACAACCCTATCGGGTCTGCTGCAGGAATCAACTCTTTTGCACCAGCAGCTCGGGATTTCCCAGATCCGGGTCGTCCCGCCCGCACCGAGCAACTGGGGCCGCTGGGAGACGGGTTCTCGGCCTTGTCGCGTTTGTCTTCGGCTCTCATATACGTACGTGTTTTACAAATGTGCTGTTTGCCGTCGTCTGGCAAGCAAGCCGAAGTCTTGCCCCAAGGGAATGGGACCTACCTTACCACCAGTATTAGGTATATCGGAGCCGCCGTTCTGGTACGGACGTAAATAGGGAGTGTTTCAAATATAATATCTTTCCAACCCTCCCTTGTATCGTTTCATAATGTAGTCTAGAAAGCGGAGGTGGCAAACCGGCCCCATACAATCAATATCCCGTTGGGTAATCTAAAGCGGCGGCAACTTGAGAGCTTAATAAATGGACCGAGGCTGCTTCCTCTATTAGTCATGGGCAGCCGGATGAGACGTGTAATTCAATGTTTGCTTCTCGGTTTGTTCAAAAGAGTGAGGTATACCATTCCTTTCTATTCTTGAGATGGGATCAAGTCTCCGTCACCGAGTCTCTAGAAAGCGGAAAGAGGGCTCGGCTCGTTGAAGCTAAGGGTGCATACGCACTATCGTCTTATGAAGCTGCGTCACAAGCATGGATATCTCATCTATCCCATTCCATAGTAGCGCAACGATCATACATATGAGAGCTAATCGCTGTAATTTCATTCCGCAATGAATTTCAGGCTGCAACTTGCTTCAAATCCAGCATTGTCCGGAATACTTCATAAAGGACCCCCCTTGCCTACTAGACCGCAGACAGAGTGACTGCGGAGAAACGCAGATGAAATGTGAGGCTCGAATAAAAGACAATGTTAAGATATTTCCGACGTAGTCAGTCTAGCATATCTCTTAAGCTGATGAAGGCTTTTATGTTGTGCGATGGCACCTAAATATCCTCATCTTCCTTCACCTGTATCCTACATCCCTACAACCGCCCCGGATGCTTCTATGGTTCCAACTCCAAGCAACTTCTCTCATATACGTATTTGATGCAGCCTTTTAGGCCCTCGGTGGTCTTTGGAACTCAGTAGACATTGTCGGGTCTTTCGGTAACCGCGTAGAAGGTAAGCTTGCCGACGTATGATGGCAGATCTCGGCTTCCGCGGGTGGTCGATCCTCCGCCAATGTCGGACATGTGAGAGTTTGTACCTGAGGTATCTTCAACGCTAGGCCCCTGCGGCGCTCATACCTTCGCCGTGGGCTTAGGGGTACAAAGGACCTTCAAGGAGCCGTTTGACAAGCTTGTTAAACCGAACCTGATATGGCTTGATGTATACTCTAGAAGGCAATAGGGTGGCTGCATAGAGGTAGATGACGGTGTCCTTATCGCAGGGTGCTTTTCATCACGCGGACGTTGGTCCTCGTTCTATAGATGTACTACGTTCCTTCAGTCACATCCTGGATTCTCCGTAACGGTGTCCCTCTTGTATGCTAGCCGTGTTTGCAACACGGTGGCTTCAACAAGAAGGATCTTCATGGAGCTCCAAGCGGGATAGAGACTCCTCGAATCAGGCGAGGTTCTTTGCTCATAGCTGGGGAGCAGCATAAGCTTGTCTATCAGTCTGTCCTCGATAACGGAGATGTGCTGTTGACTAAGGACCGATCTTGTCGGATACCACGACCCTAGTGTCGTCGATGACGGGAATATCAACCCGAACGTATCAGGTGCCTTTTAGAACATCGACTTTTTTCCGTGACTCGACCTCCCTGAATTTCCTTCGTGCGGGATTACAGGCCCTTGTCGACTTCCTAGAATTGCCTTGTCATTGGAATAGTCGCAGAGCGCAGCCCGAGTAGGAGAGAGCTTGTTTGACGCCTGCCCAACTTCCAACCTGTCTTCATCGGGTCAAACACTTAAAGCGCAGAATAAAATATCGAACCATAATGGAACAAAAGTGGCATATCGGAGTGTAGTCACTACTTATTCGATTAAGTATATACATTGTGTCATGAAAAGCTTCCACTGAGTTGGCTCAACGCACGCAGAAACAGGAAAGCCTCGATACGGTATCTGCTGCTCTTATTCTTAGAGCTACAGGTCCTCCTTGGCAAGCATATCGGCAATATCAAGGTAGAAAGCGATAGCGTTGAAGCTATTCAGGGGTTAGTGCGCGCATGGAAGCAAAATAATGATTTGGAAGACCTACGTTGGCCCTTGGCCCATCCACTTTCGTAACGTCCATCTTGCTCGGTTCGTCCAATTGATTAAGTCGAGATGGCTCACACCAACTAGCGTTCCCTTATACGAACCCCATTTCGAGCTCGTTACGCTGACAAGACCGTCGTTGGGCCCCTCTACATTGGCTATTACCCCGTGTGAGTGACGGAAGATAGAAAACAGCGGAGGCTGGTCCATGGTTGCCCCGTAGGAAAAATAGCGAACTTGAGGGTCGTCTGGGGTCTTGGGGTTGAACTTCTCGGTCATGTATCTTCGGGTTAGCTGTTCAAAAGCGCCGGTATCCATACCTACGCCCTTGACGAATTTATATATACTAGGAAGCCGGTCCTCGCCGATCTCCTCGAAGATGTAGTCGGCAAAGGCACTTCCACGATGCGGTGATGCGACAGTGACCAAGGAGCGTACGTCTACGTTCTTAGGCTGTAGATTAGATACCATGTATCTAGCATCTAGTCCACCCATAGAGTGAGCGACGATGTTGACACTCTTACCCTGCGCAACTTCGGAGATGCCGCGGGCGAGCCGCTCGGCCCTCTGCTCGATGCTGCCGGAGGGGGGCACCGTCGCCGTTATGACTTCGACCCCATTGGCCTTCAAGGCGTCGGTGATTCCCCGCCAATAGTGAATAGCTGGAAGCCACCCGCCGGCTAAACGAAGTTCGGCGAATCCTAGCAGTCCATGCGCCAGAACGATTGGGTGTTTGGGGGTAGCTACAGACCGTGTCAATATCGTGATGGGCGATGGAAACCGGGGATGGATCATACCATAATGCTCTTTGATGGCGGCGTACTCATCATGAATCTGCTTTCCCAACTCTTTCAGTCGAGGGTCGTTTCCGTGCTCGGAAGAGTAACTTCTCGAAGACGAAGACCTGGGCTGCACGTTCCAAACCAAGGGGCTATGAGCGCCACATGACCAAGGTGGCAGAACTATGCAACTAGGCAATCTGGTACGATGGCTCGTGGCGCATCGGTGCAGACTCATTGCTTAGGGAGATATAATCTCGGGAGCTCAGTGTCGAGGCATGGTTGAGGTTAGCCAATTTGATTACATACCTAATTCTCTGCTTCCATTTCCATCGAGATGTCAAGGTGAAGTACGTCATTAATTGTTCACACTAAGAACATGGGTAGAACATGGGTAGAACATGGGTGGTAGTGGCTCAAGCTTTTCTGCCAATCTGCCAAGGGGCTTAGTACTGGGGACTCTAGGGGACTCTAGGGACTCTAGGTGACCAGCCAATCATATCTTGTCTTAGACGGGGGAGAGACGGGGTAAAGTTCCATTGGGGGCTGTGGGGTTGCATTACCGGCCGCATCTGTTTAACCTCACAGCCAACACTCACCATCAAAGCCATCTTATTCGAACACGATCACTTACCTAGGAGGTAGGTATACAGTCTGCTATTTCAAATATCCTGGTTATTATTTGGGTATCTATGACTTGGTGATCCACTAGGTTAGTCTATTGCTTGCCGGCCCACGATAGATGCTAAGTCCTATCTATACCTACCTAGGTACCTAGGAAGTAGGTATGTATATGGTGGATTGCAATGAAGAATCAATAGCATTCTTATTCATGAGAGTGTTCTCTTCTTATATACAGTCTGGACGCGTCTGAAACAAGGGCACCAGTGGATAATCTTATCTGTGACCCTGAATCTATCGTTTGTTTGACCGTGAGAAGCGAGGTTGTACAGTTGAGCTTCCAAAATTTGCTGCGCACAATGTACTACCTCAACCCGAGAACGAAAGGAATTCCATGGCGACAAATCACCTTCCCCATAGATGTGCTGGACTTTAGGTAGCCGCTCTGCCATGCGGCAGCTCTCGTGATTGGCCTCTATCTGCATGGTCCTTTTAGCTTCCCAGAGTGTCGGGTCAAGCCTCTATCTCCTCGGCGCTCCTTGCTTTCTCTCCAATTATTATTCTGCTACCCTAATGTGAGAATATTCGAGAGCATGATCCCTCGATACTCGTCTGCGAGTTTAGTTTCCTGCCTGCCGGGCTCAAAACTAATCGGCTCTGTAGTGTCAGTATGACAGGCGCTCGGGAGGGTCTCGTCACATGCCTGTGTGGCCTCCTTGTGTCGATCGCTTCTTATTGCATCGAAGAGGAGGTCGTCGATAAGCGTTGGTAACACGAATATGCACTCTACAGGGATGATCCTCTGCCGACCAGGTCGGTACGCTATGAGTATAGGAACCCATCTCGGGCCGATGCATACATCAGTCGCCCGACCTACGTTCCCAGTATGTAAAAAAGTGTTTCCAACCAAGCTGTCCCCTCCTCGGCATATCTCTGCAAACAACCCAAATAATATACTAGTTCTTCCCTCCTTCTCATCCTTTGCTTCCTTTTGTCTTTCCCACGTTCTGCTCGATCGTACAATGCGAGCAACTCAACATGGCTAGCTCCACGGATTACTCTATGGATCGTAACACACGACCATTCTTTACATACGAACCATCTCCCGTTGGAAACGACATCTTTCTTGGCGTTTTCGCCGTTCTTACCCCCTTCGCCGTAATAGTCGGGATCAAGTGTAAAAGTTTGGTTTCCGCCACAGCAGTCGCCTTAGGCCTCGCCCTGGAGCTCATAGGCTATGTCGGTAGGCTCATTTTGCTCAACAACCCGACTAGTGAAGCTGGTTTCAATCTTTTCCTGGTTGGAACTATTCTAGGTCCGAATTTCATTAGTGTCGCCATATTCATGACAGTGCCACCTGTTGTCACTGTCTACGGTGATCACTTTCGCTCCTGGCGGCCAAAATGGTATCAATATCTGTTATATGTACTTACGACTGCATCAATTATACTGGAGCTCACCGGAGGACTTGTTTCCACAACGTCGAATACCCAAAGCAAAGTGAGTTGGAACAGTCGTAGGAATTACCTACCTCGAAGCTAACATCTTTCAAGGCCGACATGGGACGTCAAGTGCTTGCTACCGGATTAGCTCTCCACCTTGTAGCCCTGGCCATAATTATCTTCCACGCTGTGTTGTTTGCGATTGCCGTTCGCGCAAGACGTCATCCATTGGATACCAAGTTCGCCGGGATATATAACAGCAAAACGTTCAAAGCATCCCTGTTCGGTGAGTCAATGCGGAGACCAGTCATAAAAGGATAGATCATGCTAATTAGCGTGCAATATGCAGCATATTCCTTTGCGACTATCCTGCTTGTCATTCGAGCCGCCTTTCGAATAGTCGTGGTCTCGGAAGGGTACTACAGCTCGGTTGCGCAGTCCGAGGTACTCCTATTGGTGCTGGATGCACTCATGGTTCTACTTGCCGCTGCGATTGTTCTGGCCTGCACCCCGTGGAGACTGCTTCACCAAAGATGGCCTCGAACAACATTTCCTAAAGCCTCGAAAACGATACATCGGCGAAAAGAGGTACCCCCTTACGAGCTGCCATCGACCCGGAGCAGCCCGACGTACAACATGAACCCAAAGACACCCATGATCCCCAAGAATCCTACGGTCATCTACGCCCCGAGGAAAGCGAACTATTCGGAACCTCTCCCGCAAAGGAACTTGGTGGATCACGAAGCTCTGTGGTAATGGGGTATCATTCAACATGGACGAACTCTAAGGCAGAATGTATGCATCATTGCTAGGAAACGCTCGGCTTGGCACAGTCCAAGTCACGATTCACACTACTCACAGTCGAATACCAGCTTGAAGGGCTCGGTTTTAAGGTGCTATTTGTTTTTTTCCCTGGCTAACTTTTCCCTGACTAAACAGCAGGAGTATGTATGGGATGGGGGGGATCAAATGTCGTATAAAATTGTCATCTCTAACGTCATTAGGTAGCTCGGCGTTGTGGATATTTCTTTGTTATGCGGTCACGCTGTCGCGTTGCCAAATCCTTAATCGAATATGTTACGCAGTTTGTATTGTGCTATTGTCTCTGTTTCTAGCCCAAAGGAATCACGGCACTAGCTCGCCGAGGGCGTTAATCACGTACATCAGAATCCCTTTGTGTCGGGTGTGCGCTAATGCCTTGGTGGAGGTTGGCCATATGTGCCGGCTGTGCTTTGCTATACTAGACACTTGTTGTGATAGGTTACCGTGTGTCTAGAGGAGAAAAATGTCTGGTTACACACGACATAGGGACCAAGTAACGAAAACTTGATTTATAGAGATATCCTTCTAGATCTTGCCATCGTGTCCCCCCCTCCATTAAAAACTTGTGTAGGGGTTGGCTGTTATTGATAGGATAAATAAATAGATCGACGACACAGATCGTGACAAGGTGCTCGACTGCTGTACGTCGTTTGCTTCCATTGGCCACTTTGGACACGCACACATACACAGAGCGCTTATATGGGTAACGATACCATGGGAAATAACACTCTCTATAAAGTGATGCTATGGGTTGGCCCACTCCCAGAAACCAATATCCCAGAAACCAATACAAGGTTGCCAGGCGTACGTGCCAGGGGACTAGCTGCCAATGAATACCTAAGATATGCCTGCCATGTGACGGTTAGGAAAACATTGTTGAGATAGGTGGACATTCTGGTGTGCAAAGAAGCCGCTCAGGATACAATGCTTCGCCCTGCCCTGGGCCAGGCCGAAGAAGACCTCAACCGGTACGGAGTCCTTATTGGGTACCAAGACAGAGAGGAAGATGACTCACGACTGGGACGACTCATGGGCGCATGTGCATGTGCCTTCAATTGTGCCCGCCTGTAGGCTTTTGTTGGTAACGAGACAGGGGGGAGGGGGGATGCTGGTCATCCCTTGCGTGACTAGCGGCGCCAATCGTCTTTAAGGTATGCTAAGGAAATTTCGAGTCCATAGCGGTGTGTATGGTCACGCTTCAGTGTGTGATACCAAGGGAAAAATCATTGGCAATCTTTTAGTATTGGTTCATCGCGCGCGCATAAGATGAGTACCCTCTTTCATTTTGATATTTACCTTTATATACAGAGTACTTAGCTACCTAGGTAAGTTTGCAAACCAGTTAGCAAGCCCATATACCTACCTGTTAAGCAGTTTGAGTTGACCCTTTACCTCAAGCACGCTGTCCAAACATCGAGAGACCAATGATCCAGAGATAATACTTATATTATCAACTAATAAAGAACATTGAGTTCAGCCTGAACTTAGAGAGGTTGCAATAACTAGGTCATAGCTTTAGATGGCTAAGGAGAGGTTTTGGTAGATACAGCTTGATCTAGTTTTTCTCCCCTCCCTGCCTCCCTCTCGTAAGAAAAACGACAGCGGTAGGTCCGTGTTAACAGAACACCTCAGATAAAGATAAGTAAATGTACCGCAAGATGTTACATTATTACAATTCAAATCTACCTAATATATACTTATAAGTAAATCATACTTAGAATTAGTTGAGAGGTGCAGTTATAACTTTTCTATAGGTGTAAAACACATTAAATATACTTTGAACTCATCCTTTGTCGATTTTAACTTCAATTTGCCTAGGTAGGGGTAAGAACAATGCCTCTGTTTGTTTTTCCTTTGTCCAGCCCCCCAGCACAATCCCATAGACAGGAGATTGACTTGTCGTATCCGATGGTATACGTTTTTAAGTAGAAAATCAAAGACTATGAACCTATTCGTTGTCTACGGGTTCTAACAGGATGGAAAACTACAACGGCACGCAAACTATGGGGGCCTCGTGTACTTTTATAAATGCAAAGGCTTGGTACCTAAGATTTATCACGGGCTTCTTTAACACATTTGTTACCATCATTGGATTTAACTAGCTAGCTTTTGAAGTCCTATCTCGCAAGATCAGAGTTTGTATTTGAATCGACCTCTCTGTGACACTAGACAATTTCGAAATGCCTGGCGGCCCATCAGGCTCAGGGGCTGCCGCTGGAGGTGGCTCCGGAAGTGGTTCTGGAGGTCCTTCGGGTACAGGGGATGGCTCCGGAAGTGGTTCCGGAGGTCCTTCGGGTACAGGTGGTGGTACGAATAAGTTTGCTATGGCTAACCCCTTTTTCGATCTTGTGAACAACGACTTTCTCGCGCGGCGTAGGGAAAGAAAGGAGAAGGACGGCCTTCTTGGAGGACACGGCATAGAAGATACGGTGGAGGCGGAGGTGGAGGCGACCATCGCGGAGCTCGAGGCCAAATACGGGCAAGCGCTGCCGCAGGCGGAGCGGGAAAGACTCACCAACTCTATCCACAGAATCCGCGGCGGAGGATGGCTCGAAGCCGCCAAGGTGGATCTCGTTGGCAAGTCCCAGGTCCCGATCGCCCTGTTCAACCGCCTCGTCGCTCAGTACGAAGGTACGATCGGTTTCATGTCCAGGCGGATGAAATACTACGACAGCCTGGCGGACAAGGCCGAAACGAACGTCGAGAACCTCAGGCGGGAATTGGACGCGTCCAAAGCCGCGAATGCCGCAGGCCCGGGAGCCAACCCCAACTTGAAGGAGTTCTGGAACACCGTCGATCAGACCCGTCACAGAATGACGGCAATCGAGCAGGCCGTCCGAAGGCTCTACGCCACCATCGGCTTCCCCGACGAGCAGCTCTCCGTCGAGCAGATCGTCGAGCGGATCACGACGAGCATGCGGGACCAGCCGAACGGCGAGGTCGAGCTCCGGATAAGCAACACGATGCTGGCGATGGACAAAGTCTCGTTGAAGCTGGAGGTGGACGCGGAGAAGGAGCAGAACCGTCTTCTCCAGGACAGACTCGACAGAGCACGGCCCCAGGCGGAGATGGAGCACGAGATGCGCATCGAGTACGGCCTGTTCAACGAGGAGGAGGTCGCGCGCCGCGCCGACGCGACGACCCAGGTGTACCGAATCCAGCGCCGCGAGCTCATGGACAACCTCATCGCCGCGAGAGCCATATGCGTCGATGTTTCCCGTAGGTGCGCCGCGCCTGACCAGGCACAACTGCGGCGGGCCGCTGACGAATATCTGAATTTGTTGACACTGCCCCCGCCGAGACCTCAGAACCCTCGCCAGCCCCGTGTGCCAGGTACTAGACCCGGCGGACATCGTCCTAACCTAGGTGGCGGCGGTGCGGGAGGTACCAATCCGGCTCCTGGAGGTGCTGGACTTGTTCCGCCACCGCCACCCGGTGTTGGTGTTACTCCCACTACACCGGGTGGCAATACAGGAGGTCCATCTGGTACGGGAGGTCAGTCTGGTACAGGAGGTCTGTCTGGCAAAGGAGATCTGTCTGGCACAGGAAAAAGTCCATTTAGTCCAGACAGCCCAGAAAGCCTCACGGGATCGAGAAGTGGTTCTAGTAATTCATCCCATAATGGAGGCGATACATTCTAAGACTCGGGTCATCAATTACCTACTTACAAAAGGGGAAAAATAAATATCTAAACTGTTTTTTGTATTTTTTTTCATAAACTTACCTCTATAGATATTCTCATAGATTATCAAATTGTTTCCTCCAACTTGCGCGTATGTAGTTTGTTGGTATTGTGTGTTTTGTGAAGTGCTTAATGAGCTTAGTAGTTGTGATAGTCTGCTAACCGCGACGTGGCACGAACGAAGGGACATAGAACTGAGTAGCGAAAGGTCGGCACGACAAAGAGAGTACTTGCATAAAATGTATTTTCTAAGGTAAGGCGCCTATGGATCATTAAATGAGCATGACTGTCGTGGCGTTGTCGTCGTCAGAGAACGACTCTTCCATGATTGCGGGCTCCGATCGATCGACGAAGAGAGTCGCAATGCCTACTCTCCTCCACAACAGCTCGCCAGAGGTAATTTTAGTATCTGTCGCTTGTGGGACTTCTCGTAAGAGCAGACCGGTAGCCCGCGTATCCTCATTGACGTGCATGTAGACGAGCGAGCTACTGTCGTCTCGAACTGCCTTCTCTTCGTCATCTACATCTAACTTGCCATGAGCAAAAGCTTGGCTCGACCCCTCTATGGTAGTCGATAGATTATATGGGAAGAATTCCCTCTTTGGAAGTGACTCTTGGCACCTATGGATCTTATCGACACGCTTGACTAAAACCTTGAGCTTGACAAAGCCGCGTGTCGCGGATTCGGGATTTGGATAGGCTACGTCCGTGTCCAACACCTCGAGTGGATGTCGAGCGAGGCGGAAAAAAAGCGACCCGGTGGCTGACGACGCAGCGCTCCTAAAGGAACGCTGCCAAAAATTGATATCGCCTTCTATGGACGCCCAGGACCAGCTCGGAGCTCGCCATTGCGTCGGCCGAGTCGCCGTGTCGAACGAAGAGGGATTCCAGAGGAGTTCCCTTCGGAGGTTATGACGCCAGAGCCCAGCGTAAGGTATGTATTCGCACTTGGCGGCTGTCGCCATCTCTGCGGCCACACTCTGGATTGCGGGGAGCTTGTCGGTGGCGACGGTCAGATTGCGGTCGCAATACATGGCCAGAAACAGCTGCCAATGTTGGTACAGCTCGTCAAATGACATCGTCGTACTTCTTGGCCAGAGAGGATCGTTGATCAGATCAGATTCCTGGGCGGGATCGTTGTCCTCGGACCCGAGACAGCCCCGACACTCAAAGAATATCCTGTTTCGGCAGAAGTGGATCGATCGTGTCGAGAGGCTGCGCTCCTGCATTGTCCATCCGCGGGTATTCCATTCGGAGCTGTTTATGAGGAACATGCGATAATTGTCTTCCACGTTCTCATAGTGGTACGCTATTAGATACTGATTGTGCTGCTTCTCAGCTTCGCCTTCCTGCTTTTGGTATCTAATAGTGTAGGCCATCTTGGCTGCAGGAACCTTATCAATGCTTCGCTGCAGGAATCCATCGTGGCAAGACGTCGCCGAGGTCGCTACGATGGTGACGAGCGCGTGCCGGTATACGAGGTGCATCAACGCGGCCTCGTGCCGCCAATCTTCGGCGGAATCCTGGACGATGCATAGCGAGTCGATCCAGAGATATCGAATGCCTAGCCGCGCACAGACGAGAGCCGCGTCTAGAAAGTTTCTGGGCAGATCCTTGCCGGGAATTAGCTCTGTAAGGCGATAATAGTTGAAGCTCATTGTCCGTAGCGGAGGATTCTCCTTCATGTTGCCCCACATGTGGCTCAACGCGGCAAACGGACTCTCTTCGTCCAGAGACTCTTTTGATGTCTCTACGAGACGAAGATCAAGGTTGTTGCCGTCGTAATTGATTTCCAGGAGTCGTGTCGGAAGCCATCGTCCAGAGCCCAAACACTTACTGTGCTTGGATCTGCACTCATGGATCCAGCGCTGCATCAACTCTATGTTCTCGTCGGATAAGCTCGAGAGACTGGGGGGCCTTCTTCTACGCTCCAGCTTTGGAGCAAGCAAGTCTTGGAAATTAGTCTGTAAGAACCTGGAACCGACCTATTCTTACTTTATACTTTAGATGATCAACACACCTGGCGAGTCAAAGATACCAAACTCGAACCGTGCCCCCCACGCACTGCCGTCTTTGCGTTTCAGAGGGCCAGCAACCGGCTTGTAACGAACAGACATCGTGTTCACAACCCCATTATACTGAGGAGGGAAACCCTCGAGGATAAAGCGACCGCCGCCCGAGACAGGAGTGAATGAGATGAAGCTGAGTTGGATGTTGATTCTCACATGTAAATTCCGGGCAGGATGATGAGATGAGCTTGGCAATTCAGTCGGGGGCGTATTTCCCTGATCCATGTCCAGGGAAGCTTGCGTAGACAGACATCGCTGCAACAAGCCGCAAAGATGGCAGCCAGCCTCAGCAGAAGACCGGAGACCAGGAAACTCGGGGTAAGTATCAATGCGTTCATATGTTGTATCGATGGTGTCAACGTTCACTTTGTTACGGTCTGGTACGATCGCAGCGCAGTGACTACATGGCAGAGTTGCACGCGTGGATTCGATGTTAGACAGATTTAGCCCGTTCTCCTCGCTCATGTTGGCGCTGGGGTTACGGTTTGCTATCGCAATAGCGGCTGTGGTATGAGACGACCTCAGGTTCCGACTTAGGACCATCCGGCCTACAACCTTTCCAAGGTTGGGATACCCCGCGTCAGCCTGCGCTCGGTCCACTTGGGTGATTGGTAATTTGGAAGTCTACAGTCTACAGTCTATGGACGTGAAAAGAATAGCAATAGCCAGTCACTACAGACGAGGAAGTTGATGTTACAGGATTTGCTAGGTTAAGCGAATCACCTAAGAGAGCAACTAGGTTAGAATACTTACTGCATTCATAGTCATTGTCAAGTTTAGAATTCTTCCAGCGTCGCTTTACGCGATGCGCGATGTTGCCGGTCGTTTGTTAATGAGGGACAGCTAAATTCATATCTCCGTCGCGCCGTCGCCTCGTCCTTCCTTTCTTCCAATTTAATGGAAGTCCAATTACTTATGTAAACATTGCATAACCACGAAAGCCTGACTCTGGGCAATTCGGAACGACCAGGACCACGGGCGGCCAAGACCCTATCGAGATATGCAGCTGAGCTTGTTTTTGCAGAGCATGCCGGTTATATTGCTGTGAACCAAAGGAAAACGTCGGGGAAAAGAACCCAATTAGGTACAGATGTGACGAATCTGGGAAAATAAGCACCAATATGTCCCGTGTCTTTCATGGTTTCCCCAGGTTTTTATCGTCCGGCAAAATAGGTACACTGCGATGCTGGCCTGCGAGGGTAACCAATGCAACCTGCCGGCTGTTGGAGCACATCACCTGTCAGGAAATATACTGCCAACAGCGTCGCAGCGAGGATAGGTAAATTAACACGTCGGTGTAAGTTAAAGAAAGTTGGCGGCGTACTGCTGTAGTAGCCGAACAAGCTGATGGTTATATTGAGGAACAGACATAACAGATTAGGTGGGTATATCGAAGCTGAGAAATCTGCCAAGTTTTCAACTGGCAGTAAGCAGCGGTACGGTCTGAGCGCTGAACTAATCTGTACCTAGCGACAGGTCTAGGTAAACCAATTAGTTTAGATTAGATACCTAGGTAGGTTAGGTACCTAGGTTAGGTAGGTACCTGGTATTGAAGTGTCTCACCGAAACCAATATCAGATGGAAGACGGAAATAGGTGTTATCTCGTAGCCCTGAATCTCGTAAATTTGGCTGGCACATGCGTTTTGAATCAGCGTACTGTCAAATGTGTGGATAAGTGATGACAACTTGGTAGAGCGAGTTCTATGTGTGAACTACTTACCTAAACTACAATAGTTTTAGTGAATCGCCTGTTGCTTATATGACTTGAGAATCATGTGGCCTGAGTCTAGATCGTTACTAGCCCGGCATTTAAGCGGTAGAATCGAGATACGGCGCGTTGCATGTGTCGATCCTTAGGGCACAACGAGCCTCATGGTGACACTTCCGTAGGATCGACTCCTCTCACAGAGCCAGCAAAGGTACATAGTAGACGCTATCGGCATTGGGCCAAGTTGAATTGGAAGGTGAGCAGCCTCCCCAAATGAAGTAACGCTTTACAAAGCATCTTGTCATACGGCCGGCTACTTCTTAAGATCCCGCGCAGCGTGTCTCCCGTATCTTCGATATCGAGATCGATCAGAAGAATTAGATCATTAACTTCGTATTTCCTATACTTTCGAGCTTGTGGGGTGGCACAAGATCTGGGTTTTGACGCATCTGATGCGAGTTGCCTAATCCAGTGCCGAGCAGGGGGCATTACCATATCTCCTGCGCGAGAGTAGTGAGCACGCGATGGCTACGATCATGGGTCGGTATACATCGAGCTGCTCTTTAGAGATGGAGGAATGGCATTGGGATTAGTTACAACGATAAAGTTAAGCTTCCGCAATTACGTTATCCTCAGTCCCGATGGATCTTCGTGGGGCCATCTAATGCTGCATGAGGAGGGCGCTTCTCTAACCAGTAGCGTAGGGTGTCCAATGAGGCAGCAAAAGCTTGTGACAAGGTCTTCGGCGGCCTGGACTCGGAATATTTCAGCCGCGGCGGGGAGGGCCCAGTTTCCCTTCTTTGGCCTATTCTAATACTGCAGGTCGAAAGAAATCTCGTGGGATATCTCGAGACACCGTGGGATGTGGCTTTCACATGGGCTGACAAGTTGCTGACGCATTCTCAACACATCTTACCAATCTTCATGATTGCCAAATATGCAAGGGCAGCGAAGATGTACGTCAGTGTAATATCTGGCGTTTGGCCTAAACAGAGAAGACAAACAACATTGACCAACTTTGGTTATTCCAAGATGGATACATCGGAACGTCGTAACTACCTTAGGTAGTCTTTAAGAATGACACGTGGAGAATTGCCAACGGCCGCGGTCGACTGCGGTGAGGACATTACGCATTTCACCTCTGATCTGGGGCCGTTAGAGGCTTCGGGTCGCGAGGCGAGCTAGAATAAGTCATATCGTAAAGCCGTCACACACAAAGTCCAAGGCGTGATGACCATCTATGGTCATATTCGTGGTTTCAGAGAAACAAGGAGCTTTTATCGCACTGGGTCGAATTGTCAGGTTGGGTGTGCAATTCTTACCACGCGAAACGGTCGTAATTGCGACGATCTACGGCTTGGCATCCGAAATCCTGGCCCCATTGTTGCTCGTCCACGAGGTTTGACGAGATTTCGACGGGATTCTTGGTGCTCAACAGCAAGATCAGATCAGATTACTCTTGCACTGTCGGACAGTTTGGAGTTGGGCGAGTCAAAGGGGCAGGGCATCGAGGGAATGTCGACACGGAAAATCCCCACTAGGAGCGAAATCCATGGAATCAGCTATGAAATGCCCCAATCGGGATATAAATTGGTCAACGGTTGTGCTTCGTCCGGGAGGGCCAACATGCTCGGCACGGTTCAGATAAACCGACTGTTTTATCCATATTAACATTGATGCGGAAGTGGCTTCTTTAGGACGGACGGACAAGGTTCTCGTGTGGTCGCAGAGGAAGAAAATAGAAGGTTGAAAAGAGGGAAGAAATCAAGAAAAGCGACGAATAGCAATTGAGTACCTTAGGTACCTTAGGTAGGTATTCGCAGCAGCCAAAGGTGGATATCCCTTCGATAATTCAATTAACAGATATGAACCGGATTTCTAGTTGGCACGGTCCAATCACGGCCTACTATGTACCTAGGTACCGACCTCTACCCTGTCGAGTCTCCTTACCGAATCCCTAGTACCTACCTAGGTAGGTATGTACTTGTCCGGTCTTGGGTCTTGTTACGTTCACCCTTCACGCTTTGTCATACATCTGCCATCAGAATCCAGATATCTTCACCGGACCTGTCTCTTAACAACTCAGTATACACCCCGTCCACTCGGGCTCAGCATGCAAATGCAAGCCTCTTCGAAGCCATGTTACCTTGGCTACTCAAGCGAAACCTCACACTCTCTCGCCCTTGCTGGCCTTGTCTATCTCGGAACCTTGCAATCATGTCTCGTGAGTGGCTTGCTGGCCTACTTGCCTTCGAGCTTGTCTATAGTAACCATACCTACTCTACCATATACCTAACTCACCCCGACTCCAAAATGTAACTCCCCCGGAATTCAAGCGAGCTTAGATGCTTGCGGCTTGGAACTTGCTTTACCACTTCCAGTAGAAACACCTGCCCGGTCCGATGCTGTCGACATGCATGTAGTATCAACCATAACTCTCCGGACGAGGAACGAACTAGCCCCGCGCCGTATCTAAAACTTCCTCTTTGGGCATAGGGATTCATTATAGGACGGCTTGTAACTATATCAGATGAGAGACGAGCGTCACGGACATATGCTACGCCAAGGTGCACGATTTCGGAAACTCTTAGTATAGACTGAAGGAGAAGAATTATGATATAATCACAGCTGCGCCCAGTCAGTCACCTCTGAGCCATCAGGATCTGTGCTACAGATAAGTGACAGGCTTACGTCTACCCCCACGGGCAAGTTGGTCGTTCATCTGCCTCATCCTTTGAAAGTCTTATTTTAACTGACATACCCCCTCGGTTCCGACCTCTCGACATATAACAAAGGACCCCTTCCTTGGCAGACTAGAGACGCGTCGTCATATAGCTTTGCTACCGACAGCTCAGCTCATCATCAGAGTGCTCTCAAGACATATCTATTTCGTTTCGGGTTTCTCACAGGACTGGCTGATAGCCGCAACGAAGTACGATCGATCTTCTCGGTAGGCCATCATGTCGTCGTCTTCCATGAGTCCTGAAGCAGCCAAGTCGGCAGCGGCTGCCGCTGAGGCCGCCGCCGAAGCCCAAGAGGTATATCTAGAGGAACGTCAGAAGGTTAACGTCGAGATGTTGATATACTATGCCGCCTCACTGAGCTGCCTCATCGGCGTCTTTATTCTTTCCTTCTGGATTCGATTTATATCCGTCCGAATGGGCTGGACCCGTTCGCGCAACCCTATCCTACTGCCTTTTATTGCTACCACTAGGTAAGTATGACTACCGGGAAGGATGAAGATACATAGCGTCTAATAATCTGCCTCAGAGTTGCTAGGAAAATATTCATACGAACCCTCCCGGGCTTCACCTCCGTTGGACATGCCGTCGTTGTTATCGCCTACGTCGCTCTCAATATTCTCTTTACCTTCTACGATTTCTATCAGGATGATTACGAGCAATCTACTAACTATGCCGCCCGGTTCGGCTGGTGGGTTCTTCCAACCTAGCCCTCAAGTCCCCGTACCTGTATTAACATGGTGATGTTAGGATGGCGACCGGAAACATGGTCTTGGTTGTCTTTCTCGCCCTGAAAAATACCCCTCTAGCATTTCTAACTGCCTACTCCTATGAGCGGCTCAATGTCCTACATCAGATTGCTGGATACACTACCATGCTATACACCATCTTGCACGCCTCTATCTACACGGACTATTTTCTCAACAACGGTCGTGTCTCCATCCTGCAAGAGGAAGTCGTCACGGCCGGTATTGTTCTCGGATTTGCTATGCTCTTCTCGGTCTTGGCTGGCATGTTCCTAAAGCGCTTTAACTATGAACTCTTCTACATCATACATGTAATCCTGTTCATAGTAATCGTCGTGACTTTAGGTTTGCACCGTCCAAGCTTTAACTCGGACCAGGGATTATATGCGACCGTCATCATCGGTGCAATTTGGTTTGCGGATCGCCTTATTCGATTCGGCCGACTGGTCTACAACAGCATCAATAACGAAGCCACTGTCTATGCTCTACCCGATGGCGGCACCAGAATAGTACTCAAGAAGCCCATCTCGCGCGCCCGGCCTGGAAAGCACTGTTATGTCTGGCTCCCGCGAATTCGTTCTTCCGGTTCCTGGTTTCCGATGACTCGTGCTTTCGAGACCCATCCTTTCACTATTGTGGCCAGCGACCCGATGGAACTCGTCATCAACTCCTACAGCGGATTTACTCGGGACCTTCACAGGTACGCACTGCAACACCCCGGCGGAAGCCTCAGGGCTTCGGTGGAAGGACCATACGGCACAGACCCCGACCCGTTGGACTTTGACAAGGTCGTCCTGGTTGCAGGTGGCTCTGGCGCAACATTCACATTTGGAATAGCGGCCGACATGCTCGAGCGGATGGCCGAAAACTCGACCCAGCAGATCGACTTCATCTGGGCCGTGAAGGGACAAGGTGCGTAACAGGCCGCAACCAATCCCACACCAACTGGAATATTGAACTAATTGAATCTTTTTAATGTACCTAAGACAACCTGACATGGTTCACGGAGCATCTGAACACCCTTCGCAACCACTACCACTCTCCTAAGGTGTCTCTGAAGGTACATGTAACCCGATTGGCATCGTCACCTCTGGCCCCTGGATCCTCCAGTATCGCCCGTACCTCGGCGTCGGGGAGTTCCACCGACTTGGCGCCGTCGGCGTCGGCGGAGCTCGAGAAGGTCGTCGACCTGAGCACCGCCAGTGGCCAGATCTCCGCCGGCCCCACGCCCTACCAGTCGGACAGGGAAGAGAGATTCTCCCAGCGACACGTCGAGATCGCGTCGTCGACGGCAAGCATGGTGGACCTGCCAATCATCGTGGGTAGGCCCGACACCGGGGCGTTGATTAGGAGCGCGGTGGGGTCGGTGGGCAGGGACCAGCGCGTCCTCGTTGCCGCATGCGGGCCTGACGGGCTGATCAAGGTCGTCCGCAATGTCGCCGCTGGCTGCATTAGCGTCGACGGGCCGGCAATCGAAGTCCACTGCGAGCAGTTCGGCTGGTGAACATGTCACGATGTATTTATGGGAACGCGAATGAGATATCAGCACGGTCCAGCGTCAATTCTTTTTTTTTTTTTTTTCCGGAATCATACCTAACTACGGCGTTACGGGATACCTAGCTACCTACCTACCTTACATCACTTTTAGAGATCATTCACCAACTAGATACCTGGACACTATACTAGAAAGGGAAAGAGAGGGTGGCCATCTGGGCACGTCTTGCTAGGACTCATTGGTTTACCTCCTGCAGATACCTCTATAACCAATACCATTGCGAATACCTTATCTACCTGTTCATTTCGAATCTGCAGCAATAACATGTCTTGAACGGCTTTAAAAGTGATGAATCCCACTATGCGGGGGAATCCCCCCCGATTCGATTCCTAAATTCTCCTCATGCCGCCCATATGTTAGATACGTACGCCTGCCGGTCTGCTAAGCACGTCACCGACTTGTGACCAGCGTTGCATGCCTTAGTTACATAGGTAATTTAAAACGACGCACATGTCCGGCCTATCATTAGCACCGAAAGCGACCGCACATCAGTCGGGCCGGACCCGATGTGGGTGATGATAAACTTGAGACTCTTCCAGTAGTGAATGGTATGTAAAAACAAGGCCCTTGAAATCCTGTCCGGCAGGCAAACTTACATTACCAGATCTAGGAATCTACCGACTGAAAGTGAATTAAGTTAGGCAGCCTAGTGTCATATCGGGGGGATCAACCCAAGGGTAGTTTAGTTAGTTAGGGGGAGGAGGATGGGGATGGGGAGGGGGTGCGCGGAGGAATCGGCTTGTTTCTCCTACTGCTGAGCTGAGCGCGCCAAGGGTTTGTTTCAACGACATCCGATCCCTTCAGGTAGGTAAGTGAACAGAGTCCCTTTTCGAAAATTCCTTTTCGAAAATTGAAAGAAAAAAAGGGCTGCCGATGACGGATGGGGCTTGGATTTCGTCGCGGCTGACGTTACTGATTTCGTTACCCATTGCGCGTTCTCGTCACTTACTAGAGCCGAAGAGGGATATATCCATCGCATGAAAGATGACGAAACGGAACGGCGTCAGTAAGAGAGAGCAGAAACATGATATGGTGTTTGTCGGTAATAGATCTGCGTCGGGGCCGGGAATTTACAGCCTTAGCTTCGTCTTTTGGTAGCGAGCCGGGCCGCCAAGACCAAACGCATGATATGACTGCTTTCCCATCTTTGGGGGGTAGGGGGGGGAGGGGGGGGGGAGAAAATGAAATCTTCATATCATCTCTGCCGTTACAGACCACAATAATAGGCGCAGGAAGGTGAATAATGCTTCCTTTTGCTTTTTTAGGGGCTCGGGGAATGCCGCTCTCGACTCCGGGCTTGGCTTGGCTCTGTCATGACTGGCCCGGGCATTCTCCTTATTACTTGCTTATTGTTCCTGGTGGTCTGGGGGCGGCTGACAGGATCGCCATCCCCGCCTTCCACCCGTCAACTCCTCCGGAAGTCGGGGGTTGCAAAGTGCCGCGATTTTGATGAGAGGGGCGTTCTTTGTTAACCTAGCAAGATCATATCATCCTTCAGATGCTAACATTGGTAGCTTACTTAGATTACGCGTCGTGAAGCCTCCGCGTGCTTCTAAACGCGTCCTGCTTAGTTCCAACAGACCGGCCTATCACTCGAGTGTAGGCGTCATTTCTGTCCCATCCCAGATCTTGCGGTACTTCTGAAACATCAGATAAGCTCGCAGCAAAAAAAAAAAAAAGATTCTACATAATATAGCAGCGGGGCTTGTGTAGCCCCCGACGTGCGACTTCATCTAGATTCTTCTGCGAGGACCCCTAAATCCGTGAGACTCTCGCGCACGCTCGCTCCTCGGTGCTCTATTCTAGGTCAGTTGGTGTTGCTTCGATGTCTTACCATACCAATACATGACTCTCTTCTCTCGCTGTCCTGGAACTATTTAACCTAGCTCTTAGCTCATCTTCGAATTCAGGCTTCATGTCGTGTTGTAGATTCCCCGAAAGTCCTACACACATTCACAGTCAACTCCGCTGTCTTGGAATGCTACGCGCCACATGCTCTGTGGCTTCTCTGATACCAGGGCTGAATGGTGGGCATCGGCCGGTATATGCAATGTCGCATGTTGGCTGAACTTTTCCACTACCGGCAGCGCTTCTGCCCAATGAGCAGGCTGATGTGAAGTGCCTAACCTAAGCTCATCTTCCACCACCCGCTTGCCCGGGTTTCACCTTATCTCTTGTTATGTTGAGATGACTTGGTGTATCTTGCATCATGACGTTTGACGTCTTGGCAACCTGCGCCCGACCGCACGGCTCATGCTCAGCTTGCTTGGCCTACGCTTCCAACCATGACTCCTCTGTGGCTTGAATGAAAAGTTTGCTGAGTTAGTCGTCAGCAACTCAGTAGGTCTGACGCGGCCCGCTGATAAGCCACGTCTCCTCCGCGAACCGCCCTTAAACAAATGGCGATATCTGATGACTCTGCGATGCCGTTAACTAAAAGAGGGACAAACGCCGGAGCTGAGACCGGTGCATCCGGTCTTGGCGGCTTATCGGACGCCAAGGTGGTATCCGGGGCTTTTTTTCTGATTCTTACATATGCAACGAAGCGAGACTCATCTATTGGGCCACGCCGGGTTTAGAAACAGGGATGGGTCGACAATTCGCGCACATTTAATACCAGCGGGAACGTCACTCGAAACAGCATGTTCTCCCTACCTACTATTCCCTCTATGAATTGACGGGACCGAGAAGCACTTTGTCATTTGGTAAATGTGCAATAACCTGCTTCATCGATCGGTTTGCTGGTTTTCTAGCTTGGGCCAAAGTCCCACGCTTGTCGGGAAAATGCGGTTGGAAAGACCATTCGAGTTCTTTGTCTATATCCTATATCCCAGGCAGGCCACGCATACCTCGGTCTTCCCTCGCTCCTCGTGAAAAGGGAGCAACCTTTTTACGTGGGCTGGACCTACGTACCCAGCTACTTACCGTCATGCCACCGGAACAGGGAATCCTGACGCTGTTTTATGCGAGAAATACTTGAACGCCCATTTGGTATCAACGTTCTCGTCCTTTCGCCCATGGGCCTATGGACGAAGGTTGACTGGGATAGGGTCTGAGGTAGGTGAACAAAGCTCTGCGAGTCTTTGCGCTTAGTCGACAACCCCTTAAGCGACAGTACCATAGTCTCTACACCTTTTTACATTATATCGCAACACCGAGATAATCGTAGAAAGAACAGTTAGATAGACTCAACCTGTTCCCTGTTTATTTTATAGTGTGCTCAGAGAGAAGTACTCCCATGTACATAGATAGGAACACAGGGCTGTTGGTACTGTAGGTGGCAGAGAGATGTAATAAGGGATATGCGGCCTTATCTCCGATTCCTGTATACACCTAGTAGGATCTAGTAGCTGTCAGAGCCATAGCTCTTCGCCTCAATACCGCTGTTGTTCCGTCATCGCTTAGTCCGCCTTACGACAACTGTACCTGCAAAAGGGTATTTTTCCTGTGTCACTATTACATGAACCGACCCGCCATTCCGTGCTGCAAAGGAATCAACGATAGTGAATATGGGTATAGATTACTATCAAGTCTAAAGTAGTTAGCAGTAGAGTCCCAAGCCGTGCCATGGGAAGATCGTTGACTGTGTTCAGGATAGCGTGCAAAAGTGCCTCGAATAAACCGGTGCCTCGTCTCGACAGATCACTGTTCAGTGAGCAGGAGAGTAGCATCGTAATATTGTAAGGCTTCATACCTAACCTCCCGACGACGCCTAGTTCGCGTAGGAGTAACCTCACTCTCTAGGCGAAATATAGGGATATAGGCAGATGGTGGTACAGCTGGTAGTCGAACTCCTGACTCCACTCCAGCACGAACAGCTTCGTCAGGGCCACGACGGCCTGAGCATCGAGCTCCCCGACTTCCTTGACGTCGGGGCGCCGCCAGAACACCACTTCGTCCAGCCTCGACACGTCCCAGTCCCCGACGTACGCGCTCACGACGTCCGTCACCACGCGCACCGAGTCGCCCGAGTTGCCCCCGCCCGCCAGCACCGCCGACGCCGCCATGTGGCCCATGTTCTCTCGGACGAACTCCGGATCCCACCCCCTCGCGCGGAACGCGTCCGGGTTCTCCGCCACCGTCTTCTGCAGCAGCGCCGCCAGCGCCGGCCTGTGCGCATCCATCACCTCGCGGCCGTAGGCGGTCAGGATGTCGCGCGTGCCGCGGTGCACGCTCCAGGACAGCGACGTCCAGGGCAGGCAGTCGAGCGCCTGCCGGAGCACGTCCTCCTCGCGCGGCGGCACCAGCATCCGGACCCGGGCGCCCTTGACGCCCTCCTTGCTCGGCAGCTCGAGCACGAGGTCGGCGGCGTCTTCTTCTTCTTCCGGCGGCGCGGCGCCGGCGTCGGCCACGGCGCGCGCGTGCAGGAAGTCGACCGTGTACGCCTTGCCGCCCATCATGTTGAAGAGGTGGCGCCCGCTGTGGGCGCCCTGGAAGCCTTTGACCGAGCGCTCGAGGCGGTACACGCCCGCGTCCTTGCGCCCGCAGAAGCCGACGGCGAACCCCGAGGCCGGCGACGATACCACGCCGGAGACTATCTGCCCGCACTTGTCTATCCGCTGCGCGAAGCTGCACGGGAGCACTTCGGTCGCGCCGATGGAGTCGTGCGCTGCGAACTTGACGATGGCTTCCTGGCCGATGGGCCACGTGATATCTGCGTCGGTGAGCGACTGGATGCCAACTTAGGTACCTACCTAGGTAGAGATAGAGAACGCGCTGATGCGGGACTCGGTCGTGAAAGCGTGGAGAGGGGAATGACGAGAGGCGGGAGAGAAAAGGGAAGACTTGACCTACACCATTGTCCGCAGTAGCTCGCATAGCCGGCTCGGAAGCCCGTCGCGTCCGAGTATTGGAAAACCGGTCGTCCGTTAGTGGCCGCCAGCATTGTGATGAGCGTGGTGCGCGAGATGACGATGCACGCATGCGTCTGGTGGCGCTTGAGCGGCTTGCGGTCGAGGTGGATCCAGCTGGCGCTCGCGCTCGCGGCGCTGGTCCTCGCCAGCAGGCTCCTGGCGCTGTCTGTGCTGGCCGGCCTCGCGGTGGTCGGCCGGACGCCGCCCTTCTCCGCGACGCTGACGTTGTGCACCGCGGGATCCGGAGCCAGCGCGGGCCGGTCGTGGTTGAACATGGCCAAAATAATTGACCAGCCAGCCTTACCGGGCGGGATGATGGGGATGCGGGTGATGTGCACGGCGTTGACGCCGCAGAAGCCGTCGGCCATGCGGGCGGTGATGGCCGGGCCCTCGGGCGGCGGTTTCGTGATACGCCAGAAGGGGAAGCCCGGTTGCCGCTGAATCCAGATGCCCAGGTACTCGGCGGTGCGCGTGGCGTGATACGGATCCAGCTGGTCGTTGATGGCGCTCGCCTGCGTGATCAGGCCGCCGAGACCGACGGCAGTCGCGGCGAACGACAGCCAGGCTGCGGTCAGATTGGCTGTATCCATCCCGCTGAAAGACTGGTCACCGTATTAGATATACACGTGTTTTTCTTTTATGTATGAGATGAGTTATGCACTGATTACGCGGTGAGTAATGCCTGAAACAAATTGCGAGGATCGTCGCGTAGGATCTTCTTATTTTATATCAGGTGTCTTTGACCGAAATACGTTCGAAGAACAAAAGCAGGTAACCTAGTGAAGGCTTACCGGAAGGCTGACCGCTCTCAGACGCTCTAATAAGTGTCGAATGATTCCTGTCGGGAATCTGTACCAAGATGCGGCTATGCTAGACATACTTTTGTCGTCGCCTGCGGAATGTTCCCTCAGCTGAATGGGCGGTGCCAACTAGACCGGGTACGCAATGTGACTATTCGCGCCCTATGAGGCCTGTTATTAGCCAGGGGCCTCACTAGCAGGCATGCAGCTTCGCGGCGAAGCTCATGCATCGGGCGGCTCAGAAGGCTCCGCGAGGGTTTTCGTAGCACCTATGCTCGTCCTGGTCGAATAATAAAACAAGTTAATCAGGGGACGGGACATGATCCTCGTCTCGGGCGAGAGTTTGTTCGTCTCGTCGTCAGATGGGATCTTGAAGCTTTCACTACGAAAAGATTGCTGTACGGAAATATGCACGCCCATAGCATGTCGTGAAACGTATCGCGACAGAAACGAGCAGGGGTTTTGACACGGAAAGGGAATAGCGGCATGCAATAGGAGAGATCCGCCCGTAGGGCTAATAACCAGGGATTACCACGGTAACCTCGGGTTCGTTGGCCATGCACACAAGAACGTGCATAGCACGATACTCGTACTCCGCCCCACTTATTAGGGAGTCGTCCCTCCCCCCAGCCTATAAGCTG
The DNA here is from genome assembly GCA_022495205.1 of Hypoxylon sp. FL1150. Taxonomy (NCBI): domain Eukaryota; kingdom Fungi; phylum Ascomycota; class Sordariomycetes; order Xylariales; family Hypoxylaceae; genus Hypoxylon; species Hypoxylon sp. FL1150. Next base: position 291 of record MU376211.1, on the reverse strand, counting down.
GTACTCACCAGTAATCTAACCACACTAATAATCTAACTAAAATCTCTAGTACATGATATTAGAATTTAATTTCTAGCCTAAATTTAAATCATTTTAATTCGAAAAAAATATCATATATAAATGATTTATTTCTAAATTAATTAATATTAAATTAAGAGTTTCCCTATCCGCACCCCCAAAAACTCCTATCGGGCTTTTATTTGCACCCGTGTACATCCTCAAATCGGGGCGATAAGACCTCATTTACAGCCACCAGGCTTACACTCAAATAACTTTACGAAATCGAATTCA
>MU376210.1:0-233373 GCA_022495205.1 Hypoxylon sp. FL1150 | reverse complement strand
TATCCCAGCGCCCCCCCGCCCGCCAGCACACCCCCCTCCCCCCCCCGGCAGTCTCCAAGAGTGATGCTGACTTAGCAGGCAAGACTGCTATCGTTACTGGAGCCAATGGTGGAATTGGCCTCGAGTGTGCTCGCATACTGCTAAACTTGGGGTTGAGCAAGCTCATCATAGCTGTTCGCGACAAGACAAAGGGAGATGTCGCTGCCAAAACTCTGCGCTCTGACCCAAAGCTTGCATCGTGTACTATTGAAGTGTGGGAGCTTGACCTCGCATCATACGAATCCGTCACCAACTTTGCCACTCGCGCCCAGGGGCTTGAACACCTCGATATTGCGATACTAAACGCTAGCATCTATAGGACTACGTTATGCCTCGTACCCTCGACCGGCCACGACGAGAACGTCCAGGTGAACTTCCTCTCCAACATGCTCCTAGCCGTCCTACTGCTCCCAATCCTCAAAGCAAAGAGACGAGGATTTCATCCCGGCCGGTTGGTAATCGTGTCTTCTGATACTGCGGCATGGTCTGCATTTAAAGAGAAGAATGAAGACCGCATCTTACCTGCTTTCGGCAAGGACGCCCCGGGGGTTTATGCCCATAATCAACAGTACGGTTCGTCGAAGTTGTTGGGACAACTGTTTTTAACCGAGTTGGCAAAGCGCGTGTCACCATCTATTGCGATCGTCGACTGTGTCAACCCCGGCTTTTGTCACGGATCCCGTCTGGCCCGCGACGCTGATGGTTCTTTTCTTGGGTATATTGTAGTCGTATACGCACATGTAGTCGGCCGGGCGGCGGCAAAGGGTGCCCTTTCCGTCGTAGATGCTGCTGTTAGGCATGAGCAAGAAGCCCACGGGCAGTATTTGGAACATGGCAAGCTCGCACCGTAAGTACCTGGTTCAACACAAGCTTAGGAACATATTAACAACGGCAATCTTAGGATGGCCCCAATTGTGTACACCTCTGAGGGGGGGGGGGGGGAGTAATTCAGAAGCTTTGGAGCGAGACAATGAACGAACTCTCGTTTGCGGATGTTGAGGGTATAATCCGCGACTTGAGCAATTGAAGTTTTAATTTCACTAAGGTGGAGATAATTCGTAGAAATTGCAGCCGCAATTCTTATTCTGAATGTAGAAACCCAAGTACCAATATTAATGAATGAAAACACCTAGTAGAACTATATGCAGTCGTGTCTTCCCTTTTGTGGAATTCAAAAAGCTCCCGATCAGTCTCTTAACCTCCTCTCTCTAACTAAACCACGGAACCCAAAGCTCCAGCTCTAAGCATAGTTCGATCCAGGCGGTATGTCAGAGTTCATGTAAATTACATGACTAAGATTCGCCCCCAATCAGGTAGGTAAGCCATGTTGTCTCAACATGCGAGCCTCGATTAATGTAGCATTTAGACCGTACAGCCCAACTGCTATCTACCCCGATAGCCAAGGAATCCTCCAGCGGCACGTCTGCTAGAATCTTTCCAGTCCGGCCCCAACTTAAATATCCTGCTTACATCCGTCTCTACCTACCTACCATAGAAGACCGACTCTGATATATTGGTCGCATCACCTCCAGCTAAGATCGAATCGTGTCTCGCACCTTTTTTACCGCAAAACTCCTTAATATATATCCATTTAATTATATTCGAGCTAGCGAAGCGGACGTGATCCAACGATGACAGACATCAACCTTGGAGTGGACTCGTACGCTCCGGCACTCGGACCTCCCAACGGCGTTGTGTCAAACTTCGACAATTCGCCGAACAAGAACGCTTACGGGCATGCTACAGTCGTCGTTGTGCTTGTTATATCCACCCTTGCTGTCTTCAGTCGCATTCTCTCAAGCTGGTATTTCCTGAAGAAGCCTCATATAGGGGATTGTAAGTTTTCCTACCGTACCTCCTTTCCAGTTCTACATGTGTCAAGGCTCTAATTAGGATCAGATATACTTATCTTGGCCTATGTAAGTTTGGAACAGCACGTTCAGCTCTGAAAGCATTGTCTAACTAGAGTTTAAAAACAGTGTGTCTAGGTATATAGCTTCTTGCGCATTGGTGTACAGAATCATTGGCACCATCGGCTTCTTTGTTGACCAGTGGAACGTTCGAGCTGTTGACTTGACACCATTTCTCTATGTGAGTGTGGCTTTCAGTTTCCCGATATCATAATACTCCATGAAGAGTTTCTCACCTAGTTTTGCTAGCTTACGTTCGTTATCTCTAACTTCTGGTCTGTCTTGGTCTCACTCATCAAAGTAGCCATCTGTACCTACCGTCTCTTGACAAAGGAGGGAGGGAATTCGTCCGCGGAACTCGCGAAGTACCTGTCTCCCTTGATGTATGAGGTGGCGAAGTTGGAACCCTCTTTTAAACACCACAGGATATTGGCGTTGCACAACCGAAGCTCCTTCTAACTGCATATACGACGCGGCGTAGGTCTTGGCCAAAATTACCATTGTATCGCCGAAAGATATGAGTTAAGTCTTAGATGGAATGTTTCCGGCGCCATCGTTCATCTGTTCGTTTTTGCTTCGCTAGTGCCTAACCTTTTTTCAAGTACTCCTATTCGCGATGTTGGTGTTAGATGTTATTCGCTTGGTAGTGGCATACGCCAGCTACCTCGTTGTTCTCTCAGTATGCATGCATACCTCTACAACTAAGGGCGACGACCTCACTACTAATGTGTTGGTAGATCTCTCTCCTCGCGGGCTACCGCCTTCTATTGCATCCCCTTCGTAAATACCCAGGGCCATTCCTTGCCAAATTGACCCAAGTCTAGCCGGATTCTATGCTTTTCGGAGGAGACTGCATTTAGAAATATTTCAGTATCATGCTCAGTACGGTAGGGCTCGACATTTCCCCTTTCATCGGCCAGCAGTCACTCACAGTTTTGCGAACATAGGTCCAATTGTTCGCGTTGGGCCTAACAGGTTAATCTTCAATACTGTCGAAGCTCAACGAGGTACGTATCCTAATACATACCTTTTTTCATGTGCCGGGAACCCAGGGACCAACGAGTATGTAGACATCTACCAAAACGAACGCTTCAAGAAGGCTCAGACATATCTGGTTTCGACGCGGAATAACATCTTCAATGTATTCACCGCAATCGATAAAGACCTCCATCGCCAGAAACGGCAAGTCGTCGGCCAGGCGGTGTCCGAGCGGTCGATGCGCGCATTTGAGCCTACCATGGTCGACAAGATAGAAGTGTGTCTTAGGCAGATCCTGGAGCAATCGCGGGCCTCCGTACCGGCGGACGAGACCAAGAAGTCCGTACCGGTAGACATGACCGAGAAGTCGCGGTATCTCGGCCTCGATATTGTCGGACAGCTGGCATTTGGCTACGATCTACGTACCTTGAGCGACGAGCAGAACCGGTTCATCACAAAAGCCATGGCTTTCGGCAACTATCGTGGCAACGTCCTCCAGCACATACCTTGGCTATCCAATCTATATATTGACAATATTGCCAATAAGGTCTTCTACGAGGCCCGTGAGAAGTACTTCCGCTTGCTGGACAAGATGATTTCCACTCGCATGGCCCAAGACAAGCATGCCCAGCAAGACTTCTACTCCTTCGTCGCCGACTCGGTAAAGGGGACGAATCGAGGTGGCGACTTCTGGCTCGAGGCGTTGTTCTTTCTTGTTGCAGGTAAGTAGCGTGGGGATGCATCGCACGGGGACCTTGCTAATGGTACGACAGGTGGAGACACAACGGCTACAGCTATCTGTGCGGCGTTCTTCTATCTATCCCGCTCCCCAGAGTGCTACAGCAAGCTGGCGAGCGAAATACGCTCCACATTCCCCAGTGGCCGTGAAATCAAAGGCGGTCCACAGCTTGCAGGCTGCCGTTATCTCCGAGCGTGTGTGGACGAGGCCTTGCGCATGTCACCTCCTATATCTACCACGCTATGGCGTGAGCAGGATCAGAAAGACGACAGCAGCGAGCCTCTGATCGTGGATGGGCAGGTGATTCCTCGCGGTACCATCGTGGGGATTAACATTTACGCTCTGAACCACAACGAGAGATACTTCCCGGACCCGTTTGTATACCGACCCGAGCGATGGATCCCTGCGGATACTGCAGACACTCCCGAGAGCAATTTATCAAGGAAGCTCATGTATGAGGCGTTCACACCTTTCTCGGTTGGGCCCCGCGGCTGTGCCGGAAAGGCCATGGCGTACATGGAGGTTAGCCTGATTGTTGCTAAGTCGCTGTGGTACTTTGACTTCAAGGCGGCTCCGGGCAAGCTTGGCGAGATTGGAGGAGGTAACGCTAGCATGACCGATGGGAGGGGAAGAATAAACGAGTACCAACTATACGACATATTCACGAGCAGGCATGAAGGGCCGCACTTGATCTTTTCTCCGCGCGGAAACCTGTGCAGCGAGCTAGAGACAGCAGCTTAGAAGCCGACATAACAGGCACTCAAGATTATAGTAGGAGGTACCTGAGGTACATACTTAAAAAGACCAAATCGAGATGATATTCTTTTTCGCCTCCATTTCTATTTCCATCTAGTCTATCTTCCTCAATTGCTTGACATGGATGTTCAATGTCCAGCCTTCGAAGGAGAGATATCCGAGCACTTTAGTCAAAACGTTTCAAGACCTATATGGCTACATCTCTATGAAAAGATGCTAACTTAATAAGCCTCAATTGGAAGATTCGTCACTAGAAAGGGTTGGAGCATACGTTATGTTACCCTGCTACTTTGAACTAGTCTAGTCCCTTAAATTCCTCCGCGTTCTGAGCATATTCCTCCCATGTAGTTATATGGTCTTTTACGAACCCTGGATCCAGCGCCGCGCCGCCAAAGTCTCCGAACTCCTCGGCAAGCCTCAGGTTTTCGTACAGCTCGGCCACCATGTAGTCCGGGAGCTCCTGGCTCTTTGACAAGCCGCGGAACATATCCTCGGGTACTTGGAAGAACCTCGCTGACTCGCCAGCCACCGGAAATACCTTGCTGAAGCCGTCGATCACCTCCTGCATCGTCATGTATGCTGTAGCGCCGAGGATCCTCTTACCGAGGTTTTCCTCAGCGTTCAGCAGAATGGCTTTGACGTACTTCCCGGTGTCGCGCGGGTGGATTACAGGCATGGCGGCGGAGGACGTGACGGGTAGTGCTAGATTCCAGTGATTTTCCGGGGGCTGCAGCTTAAATAGCTCTTTGGGAAACGTACCTAGGTAGTTAGGTATTTGTTATTCTGAGCACTTGGGTTTTTCCCAAGTACCGTGCTTCCTCTAACTTACCAGCCACTGAAAAAGTGAGGCGGGAAGTAATTAAAAAAGACAGAAAGCGGGATCAGTGCCGAAATAAGTCGCGTAATCTTAGTTTGGCTCGTTTGAGTTACTTTTAAAGTAATAGTACAGATAGATACCTCTACCGCCCGCACCATCGACAGCAACTCTAGCCATTACTGAGACGGCCAGAGCTAAAGCGAGCCATAGTTGGTCGGATTTAAAGATCGTGTGTAGTCAGTCAGTCTTGCGCTTCAAATCTCTCGCCTTATGTCGTGTTGCCTAGAGCTAAGCCCCGTACCTTAGGCTGCTAAAATCCTTTATGTATATTGCTAAAAACTCTCATTATCTGTTTTGCTGAGATACTCCCCTTGTTTGATGCCTCCGGGGATTCTCGGGGGCAGGGGGGGCACTTTGCTTCTCCCGGAGAGATGAGCCTTTCGAGAGACCGCTCATGAAGTTAATGAGGTTAAAAGTAAGTTAGGTACATGATCCAGCCTAGCTATCAAGAGACCTCAATACAGAATGAGAGGTGTCTGGAAGCAAAAAGACTCCAGGAAACAGCTGTTGTATTTAGGGATGTCTCCAGTGAGAGACCACCGGGCTTAAAGTAATACTTACATCTGGTTGGTTCGATTCTTTACCATGATACGAGGCATGGCTACTGTTATGCGGCTGGAATCGTTGGAACTAATAGGACTGACGTTACACAGTATGTAGACTAATGGAATTCCCTTTAGCAAGAATCCTCTCTTTCCCCATCTCGAAATATGCGTACTAGTACTTGGAAATTTACGGTGAATCATCTCTTGTATCCCATTTTAGGTTGTCGTCACATGAAACCTGTGCCCTAGCCACAAACCGCGTTGGTGTTAGAAACGACCCAATCATTATAGTGATTGTCATCCCTTGTGTGGATTCGAGTATGCCATCACTTCGTACTAGTATACGTGTAATAGACCAATCCACATAGCCACCTAGAATAGTGCTATTGCTAGCTCTTGCTTTTCAACCTACTTCTTAGGTAGAGCTTGATGAAGGTGAGGGGCTATGAGAAGTTAAAGACGGCTGCAGGAAATGGTTATGGGTGTTGGTGGCGTATTCAGGGGCTCTCCGCTTATGTAATCGGGGATAATAGGGGCTAGAAAATAGCGGATGTACCTAAGTACCTGATAGGTATGTAGTATACAGAAGGAGTCGACCATTCAACATCAATCCCCACGATAGGCTGCTGTGAGTATAATGAGGATTCGAATTGGTTTCTAGACGCAATGTCTCTGAAATGGTACAGATCTGATATTTCGTGTATTAGACCCACAAAGGTCAAGAATAGGACGCATAGTCACATCACATCAGATTCAAGACTTCCTATGCAGACACGTCTCCAAAACCGTACCTCGTCAACAACACTTTCAAGTCGTCCACAATCTTCCATCTACTATGGCTCAGGCTCCCCACCTCTGTTCAACCTTTCCTGTCGGCCACCATTTCTCAAATGTTTCCTTGTCAACACACTGTCACTAGTCACAAACAGCTCTTATATAAATACGGCGCCTCCTGCAGCGAAGGGACAGTTTTTACTATCCTAATCTAAGGGAAGTAGCTTGCTTCTACGAAAGGACACCTTTCAATATCTTTATTGCTACTCCGTATACTTGAGACCTCCATTACCCCCTTTGCAAAGGTTATTGCTATACATTTTTGCCAACTGATGTCTGCGCCTCTGGGCCCGATGTGTTCTCATCAAAGATTTTCATCGCTAGGTCAAGAGGGAAAATGTGCCTATGTTATTTTGCTCAAAGCTACCTGGGCACCATTTCTTCGCTTTCCAGATTGCCAAGATGCTAGCCTAGCGACGGGGTAACACCAAGGAAGAGCTTTCAACAGACATGTACCGGCCAGTAGACGGACTAATTGGCTTACAGACACGCTCTTCGAGCTACGTAGGAATTTATCCTTTACCTATACCAAAATCATCGAAATCATCAACCTCCGCTATCCAAGTCACGTCAGTTCACCCCAAGCCAGATAGTTTATAATCCTGACGCTACGAATCACCATCATCATTTCATTAAAGAATTTTTTTCCAAATCAACGCGTATTCTTTGGTCTAACTTCGTACAAGAATTGCCCTTAGGTATGGGCTAATGGATATACCAATCATCTCTCATCATTGGTATCAATGCTAATGGCCTAAAACTAATAGGCCCGGGTTGCTAGCAACCGCCGCCGCAAGAACAGATCGCAATAAGGCATCGTAGAGAGTAAAACAACGAACCCTCCCCGGTACCAAGTCCCTTGGTATGCCATAGATGCCTGTCCATTTTCGCCGATCGCCAGAGCCGATAGCGCATCCTCGAAAATATCCCTCCCGGCGCCCCTGGACACCAGAGCAAAGCAAATACGGAGTGCGTAAATAGCAAACCGGTCAAAACGTAACAAAAGAAAGAAATGCGCGAGTGGACCATCTATCCCCTAGCTCTACTGCCTACCACCCACTCCCATCGCCATCTCCCTACGCAGCTCACGGGCCAGCACCAGCACTCGACGGATCCTGAGCTGTATTCCCAGCGTTGATGGGCTCGCCTGACCCCCATCGCATGAAATTGAGCCCCGTATCAACCAGTCCGAGCTCGAAACCGACCTCATTGGACTGCCCCTGCGCGGGGGAGGGACTTAGGAATTCACCGGGAGCGGCGTAGTCTTGGTTGCTATTAACGATGTTGCCCTCTTGGAAATCGCCTTGGTAGTTGTCCTGAAGGTTCTCCGGGAGGCTACCTGAGAGGTTCTCTTGGGAACCCTCTTGCTGCTGAGCTCGAGTGTTGCTGTTAGTAGCACCGGAATCGTAGGCAAAGTCCATCTGGTCCGTGCCGCTCTGCGCTTGGTTCGTGCCCTGGGAGGCCTGGACAAGGTTCTGGGGCTGCACGGAGTTCGGAGCCTGCGTGCTTTGGTACGCGTTCTGGCTTTGGGGTGGTAGAAGTCCTTGGGACTGGGTCGGCAGATAATTGCCAAACTGGCCGGGACTAGCAGACATAACAGCCGGGGAAGATGCCGAGCCTGCCATGGAAGCCGGATACGTGGCAACGTTCAAAGTAGACATCGATGTCTGGCCTAGGGCATTGGGTCCCTGCAGCTGCGAGTACGCGTTGAAGCCCTGCGGTCGGGTCTCATAGTTCGCACCGGTGTAGCCCTGCAGCCGGGAGTTCTCGTAGCCGAGTCGCTGTATGTAGGTCTGCTGGTACGCGTTCTGATGGGTCAGCTGCCGAACCTGCTCCTGAAGCTGCGTGACCTGTTCCTCGAGATCGGCGGCTCTCTTCTGAGCGGTCTCGAGGTTCTCCTGTTTTCGGTGCCGGCTCTTCTGCGCGGAAACGCGGTTCTGTTCGCGAGTGTGCTCCTTACGGGCTTGGCCGACTTGTCGGTTGAACTCCTTCAGCTTCTCTTTCTGTTCATCCGAGGCATCTTCCGGGATGGGCTTCTCCTTGATTCCTTTGTACCACTTCAAAGCCTGTGCCTTGGTAGCGCCCAGGGCTGTCGATCTCCGGTCGCCGTGCGCGCCCACTCGAGGTCGCCCTTTATGGCCAACTCGCTTCGAGTTCGGGATCCGCGGTGTACCGGTAGGCTCATCGAAGTCGGTGGAAGAAGAGGACCCGGCGTCCGACGAGGGGGCGCCGGGAAGCGGCATGGAGTGGTTGGAGAAGCCGGGTCCATTCTGATCCATAGGAATATGGTTCGGGATGTTCGAGGCACTATTGAGAGTGCCAAGGTTGCGATTGGGGTCGTTCATATATTCTGGCACCCATTGGTTCGGCGCCGGGCCCGGCACGAACTGGTCTGGTATAACGATTAGCGAACACTTTTAGGTCAGTGCTTCTGAAGGCCATCTTACTGCCCATTGAATAATCCCCTTGCCCAAATCCCATTTGGGTGGGTTGTCCAAAGCCCCCCATAGTCATACTTCTCCACTTGTCGTAAGGCGGTTCTATTGCTCGTATTGATGGTAAAGAGGAATGCTGCATGGACGAGGAAGGGTTTCGGTTGAAATTGCTACTTGGTTGATGGGGTGTGGACGTCGTGTAGGAAGATAGGTTCGAGTGTCTTCTCTGTGCTGGGTATGTGGTGGGTAACCTGCGCTGTGTTAGCTCTTCTCAGATAAAAATTCTGTGATTTTGTACCAACCTGTCTCCTTTCCAGGTTGGCTGAGTCATAGTGGTAAATAGTGGTAGTGATGTTGGGAGATGGCTGAGGAGATAAAGGTCAGGAAGACTTCAGGATTGATGTAGTCTGTTCTGAATGGGTGGTGGTGATGTGGAGGGGGCTAATACGGAAAGAAGTAGAAGTGTCCCCTTCATTTATACCAAGGAGAGATGATTTCGAAAGAGCCCGGAGCCGCAACGCAGAGACACAGCCAAGCCTGGGCAAACACCTCTACGACGTTATTGCGTGACTCTAATTTGGTCACTTGACAGATGGGTGTATTTCAGATGACGAGAGGGCAACAGGAGATATTGTGTGATGCGAGGGCGCAAGGTAAAACAGCTCTCTGACTGCCGACTTGGTCGGGGAGTCAGAACTTACCTTCTATTTCCTGCAACACCTCAAAAATCAAAGACTCGGCCGAAGTTGTAGGTGATCAGGAGGCAATGTGCTTGCTCATGTGGCTGGGCGAAGAACACTTGGAAGTGTCATTTGTAGAAAGCTATTCGCCCCTCCAAGTGTGCCACTACAAATTTCAGGACTGAAATAGGTCTTTTACGTGCAGGTTAGTTTTCTAGGTCTATTGCACTGGCTGAGGAGCAAGCATTAATATCCGCATAAATTGAGCATGTAGGGGTCTAAACTTTCATCTCATAAACAAAACATCCCCCTCGACGACTTGTTTCCGCGGGACCAATAAACTACAGCCAAATCCATCAACCATTATCCAAGCCATTTCCCGTTTTGGACTCAGCAGACCTGCACTCTTATGCCCCAGTTTCCCTATCTGTAGGGAGTCAAAGTTGTAGAAGATAGCTGGGCGTATGTAGCGATTGTAATTCGGTGATTCAATAATCTACGGAATAGCGGATAAATAGTCATATCACTGAGTAACTGTCCGAGACCATAGGGGCCAAGACCTATTAATCTCTGATTCGAGAAAGTGATAAAGGATCTCGCTACGGAACAAGGAATGACCAAAAGCTCTCTTGTCCTTGAACGCCTACCAGGAACCCATGACTGGTCAGTGCTTGCGGACGCCTCAAATTCAGATGATGTTTGCCATAGGGCGCTCTCGCCACAATTTGCTCGACGAGGTGCCGAAACTGTTGTTCGGCCCGGTTCGGAGGCCGGTTGGCTTGCCTGCTGTGTAATGTACGAGACCTGCTTTGAGTGGTACAGGTATGCCGTAAACTATCTTTTGGATCCTGGGAAATACGTAGCTTTCCCCCCAGTCCATTACCAGTAATTTCATACCCATCTGCTATCTCGACTACGCCACGAATCCAGGGTCTAGTTCTGCAGTACTCTTCTAGTGCGAATCAGAGCTTAGCTTATCAGAGCTGCTTTGAAACAGTTGCTCCTAGTGGAGTTGTGTTTGGCAGAGCTGTTTTGGTTGAGATCTTTTGGTAGAGCTGCTTCTGGAAAGGTACTTGAACATCAAACACTGCTAACAATTCACTGGCACTGGCGACCCCTCGCTTTGCCCGCGTTGCCTATCTAGGTACTGAACACCCTGTACATATATACACAACATCTCCGCCGAAGGCCACGAAAAGTCAAGCACCCCGCCAGAGCCTATCGCCGTCGATATCACGAGATAACTCTCCATGATATACAAACCTTCGACCGTAAAGAGCAATGCTCTACTAGAAGGCAGATCAGAGTTTCCGGGAGGACAGACGAGGGCATATAATAAAGAAGGGAGATAAGTTTTTTTTTCGTGGTTAGCTTTTGGGCTCGGACGGCGCCCTATTGATCGTGACCTTGTTAGTTGTTAGGTACCTACAATAAAGATTCGGGATCACCATGGCCAGCTTGGGGAGTATACAATGTAGAAATGCGTAGCTGCCTACGCGTCTTTAGGTACGAATAGCTAGGCAAAAATCTTGATTGATGCTGCTTCTGCTACTGCTACCTCCACCTCTACGACTCCTCTAGGCCCTTCTTTTACAAAAGGCAAGTGACAGGGGTAATTAAGCGATCGCTTGTGGGTTGGCAGGGGCTTGGGGTTTGCGTTTGGCGCTTAAGGCGCTAATATATCCACTAGCAAGTTTGGTTCAGCATTGCTGATTATTGATTATTGGAAAGAACGAGGTCCACAGATTGTGTAAAGGAGTTTTCAATCGTGAATTTAGCTAGTTGGTAAATCACAAAATGAAATATATTGTAGTTATACCGATAAGAGTGCTGCTCTTTGTTTTCTTTGCCCTCAGTACCTAGGTATACTTGTTTCTACAGAGACTGTTGGTCGAGCTGGAGCACATACGACCATAGGATCTAGAAAACTCGGGATCCCGTCCGCTCTCCCATAGATAAGCTAGATACCGCCGAATCAGTAGTTGGGTCGGTGACGACCAGCGAATCCTCGGTGTTGTATGTTTTGACTTTTTCTTTTCGTCTCTGCTTCTATTTAGAGCCTGCCTGCTTAGGTAAGAAAGGGGAGTTCTCTGTCACACAAGGTGAGTGGCCAATGGTATTGTTAAGGGATACCGCGGTGCGTTGATTGGATCGGTAGGCAATAAGCTCATAATTGCATATGAGCTCGGGCCATTCAAGATAACCACACTGCCACCTAGTCTTGCCAATTTGAAACCCTCTCATCTTCCTCGAACAAAACGACATGATGCAGCTATGTGTCTAAAGATCGTAGTCAGTCTATCTAACCCATCCTCGGGCCCCTCCATTGAGTACGTCTCTCGGTTCATGCAGCAAGAGGAACAACCATATGATGGACGATTTAATCAGCTACCAACGCTATGCCTTCAAACCAAATCTAGGAAATGCTCGCTGGATTCTTCAACAACTACGTCATCGCTTTTCTGGTTGCCGCATTTCGATACAAAGATCTGAAACCCTATTTACTCGCCAAGACACGAAAACTAAGTCTGTAATGCTCTCCAAGATTTGGTCAATTTGTGAAGAGGCGAGACAGTATAAACTTCCACCACGTACGTTGAATGTCCAACTCTAAAGTAATAATCACAGGCACAAGAAAAATATAGTATTTATAGGACAAAATGTCGTCGGGGTTTTGATTTAAGAAGGTAGGTGATTTACATTCCCCGATTCGCCATGATCAGCCTTATGACCATATTTTAATATACTTACCTTAGGTACCTACCTAGGTAGGTATATAAGAGGCTCTTGTGCTTGCTCGCCAAAATCTTGACAAACGCGAAAGTATCTTCCATTCGGTAACAGCCTTTGTTTCTGTGTTTCTTTGAGTCTAGAGGACTTGTTTGTCTTCTTTTACGATATGCTTCTACAACTTAAATCTCTGGGTTGGAGCGTTGGCTGTGTATCGAGCAACCTAGATCAGCATATAACCTCCTGGGACTGGCTGATAGGCAGACTCGATCAAATAGCGAACGAATGCGATCTCGACTTCAAGGTACTCGCTACCTGCTTAGAGGAGGATTTCCAGCCAGAAAAATGGGCCAAATGGTCACCAATTGAGGCAAGATGATCCCACGGATGGGGCAAGAAATTTGCACGAACTGAGTAAACAAGAGGTTCAAGAGCTTTGCCAGGCGATGGATATTGATGGACGTTTACAGCGGGGCCCAGAGATTATTCGACTAATTCATCAGCAACCAGAACCAGAGGGAATTAAAGCCAAGATCGACGAGCTGGCTTCGAACACACAACTCGAGCTCGCAATCTAGCGATCTGACACGAACAATTTCCACGCTTATCGATGTTACGCTGGAAGCGTGGGTTATTAAAGCTACTATTAATTCTCTAACATTTTCTGAGAGCAATATAGTCGCGGACATGTTAACTTTATTACTGGGTGTGTTCCGGCCCCTGACTATCGCAGAGATACAGGATATTTGGGTAGCATATGGCGAAGCTCGGAGATGATGTCAGTCGACTTTATCCGGTTTTCAGAGGCCTCGTGGAGATACCGAACATGGGCAGGCTACCCAACTTAGAACAGTACTGCTTGGACATGGTACAGTACGTCCTCGAAGAAAGGAAAGATAGGTACGGAATCGGTCAACGAAAAGGACATTGGTGGGTAGACTCCCCTGTATGGGTCATGCACCTCTGTCTGCGACGGCGTACGCAAGAATAATAATCATTCTAATCCCAACAGCTGGAAATAATCAAGGAGCTGACAGGGAGAGGAGCAGACTTACGGGTCTTAGGGTCTGGTTTGGGTGGCCCTTGGAGTGCACTGAAACTTGCCCACTATCACGGCATATCACTCCAGACTGTCGGCCTTCTTGAGCCGGGCGGAGAAGGCCGCGAGGTGAGCCAACATCAATTTGGGACACCGTATCGCATGCGATAGAAAGGCGAAACAAAGAACGATCAGTCCTTCTGCGACGTGTGTCGGACGGTAAATACCCGTAGATTCCCTCATGTCGTGATATTAACTAATGAACGCTCGCAGGTCCAAATCGGGGAATGCTATGCCTGCCGTGTTTGCGAGGACTTTTGGGTACCTTACCTACCTATGCTTTAAATGCTACCGTTTAAGGGAAAGAATATATCCGGATCATTCGTTCTACGAGAAGGGGTCTTAATGAATATCTATCTCTCAAGGATGAGGAAGAGGAGGAAGAGGAGCTTAGAAACCACACTAGAAAAGAGACCGGAGCTACGATAATATGGATGGGATACGGGCCAAAATTGCTAACCATCTCATGCTGGAAATCTCTGTTGGATTAAAGCGAGTGAAACTGCGTCTACCTACACACGAGCCAAGTGAAGTGACTTTAAGTCTGCCAGGAACCACACCACCACAAGCTTCGCCAGCCCAAACGTTCCGACGATCTCAGAGCTAAAGAAAAGGTACAGACGAAGCTTAACTTCAGACCAATCCTGCCGGTTACGGCGTGGTCCCCTTCGAGATCCGCATGCGTGGAAGAAGCATGTGAAAATGGGCCATTTCCCTTAGGACTAGGTACCTAGCTACCAGTAACATCCGGCGTCGCTTTTTCCTAGTTGCCCCTCCTCCCATTCCACCTATCGGGCTTAAACTAAGCCTTACCACGATGGCACCGTAGCCGCCGTCGTCACTTGGCTACGAAGATGTACTGTACATAGCCCTATATATGGATGAGCCTAGGGTTGAAGAACGTCAGAAAAAAGACAAGGACTCCACGTGGATGATGCATAACCTTCTGGGTTCTCTGGAGGATGGATGGATGCGTGCGTTTCAGGGTTCAGGGTGGCCCGGGATACATATATCATCGATCTGGGTTAGGTATGCATCCACATCGGCCCACCGATACCATCGATATGGGACTTTCACATGCCAAAGACTGGTCCATGGGAAGCCGGTCCATAATGCGTCACTTAAAGCAAGAAATTTTCAACGCCTCGGCAGGTTTAAAGTCTTATTTTACAAATACTGAGCGTCCCCCTCATATGAACAGTTCGAACAAGACACTGTTGAATAACATCATTGTGTAAAATATTATATTCGTTTTCTTCTTTGCCTATCGTGGCTCAGGAGTGAGATCTGTGGGCATCGCTCGATACACCTATCTCCGCCTTTGTACCACTATCCTCATACTAAATTTATCTCTAATAACCATTTCGGTTCTCTCAGTCTCTCTAGCTGTTTACAGGGGATATACACTGAAGAAGCAAAGAATAAAATCTCCATGGCGCGGAAAAACACCATACCGCACCAAAAATATACAAAAGCAAGCGTAACGTCGGCGCCGCTTAGAAGGTGGCAACCGCGATAGCAATGGCTTGGGTCTCAGAGTGCGAGATGGACACGCTGATCTCCTTCAGACCCGCCTTCTTTGCGGCGGTTTCGGCATCACCATGAAGCTATAATTAATCAGCTAATGTATGGTTGAAGGGTCTATTTGGGAATACACTTACGGTGACAATGGGAGCACCGTTCTTATTGGGTAAAATCTCGATGTCCTTTAAGGGGGCACCGGCACCCTTACTTTGGACGCCAAGGCTCTTGAAAACGGCCTCCTTCGCACTCCAGCGTCCAGCAAAGGAGCTCTGCGGGCTAGGTGTCTTCTGGCAATATGCAATTTCTTTGTCTGTGAAGTTGCGCTCGATGAAGGTGGGATTTTCGATGTTAATGGCGTCAATGTCCTCTACGTCGACGCCAACCTTGTTGTTCTTTCCCGTCTGAAGACTTCGGCCTAGGCTTTCTACCATCTCCTTGGTACTCTTCGCCTTAGCGATATGGGGCGCGGCAGCCTGCTTGGCGAAGTCGGCAGCGAACGTGAGCTCAGCAGTTTTGCCGTTCTCCGAAACTCTGGCATCGGGGTTCAGCAACACGGCGGAGAGCTGATCGTCACTGTACGGCGCGTGGTCCTTGGCCTGGAAGATGGCGTTATTGACGATACCGTTGTGCATGTAACGGTACGCCTTCTTCTGGCGGGCAGTCACCTTGGCGCAGTACTCGCTATATGTCTCCTTGTCTAGAGTAGCATACAGGTATCGGGGGTGGACACCGATGGTTTGAGCACCCTTCTGTCCGAAACCGAACGAGGTGAGGGAGAACGCCTTGATGCCGTCGGTCTGAATGCTTCGACTGGGGTAGACAATTAAGTCAAACTTCTCCATGACTTCGTCGACGTTGTCGGCATTGCGGTTACCTGGAACCAGGCCACTGTTGAGAACTTGCAAGCAGCCGTTGAACATCCAGGCTCCAGCAGCACCCTTAGGATGACCGGTGAGATACTTCTGGAAGATACCCAGAACGGCATTTCCCTTCTTTCGGCCAAGGTGGCGCAGCTGCTGGCAAATGACTGAGGATTCGTTCTTGTCATTGGCCTTTGTCGAGGTGCCGTGGAAAGATGCAACGTCTAGGTCGTCAATCGTAAGACCCCAGGTGGCGAGCGAGCCTCGGAGAGGAGCGATGCTGTTGTCTTGTCTCCAGAAGTTGTTTCCAAGGCTTCGCAGGACCTCCTTCTCTTGTCTGGCGGCCTCCTGTTCGATGTGGACTGCACGTGCCTGAGTATACTCCTTCTCATCAAACTCGTGGCCTTGAGCTTGCATAGCCGCTGCCTCTTCGTAGAGGTACTCAAGTTCAGACTCCTTCCAGCTGCGAATCTGTCGCTTGCGTAGCTCAATTTGCCGGCGACGGTACTTCAGGTCGAGCAACGGCGAAGGAAACTTGCCGGCTGCTTCGCGAGCGGTAGTCAACAAACCTTGTCCAGGTGCTGGGACGGAACGTCCAATCTTGTCACTTGCGGTCGTGGTGAGAGCAAGAACACCATAGATTGGCACACCCATGTCGAGAGCCAACTTGGCCGTCATGATGACCTGGATACCGCAGCCCTGGGATTCCATGAATCCGCCTCGGGTCGTGGTGGTCGGTCTGGACATTTCCTGGGGTGTACGCCCGTGGGCAAACTCGTCAACACTGTTGCTCGTGGCCTTCATGTTGGCGAATTCGTACGAGCCCTCCTCGCCGAAGTCATCAAAACCACCAACAAGGCAGATGCGCGCCTTGCCTTCCATAATGGCCTCGTAACCGATGTCGACAGATTCTACTGCTGTAGCGCAGGCGCCGACGGGAGTCTTGATGGGTCCGGAAGAGGACAACAGAAGCATATTGACCCAAGCGGCCATGGTGTTGATGAAGGATTCCTGCAAGATATCTTTCTGGATATCATGGTCCATCTTGCGCTTGGTGTACATCCCATTAAGAGCATTCATACCACCTTGGCCAGAACCAATGCAGTTACCTACTTCAGATACGTGGACGTACTTGTAGAACTCGTACGGGTCAGTGATACCTGAGCATAATAGGGCTTCGGCAACGGAAACAAGAACGAATAGTGTGACACGGTCGACTTGGGAGATAATGTCGTCGGGAACACCGTACTTCTTGGCATCCCAGCCCGTAGGGATTTGTCCGGCAACAAGACGGTCAAATCGGAGAGCCTTCGGGATCCACAGAGTAGCACCCTTCCTTAGGCGAATGGTAAACTCGCCAGTCTCAGTGATTTCGAAAATCTCGCACTTCTCGCCATGTTGCCTCTTGAATTCCTCGGCCGTCTCCTTAGATCCCTCAAATGGCTCGAGATCCTCTTCTAACTGGATTTCGTGGAGCATCATCTTCTTGTTGGGATCGTACCCATCGAAGAGTTCTGGCTCGATGAGACGAATACCCGAGTGCTCAAGGATGTGCTTTTCGTACTTCTGCTTGATGTCCTTGTCCTCAACCGGATCGCCAGTCTTGACATCAACCCAACCCGAGTAAGGTTGTCCTTTAATAGGTCCGTTGTGGTTCTTGATGAGACCCATGATCCAGGCCATTTCGACGCAACCTTCGATGGAGAATTCGCCATAAGCTTCCATTTCCCAGCGGGTTCTGGAATTACCCCATGGTCCAATTTCAGCAAAACCAGTGACGACGACAACTCTCTCCAAATCGACCATGCCCTTGAGACCTTCGTTAAGCGGTTCGATCTCCTTCTCCCACTTGGGAAGAGGTGGGAAGTCAAACTTGATGTTGGCGCGGGGCTCAATCATCTTCTTTTTGTAGAGAGCCTCTGAATTCTCGCCATTGACGATCTTGTTCTCAATCGCTGTCTCCTTGGTGACAGCTCGGCGAACCTCGCTGGTCTCCATAATGTCCTTGCGCAACTGCGTCATGACGTTGTTGAGGTTGGGGATGAACTGGAGACCACCGTTTAAATCAGCAAAGACAGGTTCGTTCTGGCACAGATCCACAATGTCGGGCGACATGAGACCGAGCAGATTGAAGGCCATCTCTTGTTGAGAGAATGTGCGCACACCGAATTGTTCGACACCTTCAGCCACAATGTTGTTGCCAGACATGAGGCCCGTGCCACGAGTCCAGCCAATGACGGCGCCACAGATCGTGAGATAGTTGGCCCAGTCCTCGGAGTGCCATCGGTTGAAAAGTGTCTCGAGACCAAGCTTAGACTCGGAATAGAGACCATCATTACCAAAGGTACCATGGTTGGGGGAAAGGGGTAGCACAACTTGAGCAGGTCGAGTTTCAAATCCGCGCTCTGACTTTTGTGTTTTGACGCAGCCCAAAAGCCGAATGAGGTTCGTTAACATGATACGGTGAGCAAGTTCAGACTTCGAATCAATACCGTCAATTTGTCGGCCATTCTCAGAGATGGCAGCAAACGGAACAATGTAGTCCAGATCCCACCCCAATCCATTCTTGGGATCGTAAATGTAGTCGACAAGAGCCTCCACGTCTTGCTTGCTACCTTGATTGAACGGAACAACGACCAACTGAGACCCACGAGCGCCATATCTTGCATACATCGCTTGGTAGTATTCGGTTACTTGTCTCGAAAATCGACTTGTTGTTACGATGACTTTGGCGCCACCGCTGATAAGGCCTTGCAGAACCTCGGCTCCGATCGAGCCCGCACCAGCACCAGTCATAAGAACGTATTTTCCTTGGTATGTAACACCAGATCTGGCGGCCTCTTCTAAGCAGTCTAGGTAGACTCCAGTCAGCTTCTTGCTGTATTCCCAGCCGTGCAGGTTATGGCGCTTGAGATGCAAGAATGGAATAGTCTCCATCTTGCCCTTGCTGCTGTGTCCATTGGTCTTCAAGCTGGGCTTTTTGATACCATTTGCCTTGCCACCGTCCTTGGGCAGGATTTGGCTCTCGTTCATCGCAAGCGAACGCAGAACATTCCCATAGAGGTTCTTGAACTCAAGCTTTGCAGTTTTCGACATCTTATGTTGTTCCTTGATGAGCTTGACAAGACGGCCAAGGTCGTTCTGCACCTTAGTGCGGTTGCCGTACTCAGATATCTTTCCACCTTCCGCCATCTGCTGAACGTAGTGTTCAAGCTTGCGGCAGCTCTGTCGAGGTACTTCCTCATAGTTGAGATTGCCGCGGGCATCGATAGATGTGTGGGGGCCAGTCGGAACAGCCACATCTTTATAAGCAGGCGGGACATCCAAAACGTCTCTGCAGTTTTCAATGAGCTGCTGTCCCAGCTCCTTGGCAAGCTTGTAGGTCTCTCCACGCTCGGTGGGGCAGTTGTCGATATGGTACTGCATGAACTCGAGCAGTAAAGGATTCGACTTGCTCATAATTCTAATGCATTGGCTGACAATCTCTCTGTCGACTGCCTGTAATCGACCGAAGATAACATCGTAAAACATGCTGAGGGCATCTTGACGCGCCCAGTTCCAAGAAGAGTCGTAAGTACGAGCCTTCAGGGGGCTGAAGACGGGCTCGATGCCTGTTGCATAGAATTCACCATGCTCAGCATTCCAAAGGTCAAGCTGGGCCTGTAAAATTTGCTGCGACTCCTGTGATGTTTGTGCAGCTTTGTCGCCTGCTCGAAGATCCATTTTCAGGTATCTCGCTAGCAACTCTAGCTGCTGCTTGAACAGAGCACGCTGATCTTTGGTTAGTGCATCGATGGCAGCAGGGTCCATCATCATGCCACCAGATCCACCAGCAGCTGGGCCGGCGGCCGAGGCTGTGGATAGGCTGATACCAGCGTTGGTGGCATATTTCTGTGCGACATCGTCCAGATAGGCCTTTGCGTCATTCTCCGAACCCAGACGAGCTGCAGGCTCCATGGTGATAGCTAACGTGAGCGCACCATCTTGTCTACCCGAGCCCAAGCCCCATCTTGATTCTAGGTATTTACGGGCAGAAGTCATGTTGAATCCACCAGGCATCTTTGAAGAAATCAGACGCGCGATGAGAGACTGTGACTGCTTTCCGAGTTGACCGTTAAACGTCGCTTGCATTAATCCTGCTAACTCGTCGATCGGGGTATCTTCAGGCTTTTCGGGTGTTGATCCGAATTCTTTTCCAAGGTCACCAAGGATTTCATTTTGAAGGGTGGATTTTCCTATGTCACCGTTAGCATTCAAAACGTCGATAGATATAACCTAGGGACTACTAGCCTCCAACAAGATCCTTTATAGCCTTGCTCAGAGGTACTTCTAAGAATGGCTTCTTGAGTTTTTGTGCAATTAGTGCTCTAACGATCTCAAGAGCAGATACTGGCGCATCATCCACAGCGGCGGCAGGGCCTGCACTAGCCGCCGGAGCAGCAGCAGCAACTGGAGCAGCAGCAGCAGCAGCAGCAGCAGCAGCAGGTGCCGGCGCAGAGCTTGATGAGGCCGCAGCAGCAGCAGGCTCTGGTTCCTCCTCGATCGGATCTACGTCATAGTAGATCTCCTTCGCGTCTTTGTTGTAACACAGAATTTGACGTTGGATAGACTTTGCGGCATCGAAAGCTTCGTACTTAGACGCGATTGTCCTCTTGGCCATCACACCTAGTGTATCTGCGGGACCAACTTCGACGATCCGCTCGGCCGTCTTCTCTCCTAGCAAGACATCTTGAGTTTCGATCCATCTTACAGGGGAAGCAAACTGGTAGGCAAGAAGCTCGACGAGTAAGGTATGAGCAAGCTCCTGCTCGATTTCGGGACGCATGTTGGCAGTAGACTCGGAATAGTCAGGTAGGTATGGTCGGAGGGATGGACGTAATGGAATGTCGACAACTCGGATGGGTATTTTTCCTCGTTCGACTTGTTTGATGGAATATCGAGCACCGGGGAGGAGACTGTCCCCCTCTTCTTCCCGACTTGACTAAATAGAGTTCAAGATGGACAGCAAATAGCAAAACACTTAATGAGTGGGAAAGGAGTGTATGCTAAGCTCGAAGACAAACAGCACGGGGCTTGAAGACAGAGAATGTTGGAAGAGGGATTACGAATTGGCAGATTGTTGATCAATTGATTATTAGCCTTCGATATGAAGGAAAGAGTAGGCCATCAACAACATGTAGTTGATGATCTCTCGACAAAAGTTTTTTTTTTTTTGCTTGGGAGGAACCGGCGGTACAGGTACTGGTACGGATAGCGAAATGCGGTTAGCAGGTAGACAGGTAGCTCCCTTCTGTCTCTGGGATGATAAGGTAATAGGTGATAGGTGCCAGGCAGCTAGGATGTGCAATGCAACAAGAGCGGAATGAAACGGAGCCTTTCCCAAATGTTGAACTGCATCGATGGATAAAAAATTGGCGGGATGGCATACAAGGTGTTAGGGTGCTGCGTTCCCCCATTTCCGGGCCAATGGCTAGCCTACAAGTACCTGTCGCAAGCTAGGAGACTAGGTAGGGACTAGGGGAATCCAGTCACCGACCTTCGACCTTCAGGGGCCTAGACAGAGCACACACCCTCCCCTCCTCTACCCTCCATGGCGGGACCTGACTTTCGAAGTCTGCAGCCAACCTGCAGTGTCACCGTATCTGCTTGGTCGCTATGGCATTCATTTAAGACAAGCGACATGCAGTTTCATCGCCGCAGTGTAGAGAAGCGAATATTAAATATCGCCAGATGCTGCGGGATGGAAGGATGGACAGGGCATGGATTAAATTTGCTCCATCGTGATTTGCTCCAGAAAACCTTTTCCCTCCACCATTTCTCAACCATCTTCTGGAAACTATACCTATCGGAGTTTAGCTTTCCACGAGACCCTTTCTCCACAAAGACCCAGGCCGCGAAGTTGGGGTTTTTATGGGTTCTTTTTTAATCTTTTTCTTTTTGCCTCCCTCGTCAGTGATTTCGTCGTATTAGTTCCTGTTGCTTGTCCAGATGGGCTAGCGAGATCCCTCCTTGCCATCAGCTTCGCGAAATTGGTCTCAGCCCCTAATCCTATAGCCTCGTCACGATTTTCAGCTATTAGGTAGCTCGATCGTCATCCGCCTCTAGTCTCATGCATGATCACACAGCTAAGAGGAGTAGTGCTCGCAGGCGTCCCAGGGAATCCTGTTCCGTGACACCAGGTACAACGCAAGGTCGCGTCTAAGTGGCCTTGGCGAGTTAGTTTGTCTGCCGTACCATTCCGGCGGACCATCGGGCGTGATACAGGGGGCGATTTATGATAAAAGTATAGGTACCTCTCTACTGATTTCGAAGGGACTTGAGACATAGGTAAGGATTCGTACCTAGGTAGGTATCTAAAGTTCTTCATGAGCAAGATATAAGAGTGCAGTATCTTGCGTGACACTATATCTGCTCTCCTGTAATCCTGAATATTGCACGTTGGCGCCAGATCCTTTGATATCATTGGCTGAAGTAGTCATCTTGATATTTCAAGAAGAGAAAGCCACCTGGGGAATTGCATCATCTCGCTTTCTGCTGTCAGACCTACAAAAGGGGGGGTGACACTCATCATTGATGACCTCGGTCAAGTGGTGCATTGGCTTGTTGATTGGAAAATAAACCAGTATCTGACGACCAAGCCTTTTAAGACCGGATAACCCTACAACGTTTATGAATAGGTAGAGGTAGATTGGCAACGCGAGACAGGGCCGGCCCGGATCCGTGAACTATGCTCCCTTCAGCCGAAGAGCCACGCATCTAGGTTCATCTAGTTAGCTGACAGTATTCGAAATTGCTTCAACTTATTAGATTTACTAGTAACCTTTAGACAAGAGTCAGCTGAACCCCCACGCTTGATCATGGGTTTATATATACTGACTCAGGGTATGGAAAACAAAGTGGTAAATGATTCTGAGATGTTCAATAGTCATTGCGTTTGAAGCCACCGCGGTGAACAGGTATTTCTAACTTCAATATGCTAAAAACATGTGCCTCCTTCACTCATGGAGCAGTCTGAATTCGAAGCTGAGCTTTCGTGTTCGGATCTAGAACATTGAAACTCTGATGGGATATCGGATGAAAGTTGAAGTCTGAAGGTTAAGAAGGCTACATACCTAGTATCGATACCGTAAGAAAAGTACTGATACTTGGTCAGTCGTGGTGTGGGACAGGAACAAGAACAGGGAGGGAGCTGCACGCTAGGCAGTTTACACCACCCCTCAGCAGCCCAGCAGTGGCACCTAGTGTGGCACCTAACCCAGATGTATCCCCAACAAAGAACTTAAATTTTTTTCTGGCGAGGGAGCTATCCCTGCAAAATTGTTTCTTAGGGCATCATCAATGGACCTTCTATCGGGTAAAGGGTACCTGACGCACCTAACGTTGAGGGAAGCTAGACCAGGGGCTTTTTGTAGAATACTGCAGCTGTTAGGTGCCTCCAACATTGGCGACTGTCCCGTTGTCGATAGCGATTGGTAGTGTAATCTTCAGAGCGGCATCCAATTTTCGTTCTTCCGTAAAGACATTCCCTCTATGCTGAAGCTTCATCTTGAGCTTCAATTCTAAACTTGATACTATTCTCACTTTTCCATCATTGTGCTAGGCAATTGTTCTTGCTTGCTCTGTCTTTCCACTGGCAGACCCCCCTTTGCCTGGTCACACCGTAGACGCAATTCTATCTTTGCTGTCTAGATCATAAAATTTTGTTTTCTTCACATACGCCTCAGCGTACGTCTCCTGCTCTTGGTTGAGTTAACGGGGACAACCCTAATAGTAAGTTTACTCGCAAATACTCAAAGAATAGACTATTCAGATCAGACCGCTAATATGTGACTAAAGCTCCCTTCTATACCTCCCGCCTTGTCCGCCCTCCCACGATACCCGTAATCATGTATGGTACCGGCACCGGCACAGGCCCCCAGACGGGCGTTTCCACCCCTCGGTCGAACTCGTCCCTCCGGCCTCTTACTCTCTCCCATGGGTCACTTGAAGCCTCCTTTCTTGTACCCACCGGCCTCCATTTCCATGCCTCCCAGTTGAAGGACCGCTTCACCGCCGGCCTCCCAGCGCCGACGGATGAATTGGCTCTTGACGATGAGCCCTCATCCGTAGCCGAACTTGTCGCGACATACATGGGATTTGTGGCGCACGAGGTTGAGGAAGGAGAAGATGATGCCCAAGGTTCGTATGAGGAGGTTCTAAAACTTCTCCTCAACGAATTCGAGCGCATGTTTCTTCGAGGAAATGACGTCCACACGCTGGCTAAAAATCTGCCCGGTATACTATCAAAGCAAATCGGCGTCGTACGATGCTACTATGCAGCTCGTTCAGTAGCAAATCGTGCTATTAGACCGCATGAATCCGCGCTATTGAGGGCTGCTGACGAGGGGGATGCTGCAATTTACAGCATCTTTGGTGGTCAGGGAAATATCATCGAGTACTTCGACGAACTGCGCGAGGTATATGAGACATATCCCTCCTTTGTGGGCGAGCTGGTTGCAGCATCAGCCGACTTGCTTCACAACCTAGCTCTAGACTCCAGAGTGCAGAAGCTATATGCAAAGGGGCTTGATATAATGGAATGGCTGCGTTCCCCGGACACTACTCCCGACCCCCAATACCTAATTTCCGCACCTGTTAGCTTGCCTCTGATTGGGTTGGTACAATTGTGCCATTATCAAGTCCTGGGCAAGGGTCTTGGTGTACATCCCGGAATATTACGCGACCGCATTCGAGGTGCCACTGGTCACTCTCAAGGTGTCATTGTTGCGGCGGCCACCGCTGCTGCAGATTCTTGGGAGTCGTACGAGAACTTGGCGAGAGATGCCCTCACAATCCTATTCTGGATCGGCGCTCGTAGTCAACAGGTGTTTCCCAGGACGTCGTTGACACCTGTTATGCTACAAGATTCCATTGACAATGGCGAAGGGGACCCGACGCCCATGTTGAGCATTCGTGATCTACCCCAGGCCGAAGTGCAGAAGCATATTGATGCCACGAATCAATATCTTCCAGAAGATCGTCATATTGCCATATCGCTCATCAATAGCCCGAGGAATATGGTTGTAACTGGCCCACCGATCTCTCTGTATGGTCTAAATTTACAGTTACGAAAGGTGAAGGCGCCAACAGGCCTCGACCAAACTCGAATTCCTCACACGGAACGCAAAGTGCGATTCGTCAACCGTTTCTTGCCGATCACTGCGCCTTTCCACAGCAAGTACCTTGCCAGTGCTACCAAACTGATCGATGAAGACCTCAAGGATATCACGATAGATTCCGAGTCGCTAGGAATCGCAGTCTACAACACATGTACCGGCGCTGATCTGAGGGACGAAGTCGAAGGTAATGTCGTTCCCTCGCTCGTTCGCATGATTACTCGCGATCCTGTCAATTGGGAAAAGGCAACTACCTTCCCTGAGGCGACTCATGTGTTGGACTTCGGCCCCGGTGGCATTTCTGGTTTGGGCATCTTAACCAGCCGTAACAAAGAAGGCACTGGTGTCCGTGTCATTCTTGCCGGCACCATTGACGGTGCTGCGCAGGAAGTAGGCTATAAGTCGGAACTTTTCGATCGCGATGAGGAACATGCTGTAGTGTACGCCAACGATTGGGTTAAAGAGTACGGCCCCCGACTGGTTAAGACATCCAAGGGCCGCACCTACGTGGACACGAAGATGAGCAGATTGTTAGGAGTACCCCCCATCATGGTTGCGGGTATGACTCCGGCTACTGTGCCGTGGGATTTCGTTGCCGCAACAATGAACGCCGGCTACCACATTGAGTTGGCTGGTGGTGGTTACTACAACGCCAAGACAATGACCGAGGCTCTATCAAAGATTGAGAAGGCCATTCCGGCAGGGCGAGGAATCACAATCAACTTGATCTACGTCAACCCTCGCGCTATGGGCTGGCAAATCCCCCTTATCGGCCGACTGCGAGCTGAAGGTGTGCCCATCGAAGGCCTGACAATCGGTGCTGGTGTCCCGTCGATCGAAGTCGCCCAGGAGTATATAGAGACCCTTGGTTTGAAGCATATTGCCTTCAAGCCAGGCTCTATGGAGGCAATCCAATCCGTTATTAACATCGCCAAGGCAAACCCCACATTCCCGGTTATCCTACAGTGGACTGGCGGTCGAGGAGGTGGCCATCACTCCTTTGAAGATTTCCATCAACCGATTCTCCAGATGTATACTCGTATTCGACGATCCGACAACATCATTTTGGTTGCTGGTAGCGGTTTCGGTGGTGCTGAAGACACATACCCGTACCTTACTGGTGAGTGGTCGAAGAAATACGGTTACCCACCAATGCCATATGACGGTTGCCTCTTCGGTAGTCGAATGATGGTTGCGAAGGAAGCACACACCAGCAGAGCTGCCAAGCAGGCCATTGTAGACGCCCAGGGACTTCCCGACGATGAATGGGAAAAGACGTACAAGGGCGCAGCTGGTGGCGTCATTACAGTTCGATCGGAGATGGGTGAACCAATCCATAAGCTCGCTACCCGAGGTGTTCGCTTCTGGGCGGAGATGGACAAGAAGATTTTCAGCCTGCCGAAGGAAAAACGTGTCGCTGAGCTTAAGAAGAATCGCGACTACATCATTCAGAAGCTGAATGATGATTTCCAGAAGGTTTGGTTTGGCCGAAACAGGGCTGGTCAAACTGTTGATCTGGAGGACATGACGTATGGCGAAGTCGTTCGTCGCATGGTAGACCTCCTCTATGTCAAGCACGAATCGCGATGGATTGACCCATCGTTCACCAAGCTGACCGGTGACTTCATCCACCGTGTTGAGGAGCGATTCACTACGGGCGCAGACCAGCCATCCTACCTACAAAGCTACTCCGAACTCAAAGATCCTTTCTCGACTGTTGAGCGGATTTTGTCGCATTACCCAGAGGCTGAAACCCAGATCATCAATGCTCAGGACGTTCAGCACTTCTTGCTTCTGTGCCAGCGCCGCGGCCAGAAGCCTGTGACATTTGTTCCATCACTCGATGAGAGCTTCGAGTTCTTCTTCAAGAAGGACTCCCTCTGGCAGTCTGAAGACCTCGCGGCAGTTATAGACCAGGACGTTGGACGTACTTGTATCCTGCAGGGTCCTACCGCGGTCAAATACTCGACCGTACTAGATGAACCTATTCAAGAAATCCTTGACGGCATTCACGACGCCCATATCTCGTATTTGACGCGAGACATCTATGCTAACATGGCCGAATCCATCCCGACCATTGAATATTTTGGTGGCAAGCTGATCGACACCGAGATGCCTCTAGACATTGAAGGCCTTACCGTATCGTACGACCAGCACAAGAACACATACCGCTTATCATCGTCGCCTGCTATTGCACTGCCCTCGGTTGACAGCTGGCTTGCACTTCTTGCGGGTCCTAAACGCAACTGGCGCCATGCTCTGTTTACCTCGGAGGTCTTGGTGCAAGGTCAGAAATACCAGACAAATCCGATGAAGAGAATTTTCGCCCCCGTGCGCGGACTCTTCGTTGAGATTATGTACCCTAATGAGCCAGCTAAGACATCAATCATCGTTCGGGAGCAGCCGCGACACAACCATTACGTTGATGTGATTGAGGTCAAGCTGGATGGAAAGGGCGAGATAGTTGTCAGTATGATCAAGGAGACCACTGCCCTTGGTCAGCCGGTCTCATTGCCGCTTCGATTCACTTACCACCCCGAAGCTGGGTATGCGCCAATCCACGAGGTCATGGATGGACGAAACGATCGTATTAAGGAATTCTACTGGCGTGCATGGTTTGGAGACGAGTCGTTTGAACTCGATACCCCCGTCACGAGCAAATTTGACGGAGGACGAGCCACAATCACCAGAGAGGCTATCAACGACTTTGTGCATGCCGTCGGCAACACTGGCGAAGCATTTGTGGACCGCCCCGGAAAGGAGATGTTCGCTCCCATGGATTTTGCCATTGTCGTGGGATGGAAGGCTATCACCAAGCCGATCTTCCCGCGACAGATCGATGGTGACCTCCTTAAGCTCGTCCATCTTTCTAACGGGTTCCGTATGATGCCAGGTGCCGATCCTCTTAAGAAGGGCGATCAGGTTAAGACAACGGCTCAAATCAACGCTGTGATCAACCAAGAGTCTGGTAAGATGGTCGAAGTTTGCGGTACTATCTACAGAGATGGCGATGCTGTCATGGAAGTCACATCGCAATTCTTGTACCGAGGTGTATACACCGATTACGAAAATACCTTCCAACGTAAGATGGAGACACCGATGCAAGTCCACCTCGATACGTCGAAGGATGTCGCTGTCCTTAAGTCGAAGGACTGGATTCAGTTTGATAATAACGATATTGAGCTACTCGGTCAGACTTTGACTTTCCGTCTCCAGAGCTTTTATAAGTTCAAGAACAAGACTGTGTTCAGCAGCGTGGAGACCCGTGGTCAAGTACTTCTGGAACTCCCCACTAAGGAGATTATCCAAATTGCGAGTATCGATTATGAAGCCGGCTTATCCCACGGTAACCCAGTGGTCGATTATCTGGAACGCCACGGTTCGTCTATCGAGCAGCCGATCAACTTCGAAAACCCCATTCCTCTTAGCGGCAAGACGCCCTTGCAACTGAAGGCGCCAGCGTCAAATGAGAATTACGCCAAGGTTTCAGGCGACTACAACCCCATTCACGTTTCGCGTGTCTTCTCCGGCTATGCCAACCTCCCGGGCACCATCACCCACGGCATGTACTCTAGCGCTGCCGTGCGAAGTCTTGTAGAAACCTGGGCAGCCGAAAACAACGTCGGCCGCGTCCGTAGTTTCCATGCTTCCCTCGTCGGCATGGTTCTACCTAACGACGATATCCAAGTCAAGCTTCAGCACGTCGGAATGATCGGTGGTCGAAAGATCATTAAGGTTGAAGCAAGCAACGAGGAGACAGAGGAAAAGGTTCTTCTCGGAGAAGCCGAAGTTGAGCAACCTGTCACGGCCTATGTCTTCACCGGTCAAGGTTCTCAAGAACAGGGCATGGGTATGGAATTGTACAATACTAGCCCTGTTGCTAAAGAGGTCTGGGATAGAGCCGACAAGTACCTCTTGGACACATATGGTAAGCTACACAGGTTAACCGCTATAAAAGCCCACTAACACGCCAACCAGGTTTCTCTATCTTGAACATCGTGAAGAACAACCCGAAGGAACTGACAATTCATTTCGGTGGACCTCGGGGCAAAGCAATCCGCGACAACTATATGCAGATGAACTTCGAGACAATCGCTGCGGATGGCTCCGTCAAATCCGAGCGCATTTTCAAGGAGATCAACGAAAAGACGACATCGTATACCTACAGGTCACCCACCGGTCTTCTATCTGCTACCCAGTTTACGCAGCCGGCTCTTACTCTTATGGAGAAGGCCAGTTTTGAAGACATGAACGCTAAAGGCTTAGTACCGCGGGACAGCACTTTCGCTGGTCACTCTTTGGGCGAATATTCTGCTCTCGCCGCGTTGGCCAACGTCTTACCTATTGAATCCCTAGTGTCCGTCGTCTTTTACCGTGGATTGACCATGCAAGTCGCTGTGGAGCGTGATGCTCAGGGTCGTTCCAACTACTCCATGTGCGCTGTCAACCCGAGTCGTATTTCGTCAACATTCAGCGAAAGCGCTCTGCGATATGTTGTTAGCAACATCGCTGAGGAGACTGGCTGGCTTCTGGAGATTGTCAACTTCAACATTGCTAACATGCAGTACGTATGCGCTGGCGATCTGCGCGCGCTGGACACTCTCACCGGTGTTTTGAACTACCTGAAGTCGCAGAAGGTGGACATCAACCAACTGCGCCAGGAGCTGAGTATCGAAGAAGTAAAGGGACACCTTGTGGACATCATCAAGGGTGCTGCTCAGAAGACCTTGTCCAAGCCCACGCCTCTCGAGTTGGAGAGAGGATTCGCCACCATCCCTCTCAAGGGTATCGACGTGCCGTTCCACTCGACCTTCTTGCGGTCGGGCGTCAAGCCTTTCCGAAACATACTCCTCAAGAAGATTAACAAGACCTCGATCGACCCGGCGAAGCTGGTCGGAAAGTACATCCCCAACGTGACGGCGCGGCCGTTCGAGCTCACCAAGGAGTACTTCCAGAACGTGTATGACCTTACGGGGTCGCCCAAGATTGCGCAGATCCTGCAGGACTGGGATAGCTACCAGGAGGACGTGAACGGCGTCAGCGGCAACGCGCCGCCTGTACAGGTCAACGGGCATTAAAAGTATTAGGTGCCATAATGAAGAACAGGATTATAGACGCGTTGTATTTTACTAGTTTTCGCGCTGCATATGGCTTGAAGAACTTTGATATCGGTTCTCTCTATCTTTATAGATACAGATATACACTTGGGGTTTAGCCCCCGAGTTAAATGGACATTCAATTGTTAGTTAATGTATTCTATTTATAATCATTGTTGCTATATTTTAAGTGGAAATGTAACAGTGAGCTTCCATATGGGCAGGTATTTCCTGTGATACCGATGAGACTGAAAAGAGCCCTACGCAAAACCTAGAAACAACATGGGCGGGAACCCGTAGTGGTTGTGTCAGCCCGAATCGTATCGTTGTAGCATCATCTACCGGTCATTTACGCTGTGCTATGATAGGCACTCATTAAAGTTTCGAAGAGGCCATAGATTTCGTCAGTATATTCGGCTAGATAGTTCGTCATAAATAAGAGAATGATAATGCGCAAATTGTACAACCCCTTACTCCAAAGCAGATATCATAATTCCGCGCAAGGGCTTTCGTATGTTCACTCCCCGGCTGCCTCATAGCTCCCCGTCATCGTCCTTGACTATGTCCAACTCCACCATCTTCTTGTGCACGATCTCGGCGACGGCCTTCATGCCCTCGGCGCGCGGGTGGTACGCGCCGTTGGCGTAGAACAGTTTCCACGTGAACCCCGAGACCCAGGGGGTCCCGGCGCAGCCGATGGCGTGCGCGCGGCTGGGCTCGTCCACGGATACCACGTGACACCACTCCTCGCGGCCCTCGACCGCCTTGGCCGTCGCCCTCAGCAGCTCGTCGCACACGGCCTGGTGGTGCGCCACGCGCTCCGCGCCGAACGACACGTCCCTCCCCGGCCGCGTGTCCGGGCCCAGCACGGCCAGGTACTCGACGACCAGGACCTGCGCGCGCGGCGCCTTCTCGTGGATCGCGTCCAGGACGCCGCCGAACCGGGCCGCCAGGCCGTCGACGTCGAGGCGCTGGGCCTCGGCCTGCGCGGGAGGGGCGCCGCCGCCGAGGAGGAGCCGCATGGCCAGCGACCCGAGCCACGAGGCGCCGAGGGTGTCCTCGAACAGGCCGCCGATGTACCCGATGTCGTTGCCGCCGCCGAGGACCAGCACGACGTCGGCGTCGGCGGGCAGGGACTCGACCTGCGGCGGGAACACGTGGCCGTCGCACTCCTGCGGGTCCGTCGTCAGGTTCAGCAGCGTGGCGCCAGAGACCGTCAGGTCCGTGAGGCGCGCCCCGATCCGCTGGGACACGAGGCACGCGAAGTTGGCGCCGGACCGCCGCGCGAACTTGTCGGCGACGGGGGGGATGCCGGGGCCCGCCGCGAAGGACGAGCCGAGGTTGGCGATGTGCAGGGGCATTTTGCCGGTGCGGTGGTGGCGGTAGAGAGACGCAGAAGGGGTGGTGAGGCGGCTGCTCGGAAGTCAAGGGCTGCTGCGTGAGAGGACGTGTAGTGCACCGCGCATATAGGTACCTTTACGACCTGTGGATCGTCAACCGGTGAGGCTTTTTGGGTGGACACCGACGCGCGTACGTAAGTGAGAGGTGATCACTGATCACTCTTAAATGACAACAGTCCTACCTAATAACCTAGGTTAATAGGTGAGATAGCAATACAGAGGAACTATTTGGAGATCGGTGTGTTTGAACTCAGGCGGTATAGGTAAAACTTATAATCGACATTGCCGGGCCGGAAGTTCGGCCCCCTCCCTTTTCCCTTTTCTAATAACAATGATCTAGGTTAGGTTATCCCGTAGGATCTAGGGATAGCTGGCCGGAACCCCTCGGTAGTATCATAGTCCCCGCTGCGAACCAATCGGAATCCCGTACAATGGAATAAACCTCCTCCAGTTACACCGCTTACACGTAAAGTGTCCGGTAAGTCTACCATTTGCTGGATCTTGGAAATCGATTGCCGTGTAAACATTACAATGCTTTGACAAGATTGGGTTGATTACCTAGGTATATGTTCTCCTCTGGACATGATGCGTTTACACAGTCAAGAAACCTCGTCATGGTTTGGTCAACTCCCCATGTCACACTAGGTAATGCTGGAGTAAACTGATTGACGGGTCTGTTCTCATATATCAAGTCATTGAGGTTCAATTGGTGTCAATTATAGGCTACCTAAGGTTAAGTTGATTGTTAATTGTCCTGGGTAGATCCAATGAGAGATAATGAATGCCCAGATAAAGTCTAGATTTATTTCAAATCGTCAATTAATTATTAGACCGAATTGTTCGAAGAGGTAAAGGAAATCATCATATCTTCATTTCGTTCTTAGGCAAGCTAGTGACCTATCATAGTTGCCTTCTTATTGATTGGGCTGTCACTTGGATACTTCGATCTATCTGACAACCGTTAGAGACAAAAAACGCTTTGCAAAACAGTGAGATGGTGGTTTACATAATAGCGATGATGTGGACTTTACCCCTAGTATGAGCCATAGGTGTGGCACACCTACATCATTTTTCTCCTAGAGACAATGAGGAATACGAAATAATGAGTTCGGCAATTAGAGATGTGTAAATTTGGTATTCGAGCAAGCATCAAAATTGAAGAGATGCAAATTGGCTGGCTATCCGCTTGACTTGCCCCTGAATGGGAGACCGCTAGGCGAATCTAACAGCGTCCCGACAACCTAAAACTTAGTGGGGGTCGAGGGGTTTATAGCACGGCTGGCACCAATAGGAAGACCCCACTGCCGCGGGTGCCGGCGCTGACCGGCTTCTATCGGACGTCACCCAACCCTCAACGCTGTGCGCCGGTGGGACAATTTGATGGACACTTCCGTCACAGGCGCCACAGCATTATTCTTACGTAGTACTTCGTCTTTATGTTCCTGACTTTTCGACATACGATTTGTGTTTCCATTACTTGCGTACAGCTCAAGATAAAGAGTAGACTCGCGTAGACAACGCCATTAGTCGCCTAATCTAGAAAGATTGCCCTTATCTATCAGCTAGGAACTAGAAGCAATCGGATTTTTGAGGAGCACACTCGCAAATACCGTCTATAACATTTCTCCCTACTCTCCCTTGCATGATTGATTATAGACAAGTTTTAATTATACCCATTTGCAAAAAAAAAGAGCTCACGAAACATCCCGTCTTGTACTTGCGATATCGTCAATTTTTAAAGCATACGACAAAACAACTGTCGCCACGCCGGAACGAACAATCGGATCGGAGCCGGATTTGTGGTCGAGTGTGAAATTGGATTGGACGCGGGAACCCCTGGTCTCACCGGGGCTGGTGACATCTCACCACATCGCTCACCACCTCATCGCACAAAGAAAAAAGCTAGAGGTTACAATACACAATACCTACCTGACAGGTCTTGAACCTTTGCATCGGATATATAATGAGGGTCGAGTCTGATAGACTTGGTGGAACAGATAAGACGGAGAAGGTCGTCATGGCTTCCTCGCACCATCACCTTCACCAACATTATCACAAGAGGAATCAGATATTCCTGGGCACCTTCATACATAGCGTCAAGCTGGGCGAGCTGGAGTACCTGCACGACACTGCGGTATGCGTGGACAAGGATGGCAGGATTGTCGCTGTTGAGCCGCAGTGCGACCTGAAGAATATTAAGGAGACGATGTGTCAGAAGCTATCCTGGGAACCTCATGATCTTGCTATCACGATCACGAAGGAGGGTCAATTTTTCTTTCCTGGCTTCGTTGGTAAGCAATAATACGGCGGATGCTTTTATCTACTAAAACTGACAGGACTCAGACACACATATCCACGCGCCACAATACCCCAACGCCGGCATCTTCGGGAAATCAACACTGCTGGACTGGCTAAACAAGTACACATTCCCCATGGAAGCATCTCTCGAATCACTCCCCAAAGCGCGCCGCGTGTACACGAGCTGCGTGCGGCGAACACTGGCCCACGGCACGACCACGGCCGCGTACTACGCAACGCTGCACGTAGCAACAACAAACCTCCTCGCGGACCTCTGCCACGCCATGGGCCAGCGCGCCTTCGTCGGACGCGTGTGCATGGACAACCCAGACATAAACCCGCCGTACTACCGCGACGAGTCCGCCGACGACTCGCTCTCCCGGACCCGCGCCACCATCGACCACATCCAGAGCATCGACCCGTCGTACGCCCTGATATCGCCGATCCTAACCCCGCGCTTCGCGCCCTCCTGCACGCGGGACGCCATGGCCCGCCTCGGCGCCCTGCGGCGGTCGACGGAGCTCCCCGTGCAGACGCACATCTCGGAGAACGCGGCGGAGCTAACCTTGGTCAGGGACATGTTCCCCGAGTGCGCCAGCTACGCCGACGTGTACGACCGGCACGACCTGCTCTCCCCGCGCACCGTCCTGGGCCACGCCGTCCACCTGACGGACGCCGAGGTGGACCTGATCGGCCGGCGCGGCGCCGGCGTCGCCCACTGCCCCTGCAGCAACTCGGCGCTCACGAGCGGCGAGGCGCCGGTGCGCCGGCTACTGGACGCGGGAATCGGCGTCGGCCTGGGCACCGACGTCAGCGGCGGGTACAGCGGCAGCGTGCTGGAGGCGGTGCGGAGCGCGGCCATGGTGTCGAACCACCGGGCGATGCCGCAGGGGAAATGGGCGGACGTGCCGACCGCGGAGCGGGAGCGCGCGAGGCTGAGCGTCGAGGAGGTTTTACATCTAGCGACGCGGGGCGGCGCGGGGATTCTGGGGATCGCGGATAGGGTCGGCGGGTTCGCGGTGGGCATGGAGTGGGACGCGCAGCTGGTGGGCTTGGGGCTCGTGGACGAGAGGCCCGACGAGTACGACATGCGGGACCGCGGGAACGTGGATATCTTCGGGTGGGAGGGGTGGGACGAGCGCGTTGCCAAGTGGGTGTTTAATGGCGACGATAGGAACGTGAAGAAGGTGTGGGTGCGCGGTAGGCTTGTGCATGAGCGGGAGTAGAAAGGCGTACATATATACCAACCATATACCTGACCTGATAATGTAGAGGTGGGAAAGCATACCACCCCTTAATCTTGCTTCAGCGTCCGTATGGGGAGTGGGATAAAGAATAAGCTCGGCAGAGGGAGTTCCTACTTCACGATGTAATCATACGCTATATCACATAACATATCAAAGTACTTTATAGGGGACAGAAAATTCTAAAAAGAAAACCTTGACTAGCCATTACTAGAAAATATTTGTATTAACGAGTTCATGATGCTACCTTAGGTAGTACGCAGCTTATTTCTTTGGAACACACACTTGGTACCTATCAATAACCCCCCGCCCAGCCGACAGAAGCAACCGTTCCATAGGTATAACGAAAACAATAACTCATACAAATGACATGGCCCGAGTCCGCGACCCCGAGGCAACGGTCACACCATGCCATCATCCCGTCCCTCTGATGGGACCATCCGTTATTTTCGCCGCGTAAATAAATACATTCAACGCCACCATCAAATGCCGTCGTGCGGGCATGTTTTCCGAGTAGGAATCTTCACCGTCATGCGCGGCCTATGATATATCATGCTCACCATCAATAAATCAGACCATCACAGCTATAATCTAGTGCGTAGAGCCGCTAGCCCTCAATAAGTCATATAACGACTGGTCGTCCGATCTGGCACCGAAATCCTGGTTCTCGTACCTCTGAGTGCTATACGACGTTGCGCGGGCTGAGTTCGTAGTGTTGCTGTAGCCACTAGTCTGGTTCCTGGTGTAGCTGCTCTGATTTGCGTTACTGCTGTTATTCGTAGAAGCAAAGCGATACCAGTCCGCTTGGGGCTGTTGGCTGGTACTCGGCTGTTGGGCCGTGTAAGATCCATATGACGGTTGCGACTGGGGTTGGTTGTATGGAGCGTTCCGATGCTGTGCGCGGATCCCAGAAGATACAGCTCCGTAACCGTGAGACGCAGCAGTAGCTGCGGACGACATAGAGTATGAGTTGGTTGTTTGTGATTGGGTATGCGGTTGAGTGCTCGAAGGCCGGGGAGGTGCCCATTGCGCAGTTGTGCTGCTGTTAGTAGTATACCCGGTTGAGGTATTAAGGGCTTGAGAGAGAGGATTAGAAGATCGATTGCCCTGAGAATAGTTATACGCGGGGGCTGTAGAGTATGACATTGAAGTCGTGGTGACTCCCGTAGTAGGCTGATATGAGCCTGGCTCATACGCAATCCGAGATGAACCTTGGTCGTTGGCGATATTAGCATATTGGCTACTGGTCGAGTTGTCGTAACGTGCATAAGGGTCATAGTTTGAAATCGAAGTTGTCGAAGTTGTATTATAAGATGCATTAGTGACAACTGGCGGTGCCTGAGGTTCGGGACGAGAGGTAGATGCGACGGGAGTGCTGGTTTGCGATCTGTTCGCTTGCCGAGAGCTGGCACGAGTCGCAGTCAAATACGGTGATTCGACCGCCGGTGATGGCCGACTCTGGGTTTGAATTGCAGCTTGCGACAAGGCCGCTGCTTGTTTCATACCATCTTGCTCCTGTCCCTGCTCGTGTTCTTGCTGATTGTTTTCAGTAACAGCAGATTTGCGTGCCCTTGACCGCTTTGGTGTCTGCTTCTTAGTTAAGGTCGGCGAAGCTGTAGTAGCATGCACTGGGGCGGGTGAGGTATTCCAATTAGGCGTATTTTGTGGGATACTCGGCGCTGGCACTGGTGTTTGTTTGGTATGGCCACTTGGAAGACTGCGACGAGTAGAGGCAGATGTGTTCCGCTTCTTTCCACTTGCGGCTGGTGTTGCCTGGGGGTATGCCACCTCTGCTGGGAAGTTGCTCTGATGCGATACGGATGATAATGCTAGATTGGGAGTAGACTCGGAGTGGGTAGCCTGTGTGTGAGATTCCGGGTATGTTAACTCAGGCATTTCCATATGATGCTTTCCCGATCCTCGGGAACTACTCGGAAATTTGATTCTATGAAAATACCCAGGAGACTCTGTTGAATGTCGAGTTGGGGGTTGTCCTAGAGTAATAGCATTTTGGTGTTCGATCGGCCCGGACAAGATATTTGGATCAGGAATGAATTCCTCATTATCAGGATCTGGGCGCGGGGGAAAGGCTGTAGATACTGAGTGTTGGACTGGCGCCTGGCTGGTTGATATCTGGGCTGGAGCTTGAGTCTGAACTTCCTCCGCCTGATATTCTTGAGTTTCTCCAGGCAAATCGGAGTCCTCTTGCTCTTCTATTTTACCATTTACGCCCGACCTCTTTCGTCGAGGTCTTGGTGCTGAATAGACACACCCAATACCGTCGTTGACACAGTTAGAGCAACTAGGATGCTGCTTCGTACACTAGGTCATGTTAACAATAAGCTCTCCCTTGACAATAGTATGTTTGATGTGCCTACCTTGATTTTTCTTTCTTTGCATACCTGGCAGGAACCACGAGTCCTTGTACCTTTCGGTTGGAGGGCTGACGCTGTCGTTCCAACTTCACCGCTCTGTTCTACCGAGACTACTGCG
This sequence comes from Hypoxylon sp. FL1150, assembly GCA_022495205.1. NCBI lineage: Eukaryota > Fungi > Ascomycota > Sordariomycetes > Xylariales > Hypoxylaceae > Hypoxylon > Hypoxylon sp. FL1150. The sequence continues at coordinate 195,681 of MU376210.1, read as the reverse complement.
CCATCACCAATAGACACTTCGGCGGCTACTGGCCCATCTGACTTTTTCTTCCGAGATCGTCTTTTCTTAGTAGGCGTCTCGGTTGTGCCAGGAGTGGAAGTAGTAGCGGGGACAGCCGTAGGAGTAGCAGAGACAGGCTGTTTCTCGGCCGGAGTAGAGCTTGCTGATGATGCCTGGCCCTTTTCATCAGGGTGGACAATTCTCAGCCTCTCTGCGCCGTATCGGGCTAGCATATCCAACGAAGCTGTTTGCAATTCTGGTGCCTGATTCGCGAAGATATTAAACTGCTCTGCTGTTAGGGTGGCGGGATTAATGCCCTTGCCATTAAGGAGATCTATCGCTGTCTGTCTTCGACGTTCGGCTTCCACTGGAGGTACGTTTAGAATCGATGTAAGGTGCAGGCCATCCGAGACTGCAGGCTGTGGTGCATTATTTTCTTGGCCATTTTGAGCGGCTGTGGAAGAAGACTCTGCTGCCGGAGTCTCTCCCATCGGCGCTTCCGGTGCTTTGCCCTTTTTCTTCTGGCGCTTCCTGCGGCTTCCCTCCTCACCTTCAGGTGGTGGGGGTCGCTTGGCCCTGGCTGCTCTCCGGTTACTCGCATTGGTGTTTTGCGCCGATGGCGGCAAAGCTGGCGCCAGAAGCTGTACGAGTTGGGCGACTGTCTTATGGATGGGTGTATGGTTATATTTTACGACGATAGCTCTAGCCGAGGTTGAGAAGGCAACGGAAAACGTTCCTCGACAATCGAATGCAGGGCGAGCTACGACGAAGTCAGCAATGTCACTTTTGTACCATCAGACGTCTGGTCCTTACAGAGATTGACTGGGTCCAAGCCGCCGGGACCACTATAGCTAGCGATTACTGGTTTCTCTGGCCCTTTCGCACTCGTGCGCATCCAAGCCTGCAACGAGTCTTTGCAGTTATATGTGAATGTCCATCCTCGTGCGTCTCTAGAGACCTGTCGAACGACCCATGAACTACTGTCGATTATTCCCATGGCATTGACTATGTGCTTCGCGACTGCTCGCTGCAGTACAGGGTCGTCGCTCGGCTGGTTATGGATTGTTTCGGATGCATTTACGGATCGCGCGATAGTTTGGGTGGGGTCGCCTTCGGGAGAGCCATTCTCAGCATCCGCACCGAGATGGAATACGGTATTATTTCGAAGTTCAAAGGTAAAGGAGGCATGTTCGGCGCGGGTGTCGGATGACTTGGAGGCAAGAAGGTTCTGCAATCTCGTCTGCATATCCTGAACGGAATTGCATACGTGGTTTCCCCTTCCTGTGTCTAGGAGGCCCTCCATCTCTGCAGTGGCTCTGGCAGCCTCGCAAGATTGTTGCGATGGCGTTGTTCCAGGATAGGCCGCCGATTGACGCGATGCGAATAGTTGCGATCTTAGGTACCTAGGTATGCAACGATAATGCAGGTGGAGAAATCAAACGCGTTGGGAGGCTGAACGCGGCTTTGGGACATATAAGCTAGGGGCTAGGCGAGGTGATAGTGGGCCGTGCGGGGTACCTCTTAAGGCTGTAAAGTGGATTCCATATCCAACTTTTTAGGTACATATGTACCTACCTACATAACGACCTGACCTCGGAATGACTTCAAGTCCCACGTGTGCAGTCAAAGTCGATAGGTACCTAAAACTCAGCATGAACTTCGCCAGGCGTTCTTATCGGCGACCAAAATGAAGCCTCGAATGATATTTTCACAATCACCTATACATTAGATCTAACACACCTTCTCCGTATTATAAGACAAGTAGGTGGATCCTTCGTGGGAGGAAGAAGAATTGTTCTCACGAGACCAGATAGGAGGTAGCTTATTGACGCCCCGACTTTTACAAGCAATTGCCCCTCCATCGATAAACCCCAAAAGCCAATGCAATGCCCACGCTGACAACAATACCTGACGCCAAAACATACCTGAATGGCCTTACACTGGAATGACTGAAGTCTTCATTCCCTCATACATAGCCCCAAACTATGCCTTTTCCTCGAGCCACTCCTCGAGCCTTTCGACTAGGCTCTTCTTCAGCCCTTTGGCGTCAATACCACGCTCTTCGAGAATAGGTCTAAGTTCTGCCACAGTCAGCTTTGACAAAGTGCCGTCGTTGTATCTCTTCATCAGGTCAGCGTTGCTGATTTCCCCCTTGACGACTTTAGGCACCGTTCTCGACTTCTTCTGTTTAGGCTCGTCGTCTTCATCGTCCCCTTCCAGCTCCCGCTTGATAGCCTTCGCTTCTCTGACCATAACCAGAACATCATCTGCGGTCTGCGACCACACGTGGATGTATTCGCCACACCGGGCGTGGATAGCCTTGAACTTGGGGAGAGTGGTGTCATTAGGTTTCGCGGGTACTTCTTCGTCTAGTGCAAGGGCTTGAAGAATCTTGTAATGCCACTGGAGAGCGGGATTTGGGTATTTTGTCGGATTATACATGGCCGCCGGCAGTTGTAAATTTCCGATGATCTTGGTCATCTTATCGGTTAACTCGTTTGTAGTTTGAACCAGTTCGAATCCATCGGGAGCCTCGCGCATGTCGTCTGCGTAAGGAATCGGATAAAGCCATAGGCCTGCAGGGATGAAATTGGCCCCCGACTTATCCTCCTGCGCCTTAGATGGAATAATGGCAACTAGCTGAGGGTTGCCATTTGTCCGAGCAACATGCCATGCGATACCGATCTTCTTGGATTTTAATAGCTTCTGCCACAACGCAGAAAAGACGCGAGTGGATCCGACGTAGCCATCCTCGCTCGGGAAAATGAAAATCGACTTGTTGATCGATGCCCAAAATCCCAGCTGAGATCTATCTTTGAAGCCAATTATTCGGATTATGGGACCCCCAAACTGCTTAATAGACTTCTGCTCGTCTTCGCTAAAATAAACGTATTCGCCGCCGAACTTGTAGGCCTTTTTCACCTCTCCGGCCTGAACCGTTCTAGCGCTGTCTTCAGCAATGCGAGCAGTTTCGCCCGAGGCAATCTGCGCCTTCTCTCCGTCTAGCCAGACGTAACAGCTGCGGGCTGCAGCCTGTTTCTGGATGATATTATATCCTCTGACCGAAATCTGAAGGCCAGGGCCAAGCTCAAGAGGCATATTGCTGAAATATGCTCTCTTTGGAGTTTGCTTGGAGTTGATATTGGAGATTAGTGAGTTGAGTAATGTCTGGCCACTCCCGGACTTAGATGCCGAGACCTTTCTCGGGTTTGTTTCTTCAGCAACTACATCTCCATATATAATATCCTGTCTTTTGTTAGCAAACAAAATAGTGGTTTGAATTTGGACTAGAGAATTACGTCGTAGAATTTGGTGAAGTCAAACTTCTTCTCATCGCGAGTGATCGCGAAGAGCTCGATAGTAACACTCAGATCAAATAAATCCTTGGCACGAGTGATGGCCTTTTCCTTGTAGTCCTTGTTATCGCCATGCGGGTCATCATTGTCCGTAATGATGAAGAGTCTTCGAGATCCGAAATTCGGAGCCTTGGTAGTGAAGAGATTGTTGGCTAGGACGAGAAGGTGCAGCATCTGAACCCCCTCGCTAGATGGCTCGAGGATTTCATCTTCGTCGCCTTCTTCAATAAGGCCCCTCAAGTTCTTCACATCTTCCGCCGCAGGAATATCGAGATCCGTGTAGACATAGCAATGCGGGTACAGATTCTCGTCGTCGCCATACTTTGTCTTTTCAGTACCGAAGAGCACGATACTTATCATGTCCCTCGGATTGGAAATTATTCGCTGCTGCATCAGCTGGTAGGCACATTTCAGAGCAGCGTACACAGGGGGATCTTTGTCCGCCTTCTTGTCATCTGACTTGGGAGGCGGCTGTAGCATAGATTTACTGACGTCGATGGCGAATATGAGAGCATCCTTCTGAGCCTTGTAGTCCTTGGGAATATTTAGTTAACTGTTATCGCAGATGTCCTAGGTGAATGAAATACCTGTTCTCCAATTTCATCCTCCTCCTCTTCTTCTTCCTTTTTCTGGTAGTCTGCCATAATGAATCCTAATCTCTTACACTGGCTGTGTTATATGAGGGGAGATTTATTATGTAGAGCTTAGAGGGAGTAAGTCTGCATGCTCATTTGAGTTTGCGGATGCTTGCACGTTGTGACTTAGGCAGACGCCGCGATCCAGGCGCGTGTGAGGTAAAGTGGTTCCTTATTGAGCACTAAATTGGCACCTAAATTGGTCGCGCTATCAGGTGACTTCTAGCGATCTGCTACTTATAGGCAATTGGGGGCTCTTCATTGGCGAGATTGGCTTCCCCAGCACTTGTCGATCCAGGTACAGTGGGGCTTCTACCAGAAATCGGACCCGGCTTTGCTCCAACAGCCGAGCCCGAATGCATGCTGTCATTTAACGAACGGACTTTTCGATGGCGGCGAATTTCGCTGTCAATTTACACATGTAATCTAAAATCATTGTTAAAACACCAAGGACACCTTTTTACGATCATTCCATCTTTATTAGATCTCCGGCTTGTCGGGTCAGTATTGAACGGTACGTGCTGTACGGTATGGCGACGAGGCATTCAATCGCGCGGCTCTCGCGCAAAGTAGCTGGCACTACCCCTAGCTCTTCATCTGTAGGCCTCCGCCTAGCGAAGATTGGCGCATTGCAGACGAGATCATTCGCAACACCAGTGCCACCCGTCACGCAAAATGCAGCTGGATCGAAGGGTCCCACCGCTATGGTATTTCTGAATATGGGTGGTCCTTCGACCGTAGATGAGGTTGGCGACTTTTTAAGCCGCCTATTCGTATGTTCTACGTTGCCACGTCGCCCTACACCGATCTAACATTGGAGTAGGCAGATGGCGATCTGATACCGCTAGGTAGACTACAAAACTACCTCGGACCCCTTATCTCGAGCCGAAGGACTCCGAAAATAAAAAAACAATACGCCGAAATTGGTGGTGGCTCGCCCATTCGAAAGTGGTCCGAATATCAAAACGAAGAGATGTGCAAGATTCTCGACAAGATATCTCCCGAGACCGCACCTCATAAGCCATATGTCGCATTCCGTTACGCCGACCCTTTGACCGAGGAGATGTACAGCAAACTGCTGGCGGACGGCTTTGGCAATGGCAAGGGTGGGCGAGCCGTAGCGTTCACACAATATCCCCAGTACTCCTGCTCCACGACCGGAAGCAGTCTCAACGAGCTGTGGAAGTGGCGACAACGGTTAGAAGGCAAATCTGAAGCCGGCACGATACAATGGAGCGTCATTGACAGGTGGCCGGTGCATCCGGGTCTAGTAGAGGCCTTTGCTAGCAATATTGAGAAGACGTTGGCAGAGTATCCGAAAGACAAACGGGATCAGGTCGTTCTCTTATTTTCAGCTCACAGTCTACCAATGACGGTAGTGAATAGAGGTAAGGAGTCGAAGCAACGAACCTTGGTCGCTTGGCTTACCAAAGTGTAGGCGACCCCTATCCGGCCGAAGTTGCTGCGACGGTATACGCCGTCATGCAACGACTGAAATTCTCTAACCCGTATAGGTTGTGCTGGCAATCACAGGTCGGACCTCAACCATGGTTGGGTCCTCAGACTCAGAGCTCAGTCGAGGAATACATTGCCAAGGGACAGAAAGACCTCGTGCTTATCCCTATCGCGTTCACCTCAGACCATATCGAGACTCTATTCGAGCTCGATAAGGAGGTTATCGGAGAATCTGGCCACGCAGACACGGTAAAGCGTGTAGAAAGCTTGAATGGTAATCCCATTTTCATTGATGCTCTTGCGAATCTTGCAAAGAGCCACCTGGACAGCGGCATTGCTTGCTCTTACCAGATGGGTTTAAGATGCCCCGGTTGCAAGAGTGAACGATGTGCCGAGTCTAAGAAGTTCTTTGCCGGACAGGAAAACGCATTTGCAGTATGAGATGCATTCCAACCTCCGAACAATGTCTCGAAGATAAACATTTCCTAGGTTGGTTGTATATACCCGTGACGGAACGGTAGCCGTGTATCTGGGGTGGAATGTAGACAGCCCTTACCTCATTCCCAATTATCGGACGTACATGTACTACTAGAGTTATGAATGATTAGACGGCGGGCCGGAAAAGACTACGGATTGGAAAAGATTATGATACTATTTAGGTCTCTTGAGTTCATGATCATGTACTTGACGTCATAGTGGAGTTATTGCCTCGTGTATATGCTTACAAATCACCTAGACGGACATTCTGAAACGCTAGGTACCTACACATGTTCCTAGGAAGCAGCACAATCGCATAGCTTGACTGTTAAGAAGAATAGCTTAGGTATCTATATCGAATAAAGTTAATAGACGAACCGCCTAGGTCGCGCGACCCGACAGTCCGGAACTTCATTGAAATCCCCATAGAATAGATTCTTGGGTCGCATATGCTTGTTAATATGAACCACCGCCAGGGAGCGGATGTGGAAGAGGGACAAAATGCTTACGGTCGGATAACTCAATTCCAGGAAGCTCATACCTTAATCCGACGAATTCGCAGCTCCCTCCTTCATCACTGTCGATTTCAAGCGAGTCGGAATTCTCCTGTTTCAAGTATCCCGAGAACCTCTCCCGAGCGCCTGGCCCTCGCCTCCCCCGATAAACCCGATGACACATCTGCCGCATCGACTGTCTTGTATCTCGCCTACGGCTCCAACCTCGCTTCCCAGACTTTCCTACGCGCCCGCGGCACCAAGCCAGTAAGCCAGATCAACGTATCGGCGCCCGCCTTCGACCTCGCTTTCGATCTTCCCGGGCTGCCCTACTGGGAGCCATGCTTTTCCAACGTGACGCCGCGCAAGATCCCCAAACCTCCCATCCCGGGTGACCCGCCGAAGAACCCCTTTCCCCCTCCCCCTACCGCGGGACTTGATCAAGAAAAGGATGTGGGACTAGTAAGAGAAGAATACCCGGCGACATTGCTACCTTCGTTCCCTCCCGGCGTACCAGCGTGGTCCAAAGGCCTGTACGGCGTTGTCTACGAGATAACGCAGGAGGACTACCACAATATCATCCGGACCGAAGCGAACGCATACCACGACATCCTAGCGCCGTGTCTCGCGCTCCCGCCGTCCCTCCGTATCCCCGAGAAGCCCCCCATTCCCGACCTTCCAAAGCCGTTCATGGCCCACACGCTCTACGCACCACGGTTACCTGATCTTCCCGGCGACGGCGGCGACGGCAATGGTAGCGGACATAATAGTGGCAATGATGGCGACGGATGCGATAAAGACAAGAAATGGTGGCAGAAGCTACTGCTTCCCCCTCGCCGCCCAAATCAGAGCTATGCGCAGCCGAGCGCGCGATACCTGGGTTTGATTCGCACCGGCGCGCAGGAGCATTACCTACCTGATGACTACCAGGCGTATCTCGCGAAGCTGGAGCACTATCGCATCACGACGTGGCGGCAGGAAATAGGGCGCTGGCTACTTCTATTGTTGGTGCTGCCATTCATGGCTCTCATTCTACTCTTTAGTCGCATATTCGGCAAGGAGGATGGTACCGTGCCGACTTGGCTAGGTGCCGCATCAACAGTCGTTACGAATCTGATGTGGATAGCATATGACACGGTCTTCAAACCAGTGTTTGGAGATGGTGAGCATACGATAGAGGAAGACGATGCTTCAAATATAAGAAGAGAAGATAGAAGGAATATACACGGGTCTGCGTGGGGGAGCGAAAAGAGTGCTTTAGTTGCGGACTGGTAGCATAGCGTAGCGTTGCACTGCGAGGGTAGCAATTGAACTGTAGTGTTGGTCTTGGATATCATTCATATGCTGCTGTAAAAGCCCGTCTAGCCTATTTTCTACCGCCACCAATCATTGAAAACCTGCGCTTGAAGCCAAATTGGCAGACGCTCTCTCATCAAAGTTAATAATGCTTATTGCTCCTCTGCCATTTAATTTATCATTGCCGTCCCTCCCCGCCTATACCGGTCTGCTTTGCTTCTGCCCCGATGATTACGTGCAATACAATTTGTTACTTATGTCCTTGCGACGAGGTCCGGGATATCATCGACAGAATTCTTGCCCTCTAGGATGTTATAGACGGCCGTGAATAGCGGGTAGTCGTGCTCGAGGCCCCGGCGCTTCAGGAACGAGTTGACCTCCACGGCGGTACTAGTACCCTGAAGCATCTGGCCGTTGAGCTCGGTCTGCTCAACCTCCTGCACGGAAATACCGTTCTCGACAGCTTTCTTCGCGCACCGAAAGTTACGACCACCGCTGCAACTGGTAATGAGATCGGCGACACCCGCGCTCTCCTCGGTGAAGGTGCCGGTCGATATGGTCTCGCCGAAGAATTCGTGGCCGAATTTGACCATCTCCAACAAACCCACACGCATGATGGCTGCTTTGGCGTTGTCACCCCAGCCCCGACCGTCGACGAAACCCGCGGCGAGGGCCACGATGTTCTTGAGCGCACCGCCTAGCGATACGCCTGCTACGTCCGATACCATTCGCACGTGGAAGTACGGCCGGTGGAATAGCGTCTTGAATGTATCGTGGTCCAGCGGCGGATACTCGGGAGGCACGGGCGTCAGCCTAGTCTTGCTGATGCGGCCCCGCACGTCTCGGTGCTGGGTGTCAGCCAGTGGTGTTATGCTCAGCTCGTCGGCAGACGCTTTCGAAGAATTGCGGTTCGGCGTGGCGGAGCGGGGCGTGGCGTTCCTCGAAGGGTTGCGGGAGTTGTCGACGGGCGGGGGGTCGTAGGCGACGGTCGTCTCGGACCACTTCTCCGCGGCGATCTCGGACGCGATGTTGGCCCCCGACAGGGCGCCGCAGTAGATGCCGAGGCCCTCGCCGATCCACTCGGAGAAGAGCGAGACGCCCTCGTCGGTGACGTTGACGCCCTTGATGCACGAGATGCCGCGGGCGTACGGCACGATCTTGCCCTTGAGCTGGCCGCAGATGCGGTGGATGAACTGGTGCGGCAGGTTGAAGATCAGGATCGTCGACTCGCTGACGGCGTCCTCGAGGGACGGGTTCGCGATCAGGTTCGTCGGCAGCTTGATGTTAGGCAGGTATTTCACGTTCTCGTGGTGCTTGTTGATCACCGTGGTGAGCTTCTCCTTCTTGTCCTCGTACGTCACCTCCTCTTCATACACCCACATCTGCACATCTTCTTCGAATAGGTCGGGATGCTCCTTGGTGTTCTCGGCTATGATCTTGGAAATGGTCGAACCCCTAGATATTAAAGCCACGATCAGCCCCGCACCGCATGTAGATGGCCAGGTCGTACACAGCACTTACCAGTTACCAGAGCCGACTACGGTTACTTTATGCTTCTTACTGCCTCCATTGGCACTTAATAGTCCTGGAGCCATGGTAGAGAATCGGTATGAGGGTTGTTTAGAACAGTAGAATGAAGGTATCTTTGGTATCCGAAAGTTGCTGGTGGGGAACCTGAGTGACGCAATAATTGGGTATCTAAGTCGATAGAATATTTTCATGAGCAGCTCAAGGCAGGTAGGACGAGCACGTCCCAAGCTATTAATACTAGCCCAAGTAATGTAATCACCAGGTAGTATCTAGTAGAAGTTCATGTGATGCCGGGCACCAAAATATTACATCTGTATACCGAGGCGGTTGAGGAGACCGAAAACCTGTGGCACCTGCCAGGAAGTCTGGCCGTCAGTGACGCACGAGCTCGCAAAGCCCGAGGTTTAGGAGTCCCAAAAGGTCAGGATTTCAGACATCTGATTGGTCTATCAAGGATGCTAAGGGGTTTCAACCAATGAAAAGCTTGGATCTCTCCATAATTAGGATAAGTGGGTATGCTTGCTTGATTGCTTGAATTCTAGAAGGGTAGCTGGTTAGCCAATCACCAGTTACCTAGTCAGGCAAGGCTAAGCCTACCTAAGTAATTACGGTATTCAGATAGGTGACAAGGCGAACGGAGCGAGCCGAGCAGCAAAAAACCGGACGAGCCGCTCGCATGCGATTCGAACCCAAGGGCTCTGGGGGGGAGGGGGATTAATCAAGGGGGAATGCCTAAACCTCGGGCTATTAGGTCTGCTCTCATGTGGCTCATATGGGTTGAAGCGGAACCTGGAATTTTACCGACGGGCCGGGCTTAAGCTGTTTTCCGAGTCCTGCACGTCTGTGAGCTTCATGCATTGCCCGATGCATTAACCCCACAGAGTCATGCGTCATCGATGTATGTGTTGGACATATCTTCAGCACTGGACTTATCTTTGATCCAATTTTGGCATGCCCTTAGGAATTTGTCCGGTACTAACGACTGTCCCTAGTATAGGTACGTTTCGATATATCAATCCCTCGACTCGTCTCTTGTCTTGGATGAGGTACCCAAGGTAGACATTGGGATTCGTGGTACGGTTCGAGCCGAGGAATTGATAAGATTAGGTACGATTATGAATCAACACTAAGATCTAGGTTAGGATCTTCAAGTACAAGCGCCACGGTCCATCCACTCGGATGTACCTGGAGAGACCCCGACCCCCCGCGCCAACTTGACGCAGGTATCAACCTTCCGTTTCACGTAAGCGGGAATGTGATATTAATGTAATACATCTCGGACACTTCCAAGACACGTATCTGGCCCTTTTGCACTACCACGTTGATGACATGGACATGATATACCCGTGGACCCGACATATGGAATGAGATGGGGACCCACATCCATCCCAAGGATATGGGATTCTCGTCATGATAACCTTAGCTTGCCCGGCACGCCCACTTCTGACTTTCGCATCTACTTCCTTCAACTTTGTCCTAACACTCTTCGGACCTTAGATCATTGAGCTTGAGCAAGACCAAGCTCTAATCGGGATTGCATTTCTTATCGCGTATCATCCACCTGGGCAGGCCAATGGATTTTTAGAATAGTAATAATCAAGCTTCGGGCCATGGAGCGTACCTCCGCATTCTTTACCTCCCTCTCGATTCGTTGACGTCGTTTCGATAAGACAACCACCGGATCCCCAAGAACGATACCACCACCACGCAAGAGACACCAGCATTGGTAATGAATGTAATTATATAAGCTTTTGATGAATGACAGATTTTGGCATGCTTCGTCCGATATTCAGCTCTCTTTTTTCCAACTGTACCTAATACGACTGTTCGGCGCACTCCGGTTCATGACCACGTGGATCACGAGAAACGCGGCGCTTACCAATCCAGCCATCGACAGCATCCAACATAAAGTTGCGCACCCCACAGAGGCGACATCAAGATGACCAGTGTACCACACCCCGTCAGGACCGACAGTAGGCCGATTACCCTTATAGATGCCGAGGAGGACGGATACAATGGCGCAACAGAAAGAAGTCCGCTGGTCGGCGCATGTGCTGGAGATGCTAGAGATACTAGAGATGCTGGAGACGACATATCGAATAACGATGGAAATGGGAAAAGAAAGGAGAGTTGGGTCGGATACGAGGAGTTTGCAGGTTTACCATGGTGGAAGAGACCTTCGGTGCGTAACGTATAAGCGAAACTGAAAGAGACCACTTTGCGCTGACGTTGCGATCAAGGTCTATTGGCTGATTGGGCCGTATGCATTATTTACGCTGGCATTTGGTGGTATTATCGTACCGAAGCTTAACTTGTAAGTCACGCGAGCACGTCGCCATTCTGCTAGATACGTACAGCTTACACAACTCTTTCAGAATCGTCGACCTCGTATGTCATAGTTACTTCAGCGACCGGCAGGTCCTTGATCCGAATTTCACCTTTGCGCCGGTGATCATGGGTGCCGACAACCCACAGTGCAACATCCCCGAAGTCCAGAAGAGCGTAGCTACTTTTACGCTTGTACTAAGCGCTCTTGCCGGCGCGCTCAGTGCTATCACGGCCCCCAAGATAGGTTCGCTATCTGATCGGTATGGTCGAAAGCGCCTTATGGTTATAGCATCTTGCGGCGGTCTAGCCAACGAGGTTATCACCATATTAGCTGCGAAATATCCCGAGGTGGTTGACTACCACTGGCTAATTTTGGGCGCTTTCTTCGACGGCATGATGGGCTCTTTTACGGCCGGGAGTGTGTTGGGTCACTCATACGTGAGCGACTGCGCTCCTCCCTCAAAACGTGGAGTGCACATTGGTTATCTTCACGCGTGCTTATTTTCGGGATTGGCATTTGGGCCTCTCCTAGCTGGATATTTCGTCAAGTGGACTGGGGCTCTCATTTCCATCTTCTATGTCGTTCTCGGCTGCCACGCATTCGTCATCTTATATTTCTGGTTTGTCCTACCGGAATCGATGTCGAAGAGACGACAGTTAGCAGCGCGCCAGAAACATCAGACGGAACGTGAAGCCACCGTGGTACAAATTAGATCAGCAGTTCCTGATTCGGTCAAGGGTGTCGTCGGGCCACGCCTTACATCAGTTCTGGATGACAATATGGGAACATGGCTGCCGGCAGTTCTCAGCGCTAACCCGCTAGCACCGCTGAAGATCCTGATCCCGAGCGGACGATCTAATGCTCCCTTGCGTAGAAATTTGGTCCTGATCGCCCTTATCGATGCGACGATAATGGGCTCTGCTTTTGGAGCCGGGACGGTCATCGTGCTTTACTCAGAATACATGTTCGACTGGGGTACTCTGGAAGCCTCCCGATTCGTATCGATTGTAAGTATGATGCGCGTCGCCATTCTCCTGTGCATCCTCCCGATTATCAATTACATATTCCGTACCAGACCACTACGTCACCAGAGACGTGAAAGTGGAGATGAGAATGTGGTCGAAACCAACTCAGGTGCCGACAAGCTGGACGTGTGGCTCATTCGGGTTGCGCTCATCAGCGACCTCGTGGGCACCGCTGGCTACATATTTGTCCGGCGGGAGGAGCTGTTCATATTATCTGGTATGGCCACAGCCTTCGGAGGCTTGGCAAGTGCAACTACGCAAAGCGCGCTCTCGAAGCATGTTCCTCAGGAACGTGTTGGCTCGCTCTTGGGAGCTATCGGCCTCCTGCATGCTCTTGGCCGAGTTGTTGCCCCTGCGCTGTTTAACGGAGTATACGCCAGCACGGTCGAGTCATATCCGCAGGGGATCTTTGTCCTACTAACTGGCCTATTCGGGTTGATAGTGCTAGGGAGTTTCTTCGTGCGGCCCCATGGTAAGTTTATCCCTCTCACCCCTTTGCCAAAAATACGAGGCTAACGAATACTCTTTCAGTACATATGAAGGAAGAGGGTCTCATCGCGGTCCCCGTTCGAATTTCAGGCGACACTGAAAACCCGGACACGATTCCCGATGAAGAGGTCCTAGGCGAGACCTTGCCTCGAATCTAGACAGCACAGACGTTGTATAGGGCATTGTAGCTTCTGTTGTCTATCCTATGAATTTTGTTTAGTAGTCAGTGAAACCTACCTAGAAGCATGCATTGACGTGTATTATAAGGTACAGGGCGCACGACCCAGCCCTGTTATATATTGGATACAGGTTAGAATCAGTTCTACTTATTGGAATTTTTTAGATGGCGTCACAAGACGATTATTTAATTTTCTACGTATCACTACCTTGTTCCTTGACAAAGTAACCTGACCACACAGGGATGCACCTTGATGAATAGCTGCGGTAACACCCGTTCGTGTGCTTAGTAGACCTCTTTTACCCTCCAACTAACAGCCAACACTCGCGCTCCCAGGAAGCAGCTTGCAGCAATGGCATACGAGAGCGCCGAAAAGAGAATTAGAGCTAGCCACCCCTGTTCCGGAGTGCTACCAACCTCCAGCAGAGCGCCGGCAATAGGCAGACTAGTAAGGGTGCCGAAGCTGCCGACCATCATCGCAGTCGAGAAGAAGCGACCGTAGTCCCGCGCGTCACATAACTGGCCAATGCACACGGGGTACAGACCCAAGTTGCTTCCGGAAGCGAAGCCGAACATGACGGCGAAGACTATGAGCAGGGCCCGGGAGTCGCCAGCGGGCAGCCAGAAAGCCAAGATGGTGACGACGCACAGCGCGTTGGTGGCGGTGATGACGTTGAAGCGGCCCCAGCGGTCGGCCAGGAAGCCCGGCATAAAGCGGCCGAAGAAGGAGCCGGCGTTGAGCAGCGCCAGCAGCGTGTAGGCGTCGCCGGGGTCCTGGCCGTGCGCGGCCGCGTACGAGACGATGTAGCCCAGGGGCGTGAAGATGCCCCACTCCATGAACCAGACGCCCGCGCAGCAGAAGCTGAACTTGAGGTCCTTGAAGAGGGTCCAGTCCGGCAGCACGGACACCGGGTGCCGGCTCGGCGGCAGCCGCGAGCGCACCAGCAGGTTGGCGACCACCGACAGGAACAGCAGCACGAAGCCGATGATGCGCGTGCTCCACGCAAAGCCCAGCTTGGGGATCACGGCCTGCAGAAATATGGGGAACACGATGCCGCCGATGGAACCCGCGGTGGCCGCGACGCCCGTCGCGAAGCCCCGCCGCGCCTTGAAGAAGTGAGCTATCACCCCGTAGGCAGGGATATTGAGTAAGGCGCCGCCGAGCCCGCCGAGTATGGAGTAGGTCAGAAGCAGTTGATAGTACTCTATAGTGCCACATACGTCAGCACAAACAAATTCATTATACGATAGGTACGTAAGACCCGTAAAAAGAGGGCATCGCTAGACTTACTGTCACATAATCCTAGGAGCAGTTGGCTCGCGACGACTAGCACGCTGCCGACGACAACTAGCCACCGGGGGCCATGGCGGTCGAATACCGGGCCGACCTGGATACCGAAGAAGAAGACGATAAACAGGTAGACGCTGAAGATCCAGCCGATGGTCGAGGAGTCGTAGCCGACGAGCTGGTGCGTCGAGAAGTACGACTCAAAGACGGCGGTGCAGTTGATGATGCCGTACACGGAGATCATGCAGCAAAAAGACGCGGCGACTACGAGCCATGCCCGTAGGCCGCCTTCCGGGAAGTCATCGTCCTCTTCATCGTCAACACCCGCCTCGGACGAGGAGGATAAGGACGGGGCGGCAGCATTTTCAACGGCATGGGTAAGACCAGTTCGGTTTTCTTCGTCCCCGACATTGGGATGCTCATTCTCATTTGGATTTGGATTTGAACTGGGATTGGGATTGGAATTGAGATTGGGAAGTTGACTCTTTTCGTCAAGGTGCTCCGACGGAGATCCTGAGACCTCCGCCGGGACAGTTTGATTTATGAGGCAGCTGTCATCTGCATGTTTCGGAACGTGGGTCATATGAAGACCTTCTATTCTCTCTTATTGATAAATTAATGATTTAGCAACGGCTACTCCTCTTAACAACTAGACTCCTGAGTATGCCTCTTCTCCCCTTGCGCATGCACTCTTATGAAGTTTGTCACAACGGGCAGCAAAAAAGGGAGAGAGAAAAAATTGACAAGCAAACAGAAAGTAGCTTTTACCCCATGACGAAAAACCTGGGGAAGATAACGCGAGATAGCGCTATATATTTGCTACCAACACCACTTGCAATTACATAATAGTTTTGGTGCTAGTCGATGGCGAATCCAACTTGTCCTTTCTCCTTTGCCTCTCGCGGGTCGCCGATTTGTCTTAATGACGGCAAACGAAGACCTACAAAATCCGAAAGCGTGCAATTATTGGAACACCGCTTGTTATACTAGGAATCGAAAGTAAAAACGCTAATTCGTAACTAACCTAACTCAATCCCATATGCGCCCTTTGCTTCAGCGTCTCTCCGGTCATCGCCGCAACCTCAATGCTCACAGGCTAGATTCTAGTCCTTCCTGACCACATTAGTAATGGTAATAGAGGTGGGTCAGTCACAAAATACTGCTATTAGTCAGCCGGGCTTCGCAGAGGTCATATTTCTGATAATGATAATAGATAATCCCCATTGACTTCTCCTTCATCAAGCTATAGCCGTACTCTCTGACCGAGCATCCGAGCTGGTAACTGATTTTCCCTTGCCCTTTCCCGTCAATTTCTTCTTCATGTCGCGGAGGCGAGTGAAAGCTCTGCGAAGGACAAACGTGGCATATTCTCCATGACCCTCCATAGTCTCGCTTGAACGTTTTTTAATGCTCATGTACTCCTCCCTTTCTTCTCCACGCTCCCCGATCGGTACGATGACGCCAGCGTAGCGGCAGAGGATGGCGTTCAATATCATGCGGCATAGCCGGCCGTTTCCGTCTTGGAATGGGTGTATTGACACGAACTCCAGCGAGTACTTGGTCGCGATAGAAAATGGGTCGATCATCTTCTTCTCTTCGGCTGCGGCGAGTTCCCCCTTCAAGTTTTCGCACATCTCCTTCATCTTGACGGGAACGAACTTGGGGACTGTAAAGTTCGTTGAGCCCGCACCGACAATGACCGTTCGATAGATACCGCCGTACTCCTCTGGTGAAACTTTCGACCCATCTTGGTGGCTGATGGGAATTCCTTTCGTCAGTATGCGATGGGTGTCTTTGATTAAGTCCTCCGTGAGGTCCTGCTTTTCGGCGACGAAGGCATGAATGATGTGCTGGAATGCCTTGGCATGTTGCACAATCTCGTTTCGTCCGCGCAAAATGTTCTGGACAGGCATGCCCTTTAGGCCGGGCTCGAGCGAATATAGCTCGAGAAGATCGTTCTGGTAGGAGAGGCTGCGCTCGGAGATTTCGCCTACATCTTCGCCGGCAAATATTTTCCGGCATAGCTGGATTGTGATATCGTACCCAAGACCCGCGTGCTCGATCATGTTGCTACCGAATATGGCCCTCACCATGGCCTCGTGTATTTGCTCGTTGATGAGTTCTTGTTGTTTGTCATCAAGAGTCGTGATCCGGATTTGGGAAATCCAATTGGCCGCTTTCTCAAATAGTTCCTTTGGATCCTGGTCTCGGGCGTATTGGCGATATATGTCATCGGTATGGATAGTCATCGAAACGACTTCGGCGGAATTCTGCGACATCGAGGGCCATCCCTTCGAGATGGTATCGCGAAGACTTTTCTTCATATTGGCATGTTTCGGGGGGCTGTTAGATGGTGCTCTGGTGCTGGTGATTTCTAAGTCTGTGGTAGGCGAACTCATGGTTGTTTTTCTTCTTTAAATGTACACCGCGGTACGATCGATGAATTAATCCGAGAAGTGATACGGTTTAATGAACAGTGCCGTACTTATCAAGGGTGCCTCGTCATTTCCGATGGGAAACTTAAATACTTTCTCCGTCGTGGAAGGTTCAGCTAGTGAAACTCATATTATGTGTTTTCCGACGTTTCATCAAAGATACCTAATCAATACTGGTGGTTCTGGTGGTCCTGGTTCCTGGTAGTCCTGGTGGTGGTCCTGGTGGTGGTGGTCCTGGTGGTGGTGGTCCTGGTGGTGGTGGTCCTGGTGGTGGTGGTCCTGAAGGTCCTAGAGTGTTGGTGTTGTTGTAAAAACAGGTAGATTGAATTGGTATGGATGTCATGTTGTAAAAGTGTAGAAGCCCCTCCAGTAGGTCAAGATGCAAGATACCCCCACAGTGTGTCTAGCACCTTCCTTCGTTGTACCCTCCATCTGTTGTGTTGGTGGTGACAAATTCCATGCGAAAAGGTGGGCGCTGATTGGCTAAAGCTCTGCTAGCCTTGCTAGCCTCGTCTAGTCATCTTAGTCATCTTCTCTTGACGATAGGGGCAACCAGTTGATTTCTTGAGCAACCATTCTTCCAGACCCCCCCACTTGGATTAAAAGGCCTAGCAACCTGTATAAAAGTCAAGCAACCAATATATATATATTCTACTTACCTAGCAACCAATATATCAAGCATCCCACCAAGCAACCAATCTATCTGCGCACAAGGGTTGTTCAAAAACGGAACGGTTACCAAATCTGAAACCGTTTCGCGCCAAATATATTGGTTTTCAAAAAAACCCCACCCCCGCTATGGTACGTTTGTTATGGATGTCATCAAAAGGTTTGATCTTATACTTTATAGAGGCTTAGTCACTATATGGCGGATACGATGTTGCAAAGCTTGTTAATAATATATTATTTACACTTGGAAACCTACCTAGGTAGGTTGAGCTTTCTTTTCTTTTCAGAGGCTGTTTGTTCATTATATATAGTTCTAGAGTTCCGGAGTGTTTTTAAGTTCCGGAGATGGATTTCGAGGAAGCTTTTAGGGTATAATTAACTCTTTCATCATCAACTGAAAATTTCACCAAATAAAGCTCCACGGTGGCCGCCGTTGAGATTACTAGAAAGTTCAAATTACAAATGAGCAATTCGCCTACGAGAGTAATGGAATTAAGGCAGGATACATAGGTATCTCATAATATGCTCTCAATATAACAATCTTTGGGTTTAATTTTATTTACACATGTAAATAGATGATACATATACACTATACACTATCAGTGATACCAGCCGCATCAATGAATTCCAAGGGTACTTGCCGTTTCGACCAGTCCTTAAGCCCCAGTGATTACACGCTGGTGACTAAAAAAGGTCGTGAAGACCACTACTCGGGAGAGATGAGGCAAAAGTGACAAGAAGTACTAGCTTGGTATGTTCTGAAAATTGATTGAGGAGGGGGAGGAGGAGGAAGAGGAGGAAGAGGAGAAGGAGCATACAGACCAGTCGCTAAAGGGGAAGAGCGGCTTGAAAATTTATATATTCACCAAATGTATATGCCACATTGATCTAAGATAGTGGAGTCATGAACTAGGTAGTTATCATTTGAACCAGATAGAAAAAGAGGTAGATTGCAATTAGGTATATATGTTATGTTATAAGAGTGTAGAAGGTCCTCCAGTAGGCCAAGATGTAAAATACCCCCACAGTGTGTCTAGCACCTTCCTTCCTTGTACCTCCCATCTGATAGTACCTCCTAGACGTCCAGTATAATTAGGTACTCTGATCTTCGTCTTCATATCTTGTTTCTAAGTCTCTTGGGAACGCTTGCACACATACCTTGAATAGACCTTTCCGACCGTGGTGGAGGGGTCTATACAGAGTACAAAGCTGTGATCTCAGAAACTTCACGAGAATATTGATGTGTTTGACAAAACGGATTCAGGGCGTCTAAGTGCTGCCTCATCCAATACGGGGATGGGTAGGAGGGTGGGACCGTGGGATATCAGACGGAAATATATATTTGACATTTTCAAATTCATTTCCCCCTAGCTAGGTACTCTAAGGAGTACACGTCATTATATACGGCGAGACTCCTTCTTCACTCGAACCTGAGGGAGATACCAGTGTCTGGTGGCAGTGCTTGAGGCTCTTTCAAATACGCGTACCTAAACAATACTGAACCGACTCTCGAAAAATTCTATGTATGGCTGGATCTGCGCTCTAGGCCCGAGGCGCAATGACGACCTGGGCACCCACAATAGAATGTAAGAAATGGTAGAGACCTAGTATGTATAGAATAGGTGTTTTGAGAGGAGTACGTGCGACTCGAACGTAAGGGATTCAACATCGCCGCACATGCCGCACTTGACGACCAGGTTGGAGATTTGCACTATTGATAATAAGCCAAGAACGTGGCTGTATTCTGCTATTATAGTCACGGCCCTGGCCATCATTGCTTGGTAAAGATGAGGCGAAAAGGATAACAAATATTGGTGTTGATACTCTCTTCTTTAGGGTATCATAGGGTATTAACATAGCCTTGAACGGATACTACCCGAGTATTCGATGTATGCAATGCCTGGAGCAGATCTCATGTGGGATAATTTAGACCACGCCATTGAATGACGACGCTCTAATCGTTTAAAAATATCCCCAAAATATTCCAAAGTGTGGAAAACGAGCTTCTGGTCTCTCACCGCTATTAACGTGGTAGTTTGCTTTCGGTAGTCGGCAGTAAATATGAGATGTAGTAGTCGCCGCAATTGAGGCAATCAGCAATCGGGGACATGACCATTGACCAGGTAATTGGGGCTGTGACACTAGCATGCATGTACCCTGTAGTATTTGGGGGCAGATGCCGCAAAAACGTACAAAATGGTGACAAAAAAAAGAGCAGATTACTGTACGAGTGTTGCTTCGTCCTGTGGCAGTTCTGTCTTGCGCACGCCGGAAAGAGGAAAGTGAGGAACGAAAATTTCAGAATGAGGAAGGCGATAAGAATTTCGGTCCCAAATATTAGACGTTTATGTACTAGGATTGTCGACGTCATAATTGTTACCGGGGGACCAAACGACTGCGTAGCGCTTGGCAATTTGAAATTCATCGCATGTACAATACAGCACCTCGTCATGCCTCACATTGAGTTATCTTATAAGTAGTCGGATGCCCACCGCGTTTCAGTGTGTGGTCTAGATTGATTTATGTCATGATACAAAGACCATATTCCTCCATATTCAACGTTCTCTTCGGTAGTGCAGTTAGAAAACGAATGATGGGTTCCCAACCAAGTAACCCCCTCCACTTTGGACCCTTCGAGGTCACATCTCAAGTAAGTCAACCTTAGGTATTATTCATTTTATGATACTCGCGTTCTATTCATCGCACGACATCAATGCGTGAAGTTATATGAGACATAAGGCGAAGGAGGATGAGATGATTGTCGCTGCAAGAACCCATACTAACATCGCTTAGGTCTTCCTCACGACCCCTTACTCCTTCGCTCTCGTAAATCTAAAACCGCTACTGCCGGGACACGTTCTGGTCTGCCCGAAGAAGCCGCACCAACGGCTGACGGAGCTCACGGCACCCGAGCTGACGGACCTCTTCCAAGCGGTGCAGCGTGTGCAGCACATGCTGGCGCGCCACTACTTCTCCCACGCCTGGTTCAAGGAGCACGGCCACGAGACGGCAGCCGCGAACGGCACCCCGACGGTCGGCTCCTTCAACATCGCGATCCAGGACGGCCAGGAGGCAGGTCAGACGGTGCCGCATCTGCACGTCCACGTCATCCCTCGAATCCCTAGCGAGAATGCTAAGGAGGAGGAAGGACCGGGAGACCGGATTTACGAGTATATGGCCGCGGAAGACGGTAATGTTGGCGGCGCCTTGTGAGTTACCTCTCTGTGTCCCCCTTTTTTCTCTACCCTGAAGAGAGACAGAACCACGTGCGGGTGCTAATCGCAGCGTAGATGGGATCGCCATGTAATAACGAAGCTGCGGTCGCAACTCGGAAACCGACCCAAGCCGGGTGGCGGGTTCCCTAGCATCGAGGACTCGGAGCGCCACCCCCGAACTGCGGAGGAGATGGAGGCCGAGGCCCAAGAGTACCGCGACGTCTTGGAGAAGATGGGGGAGAGCTGAATCAAAGCAGACGGATAGTAGCATTACGAGCGATGTTTTGATATTCGAGCGCGATATAGATTGTACACTACCTAAGGTACCTGAGTACCCGATTAGAGTTTAGAAGTTGTAATGAATTGCCTACGCTTTTATTTCACGTACGTGCAGATGGTCTGTTGCGAGCCGCGAATTCTCAGCGATCTTTGCATTTTTTGGTCATATGGCCACCTGTAGGATACCTGCTTTACCGTGTTCGATTAATCATTATTCATTCTCATTTTCTTTTCGTTTCATCTAGAGGCAAAGACACATCGAGAAACTCGGTAAGCTTCTTGAATTTCTACCAGGTAGGTAGGTAATAGTCATTAATGCCTCTCGCGGGATGAGAAAGACCGCCAGGTGCTTGACAACAGCACCAGAAAGGCTTTCTGGGACTGCGATCACCGTAATACTCGCCACTCCCCAATCATGTATAATATGACCAATTACTACTGTTCCTCCCTACCATTTGTGCTATGTTTGAACGTGAACCAGGAGCTAGGCATAGTAAAGTAATGGTTGTCAAAAAGGAATATTTGTACGTATTATCATAACAAGCGTTACCTGCCTCGGCCCGCTTCTAACTGACAGACAAATGCTTTCCAGACCCAAACGCCATAGCCATGCATGCACTCCAGCGCCAATGCCAAGATATACGCAATTATCCTATAGGTACACCGAACCCTCCTACAAGCCCCTGAGCAGTTCATCCAGTGCCAGGGGCTTGCGGACGGCATTATTCAACCCTTCGTGGAACGTAACCCACACCTTCGTCTCGGCCTTCCCGAGCGGCTTGTCTCCCGCCTTGCTCCCGGGTCTACCGTTGCCGTTGCCTTCCCTCAACGCCCCGTCGTCGGTCGCGGTCTCGATGATGCGCCCGAAGAAGTCTTTCTTCACTCCGAGGATGGGCAGCGCTGGTCCCTTAGCTGCCTTGGTATTCTCCTTGTCGTTGAAGACGATAGGCTCTGCGGTGGAGTGCGGATTACCCGCGTGGAAGCGCGCTTGTCGGGCGGCCTTCTCGCGTAGCAGCTTCGCTTTCTGTAGCTCTTGGTCTAGCACCTGGCGGACGGCGTATCGCGTCGGGGCTTGCGTGCCGTGGATAACGGCAGCCGAGGTTTCGAATGTCGCCAAGAGGTCGAGGTCACTGCGGCAAGTTAGTAGTTCGTCGTGTGGAATATTTAGAAAAATAGATTTTGGACTCACGGTTCCATACGGTACACCCACTGTGGACCTCTACTGAAAGGAGACTCGCTCTCGATTTTTCCCCTCTGAAGTTCAATATTGACCTCGGCAAGGACGTCAGCAGCCCGCTTTACCATGGCCTTCTCGGTGTCCTTTCTTACACTCGCCGTGCCCTTCTGGTCTGCACCGCCTCCAACAACGACGGGTTTGACTTCGGGAGATACGAGACGGATAAGGTACGGCAAGAAATCTGTCGCGATATCCTCAGCGCTTCGGAAGGAACGCATAAGCGTCGGCGGTAGCTGGGCCTGCATCTCCTGGAGCACCGCGCGGTTCTCCCGCTCCGTCTCGCGCGCGACGTAGTCTGCTCTCGGTCCTGAAAAGGGGAGCGGAGGAGCTTCATCCTCGGCATTGTCGCCGCCCCATTTCCTATCGTAGCCCTTATTAGCACGCCGGATGGGCGACGCGAACAAGTGATGGCACGCGAGGATAGGCTGACTGAGGTATGGGCCCAGTTCCCAGTCCTGGTTCCCGAAGAGCCTCGACGAACAGGTGTCGTGGAAATGCATCCACTCGTAGGCGCAATCTGGTTTGGACAGGAACGAATCGTCGTTGAATTCGTGATTCGCATAGTCGAGGAAGACTTCTGTCATCACTCTATCCACGTCGCCGCTAGTCTCGATCATCTCTCTAAGGCGCTCGATGCCATATTTTTTCTGCTGCTCAAAGATTCCAAGCTGCGCTTGCGGTTGTTCATCCTGATACTTTGGCCTAGGAGCTGTGACGAGCACATTGCTCTTTGGGAAGCCAGCGCCGTCTTGAAAGACACGCGTGACGATGTCCTTTACGCTGCCGCGTCCTACACCTCTGGCGCCACCACCGCCGTGGGTTAGGTCATGGACAATATTTTGCTCTACCCATTGCCTTGTTAAAGCCAGAGAACCTTTAAGGGCTGCGGACCTGACGCGGCCTGCAACCCATTCCCCGACAACCATGATACCTCGTAGGTCACCTTCAGCTGTACTTTCAGCCCCCTTTTTGGCGTCAAGCCCACTGCTCATTCCCCACGCCGCCTCACATAGCTTTCGTGCAGCATCCTTTTCGCAAGGAATACCTTCCCTCTCGAAAACCGACTTGAGCCGAATTACGACTGCGTCTATGGTAGGTTTGCCAACGTGAATGACTTCGGCCAAGTTTGACTGGCGCAGGGGTCGGAGTGATGGATGGTATACGTCATTGCAGATTAGAATAATCGGACGCATCTGGCGGAAATCATCGCCCTTCTTTTTGCGCCGCCCCGAATACTGTGTTGATGTCCCTTGTTCAGAGGCGTTTTTCTCCCCGGTTGTAATAAGGTCCATCAGAGCTTTAATGAAGCCACCCTCTCCCGATCCTCCAGACCCCGTCACGACGCCGTCTACCTCGTCAACCACGACGCATACAGGACGCGCGACCTTTTGCTTTCCGTCCTGGGATTTGCTCTGCTGCACTGTTTTGACATTTTCCGTGCCTAAACTAGTACGGATTCGATTCTTCACGACGTCTCGGCTACGATCGTCGCTGGCGTTGATTTCCATGACTTCGTAGCCGGCTTGCCTCGCGCAGACGTGGGCCAGTGTAGTTTTCCCTAATCCAGGGGGCCCCGTAAGCATCAATATCTTTCGGTGCGGCTTCTCCTCTTCAGCCTCCGCCTTGCCTCCAGGCCTTCTCATAATCGATCTCGATCTGGACGCCCCTGGGAAGACGATAGGGTCCCACCTCTTCAACCATCGCAGAACTTGGCGGTTGGTAAGGTCGTCGCCGACTAAGTCCGTGAAGTTTCTCGCCCGGTATTTTTCGGTCCATAGTAGTGACTTCTTTGGCTTCTTGACAGCTTCGACGGAAGCCATCGGCTCGTCGGGGACGGAGCTAGAGTCGGAGGATTGGTTGGCGAGCTCTTTCTTCGTGATGTCTATTAATTCGTGAATATCGATACCATAGTAGCTCTTCTTCGCTCGGCCCTCCTTCGTCTTTGACCTCGCTGCTACCATTTCTTCGTATGATACGCCAGCACCCGCCTTGCGTTGCTTGACGTCGACCATCTTGCCCGAGCATGTCTTGATCTTGAAATTGGTTTGCGGCTGGCGAGTAGATAATCGATCGAATATGGATGTTACGTTGGATGTATATAACGAACTAAAGGTAGATGTTTGACTTCTATATCCATTATCGATAGGTTGTGACGGGTTCGTGAGTGGTATCAACTCGGCCTCCTTGAGGGTCTGGCTTGAAGGCGCCGGGGGAGAGGATGGTTCAGTGAATTCTGCAGCTGCGTGCTCGATAGGACTGCTCAGCATTCGCTTCTTGGTTGCAGGCTCCTGCAGCAGGTCCTCGTCGTCCGAGTCATCTTCAATGATGAAACCAGCTTTAGCTCGGGGTCGAGGGGCAGGTTCAGGATGTGGTTTGGCGCGTTTCGTTGCAGCGGTAGGAGAACTGGGAGGATAGACTACCGGAGACGAGGCGGATAGCATTTTCGTATCAATTGAATGTTACGAGCGTTATGACTTCCAAATATTTCAGTAGATCTGTTTCATTGAGAATGGTTAGTACAAAAATCACCCCTACCAATATAAGTCAACGTAAAGTGGGAGACGCGGGACGCGTCGAGATGCATTTACGCGTTTGGTGGGGCTTCGATTATTTGTGCAATCTCTTCGCATAAGATCCATGGCCGAATAAGCATCTTGGCATTGATACTGGCCGTAGATATTCATATACTGGATATGCAATAACTGAGCCGGGAATTAAACCAGTATTTTACGCACTTCATGCTGCATGACTAAGTCGGTACGTACTTTTTATCGCAAGCTCTGTTTTCGAGCCAAGACTTTATCA
Source organism: Hypoxylon sp. FL1150 (assembly GCA_022495205.1). Lineage (NCBI taxonomy): Eukaryota > Fungi > Ascomycota > Sordariomycetes > Xylariales > Hypoxylaceae > Hypoxylon > Hypoxylon sp. FL1150. The sequence goes on along the minus strand of MU376210.1, from coordinate 170,489 downwards.
TTGCCTTGCAATTATTTCCGAGCAACGAGCATCGTCTCAACAGTCCAACTTCGTCTGCCTCGACCATCAACTTTCTCCCACCCCGGCCTCGACCGTAGACGCAGCGAAAATGCCCGTCGTAAAGGGAGGAGTGTGGACCAACATCGAGGATGAAATCCTCAAGGTCTCTGTTTCTAAATATGGTCTAAACCAGTGGGCGCGTGTCTCGTCCTTGTTACCGCGAAAGACCCCCAAGCAGTGCAAGGCGAGATGGAACGAGTGGTTGGACCCCAGCATCAAGAAGATTGAATGGAGTAAAGAAGAAGATGAGAAGCTACTTCATCTGGCCAAGTTGATGCCAACGCAATGGCGCACGATCGCTCCCATAGTTGGCCGCACCGCAAATCAATGCCTGGAACGATACCAAAAGCTACTCGATGAAGCCGAGCAAAGAGAAGCAGGTGGCCTTGGCTTGACTGGCCCCGAAGGTGGCGAGACACAGGCGCCCACTGCCGACGACGTACGAAGGCTGCGACCGGGTGAGGTCGACCCAGATCCCGAGAGCAAACCCGCGAAGCCTGACACCATCGATCTCGACGAAGATGAAAAGGAGATGCTTAGCGAGGCGCGTGCTCGCCTGGCGAACACCCAAGGAAAAAAGACGAAGCGAAAAGCTCGGGAACGCCAACAAGAAGAATCGCGCCGGCTTGCTGCCCTACAGAAACGCCGAGAACTCAAGACGGCCGGCATCAATATCAAGGTGGTCACGCGTAAGAAGGGTCAGATGGACTACAATGCAGACATTCCATTTGAGAAAGCACCCACCCTAGGTTTTTACGATACTACAGACGAGCAGACGCGGAACGAGAAGCAACGAGCGGCATTCGACCCTCGGAAACAGCAACTAGCAAGTAAGCGCAAGGGTGAACAAGAGGACGAGGCCGACAGAAAGAGAAGGAAGAACGACAAAGATGCCCCCTCAGCTTCTATGCAGGCTGCTCTGAAGGCAGGTCAAATGCAGAAGATCCGAGAGGCTGAGCAAAGTAGCAAGAGAAGAGCCCTAGTCCTTCCGTCTCCTCAAGTTAGTGATGGGGAACTTGAGGATATTGTTAAGATGGGTATGGTCGGTGAGCGGGCCAATTTGCTCGCTCAGACGAGCGAAAACGATGCTACCAGGGGCCTAGTGAATACCTACTCGACGCTCAACTCGCAGACACCGATCAGGACACCTATGGCTCCCCCTCAGGAGGATCGGATCGCAAACGAAATCAGAAATATCAGGGCTCTTACAGAGAACCAGTCGGCATTGCTTGGTGGAGAGAATGCCGAACTCCAAGAAGGGACCGGATCAACAGGATTCGAAGGGGCCACACCTCGACAGCAAGTTATGGCAACGCCCAACCCTTTGGCTACGCCTCTACGATCTGGCGTGAATGGAGCTGGCGCTACACCCCGACGGCCCGGCCAGACACCACTACGAACGCCGCGAGATAGTTTTGCGCTTAATGCGGGTGATGGAGATATGTCCATGGCAGGAGGATCGACTAATGATATGCGACTTCGGGAATTGTCACTGAGGCATTCGCTTAAACAAAGCTTAGCCTCGCTGCCTAAACCAAAGGAAAGTGAGTGGGAACTTGAGATACCCGAAGACCAGCAAGAAGCCATGGCCGTGGACGAACTCGAGGAAGACGCAGAAGTGCGAGATCAACGAGAGCGGGCCATAAGGGAAGCTCAAGAGCAACTCGAGAAGAAGAGGCGGACCCAAGTTATGCAGAAAGGCCTGCCCCGACCGGAGTCGGTTGATTTGGACGCTCTAGTCCAACAAGCGTCTACACTGTCCGACCCCGTGGAAGCACAAATTGCCAGAGAGGCTGCCTTGCTTATCGCCAATGATGCGGCGAGATTTCCCGTGCTTGACTCCAAGATGAGCAGCAAGCCTGTCCGACTACAACAGATTGATGATACTTTGCTAGCTGAAGCGCGCCTGCAGATCCTTATGGAGGTTAAACATAAGCCGATTCCCGAAGAGATTCAGGCCAGCTGGGAGCGAGAGGGCAGTAACGCACTCTTACTCGGTCTAGGCTGCTACGAAGATGATGACGAGGAAGAGCAGGTCGCAATTATGAAGTCAGCTTTTGACGTGAGTACACTTTGCCGTCGCTAATTCAGATGAGATGCTAACATTTACCCCTAGTCGGTGCAAGAATCTACGATGGAAACCGTGGAGAAGTGCGCCAAGCTCGAGAAGAAGCTTACCTTACATCTCGGGGGATACCAACAGCGCGCCAAGACCCTCCGCTCGAAAATGGGCGAGGCGTACGATGCGCTCGAGAAGGCCAGATTTGCACTAAGCGCATTCAAGACGCTACAGATAGCGGAGGAGATCGGGGCCAAGAGTAGGCTGGACGCCTTACGAGAGGAGGTTGGATATGTTAGTCGAAGGGAACGCGAAGCACAGGAGGCGTACAGGCAGACCAAGGAAGAACTCGACGCCTTGGCGGACGGCGGCAATGGCTACCACTAATATTTGCACCAGACTCCACGAACGAATTAGAAATGGGGGCTATTGGAGAAGACTGTATATTATTGTACGCATGGCTGTGTACTACCGACCGCTCGCTAGACAGCAGCGGCGCACATGGAAGAGGAAGTCAATCAATTAGATATGCATTTGTAACCATTGCCAAATGCTTGAGATAACCAAGAAGCCCGAGAAATGAAAGACCCCAACAACGCCATGCATGCTAGATATAAGACCTCCCAATGCAACAACTCGTCCCCCCACCCCTCCCCTAAATAATGTATCACCAACACATAATTAGGTATCTATCATCATTTCCATCAAGTTAGTCTTCCGTCCTTCATTCCTTCATTTCGTTAAAAAATCTCACTTCCTACCCCCCAACCTCGGCAACTCGACGGGCAGCACAAGCAAGCAGCTAACAGCCGCGAACCCCACAAGAGACACAAAGGTAAGGCGCACGGCGGACTCGTAGCTAGCGACGACCTGGTCTTTCACGGGGCCATCCGGCATCCGCGCGACGGCCTCGACGCTCTCGCGCACGCGCCCGATGAGCGCCCACTTCCAGGCGTCGCCCTCGCCCGCCGGCGGCGTCACGTACTCGAGCAGGTACCGCATCAGCGCGTTCTGGAGGACGAGGCTGGAGAAGGCGACGCCCAGGACGGAGCCGAGCGCGCGCCAGAGGACCAGGGTCGACGTCACGACCGCCTGCTCCCGGTGGTCCGAGGCTGCGAGGACCGCGAGGAAGGTGCCGGGGAACTGGAACCCTTGGCCGATGGCCGACGGGACGAGGCAGACGAGATACGCGAATAGGGGCCACCCGCGGCGCATGGAGGCCAGGAGGATGGTGCCGAGCAGGTAGAAGGTGGTGCCCAGGACGAGCGGCCATTTCAGGCGCCGCGTGTACGAGATCAGGAAGCCAGTTAGCGTGCCGGCGGTGCTGGCCGTGGCGACGGGGACGACGAGGTACAGGCCGGATGTTGTGGCGCTGGTTAGGAGGACGGCCTGGAAGAAGAGGGGGCTGGATTTTCTGATTAGACGGGGTCTTTTGTGCTTCTAGTGTGGTTAACTTACGTGTTGAAGAGGATGGCGTTGAGCAGGAAGGAGGCGATGAAGTTAGAAAAGATAATGTTTGCTCTGGGGGATTTATGGAGGAGGACTAGGGGCATGATGGGGCGCTCGTGTTGCGACTCGACGTATAGACAGGCTGGGAAGCAGACACCGAAGATGGCGAGCGAGGTGATAACGAGTGGGTGTGACCCTTATTGTATGTTAGTCTTATAATTCCCCTAACTATTACGAAAAAAGGGGGGATCGGGACTTACAAGGTAGAACATTGCCTCCAAGGTTCTGTAAAAGTTTCCATCATCAGCATCCCTACTACTACAGTTGCTTAAATATGATGAAAAGAAAAATGAGAAAAAAAATAAACCATACCAAGCCCAAAATTAAGAATGTGGTCGACGTGGTCAGGAGTACCGAGCCCTTGAAGTCGAACCTCTTCATGGCCTGCTTGAACGTCTGGTGCTTGTCCTGCAGACCAAGATCACCCGGGATGCCGAAAGCGGCCACGATCAGGCAGATGACGATGGGGAAGACTTGGATACCGAACTCCCAGCGCCAGCCGAGAGTGTCCGCCATCAGTCCACCCAAGGCGGCTCCCGAAGCCGACGCCAATCCGTAGACGACGTTGACATAGCTCTGATACGAGCCTCGACGTCTTTACTGCGTATTAGTAACTCTTCATCCGAAGTACTCTATTTCTTCAGGTAGTGGATCAACTTACTCGATAGGGACCAGATCACTGATAATGATACTTCCCATGCCCAAACTTCCGCCGGCACCGAGCCCGCACACCGCCCTCGCGAGAATAAAGCTCGTCATGCTCTGCGCGACCGCGCACCAGATCGTCGCGACCGCGAAGATAACCACCGTAGCTAGATACGGCGGCTTGCGACCGACGGTATCGGACAGGCGCCCGACGACGGGCTGGAAGGCCGTGCTCGTCAGCAGAAACGCGGTAGACAGCCAGCTCGCGCTGTTCGAGCTCCGGAAATAGGACGTGATGACGGGGTGCGACGACGCCATGATGGTCCCGTCGAAGCACGCGATGAAGTGCGTCATCATGATGCTCAGGAACACGATCCAGAATCGCCGCCTGTCGGTGTCGATCAAAAACGACGGCACCTCCGCAGCGCCGTCGTCGTCGACGACGTCGGGCGGGGAGGCGGTGCCGACCTCCAGGTCGTCCGCGGTGGGGAAGGCCAGCTCAGGGCCCCGCTCGCTCTGTTTTTGTTGCGGGTGGTGGTGCCCGTTGGTGTGGCGAGCGGGCTTGGGCGACACTGAGACGATGCCAGGGACCATGGACGGCCGACGCCTGGATCGGCGGCCCCTGAGCATGGCGGACTCCAACGACTCTGGAGCCAGCCCCGACGCCACCGACGTGAAGCTGCGGGCGATCAGCAAGTCCGACTTGTTCGGGTCCAGATCATCCTCGCTGTCGTAGTCGTCGCTCTCATTGGCCCCGCGGGGGGTCCTGCGGGGGATCCTGATGGGCGCGTGGGCGGCCGGTTCCGTGTGGTGCTTGGACGGCTGTTCGTGTAAGAGAGGTGTCCGCTCATTCGCTGGCTCGGCGGGCTCCTCGACATTGTCGTGAGCCGTGGCCTGCGATTGAGGGTCATCATCTTCATGTTCCAGATGATCCATCGTGACAAATTACAATGGTCTTACACTATCCTTCTCTTCTCTGCTCATTTCTTTCAAAATGTCAAACAGGCCCGACTCGCGTATTTATATAAGAGGGTGCTTAGCGTTGCTGACGTGTTCCACCCAGAACTCGCTCGGAGACCGTTGAAGATGCTCTCCCCTAAAGTATAACAAGAAGTATAACAGGGGAACAAAAAGAAGCAATTGAAACTAATTCGTCTCAAGTGTCCGAGATGACAAGGCAAAGTATATTAATACCAGTTTTTTTTTTTTCGGATGAGTCGGTGAGGGAAATAAAATTTAGAGCTCTGAAGGGTGGGCTGGTGGAACTATAAGAAACAATGGACGATGTCTATACTACAAATCATAGGAGCTCCCCGAAGGCGACAATCCGTGGTTGATGGTGGTTCCTCCTACTTTTAAAAGTGGACGAGCAAGGAAGTCCAGACACACTGCTAGGGAGGGTGGAAATGATGGCCTAGAAGCAGCAAGGTAGACCGCAAAGTATGTGTGTAGGGTAGGTATGTCCTCATTTACTCTGTAGCGCCCTTGTTGTTTCCGAATCTGCGGGGAACCGTTCGAGATGCAGCCCCGAGCATCGGTATGAGGGGGGGTCCGCATGACCCGTCTTCGGCCGGCAACAGGGTTTATTAGTCTGGCCTCCCTTCAAGTTACGGACAAACCCATCGTTATCTGTAAATACGATGTGCTGAGGTTGGGTTGTCTCCCCCTCTTGTCTGGAGGCGGTGCATACTAGCTTTCTACTCAGATGCGGGGCGAGGACTGCGATAGCCCCGATGAGGCCTCATACAGCAACATGGTGCGTATGCTCACCTTGAATTTACTCGTATGCTGCTACTCAGCTCAGGCTTTTCCGTATGACTTGGACTCTGTGAAATGACATATCTCGCTTTATTCTAAATCTAGGTAGGCTACGGTGCTGGGCGTAATTCGTATCTATCACAATACCGTTATTATGTTGCTATCATAATGGCGGAGCACCTGCAATGATACCCCATTCTATGCGAGGTATTTAGGCATACCTCCCCCAAACTCCTAAATATCCTCTATAGCGCGCTGAAGATTCTTACACATGAACGTCCGTGGACCTTGCCTGAGATGCACCGCACAAGACACCCGCACCAGTTATGCCTCCGTCGTGGCAAGGACTCATGACGACCCTGACGGGGGCATGATCCCCAAACTCGGCTTCGATTATCGAGTCCAGAAACTTCTGGCAGTCTGACAGGTAATCTTGGAAATGGACAATGCATCCTCCAGTGTATCCAACGATCAAATCAATCTTTGGTTGCTCCCCGTTCTCATTAGTGCGACGGTTCGTCTTGTCCTGAAGAGCTTCCCCGAGCGGTATATCTTCCGCACATGCAAGTAGCCCAACGATAGCCGCTGCAACAATACCAGCTGCTCTAACTTCGATGGCCTTGGTGATCTTGTACAAAGCCACTGCGATTCCTTCCGTCCATCGAAAGGTTTCCGTAGTGGGGAACTCGGCCTCGAGCTTTTTCAGCAGTAACCCTGCTTCCTGCGGTTTGAAATGGCTGAGAAAGGTTGTCGTGAGGCCGAATCGAATCAGAAGTTGTGGGGGTAACGCGTCCGTAAGAATACCTAAATGGTTCTCAAGGTAGTCTAGCAACATAAGCCGTCCGAGTTCACCTAAATATCGTCCTGCTGTCAGATATTCGAAGGGTTGGAATCCAGGTGCTTCGCCTTCACTGTCAAGCCTAGTATCCCATTTATTAACCAAGCCAAACTTCCGTAAGGCCGGTGCTGTTCCATTGATGCTCCACTCCGTGTTGACAGCGATTCTCAAGTCGGCGGTTGCATCTTTGTTGAGAATCTTGACCTTTCCAGGTTGCTTGTCTTTATGAAGAATGCTCCTCTTCAGCAGTATTGTGGCATTGCTCCCGGTACCACAGATGAGCCCCATCGCTGCCTTACGGGAGCTGTCCTCCTTCGATTGATACATAAATGATACTAGAGTCGCAACTGAATCGTTCAGGATGGCAGCGACTCTGATAGGAGGCAAATCCGGTGTCTTCGATTTCTCGTAGCCGGTTATTAAATGGGTTCCAAGGTGCAAGCGAGATGTGATCGCAAACCCCTTTCCCATCGCCATAAGTGTGGCGTCGGCTAGAGTCTCCTGCACCATTGGGAAGCTAAATGTAACTCCCATGGGCAGTTCTCGATCTCGAGGTAAGTTGAATGTCTCACAGCCTTCCCGCACGACTTCCGCGATGCAGCTCCCAATCCACTTAAACAATGAGTCAGCATTCTCGTTTTTGAGGATATCTAAGATTGGCCATGATTTCTCGAGTAAGCGACGTAGGTTAGGCGCTGGGATTAGGTCTGGTGTCTTTGGGGTTCCGTTGATATAACCATCATTGACTCCCGTTTCGTTCCCTAATAGTTCGATGAAGCCAACTCTCAAATTGGTACCGCCGCTACTTGACGTCAGTTTCATATACATAAGAGAAATACCATATTGACTACGCGCATACATGTCAATGGCCAGATACCTATATATCAGAAGTTAGCTTGTCCCACTAGCTTGTTCCAGGACGCGCAATCTTTGATATAATGTGGAACGTTGTAACTGTTCCGTAATTATTTGGAGAATAGGAGACAGATCAACATACCGTCCCTTTTCTCTACCTTTGGTAGGACGTAATATCGATTCAGATATCGGGGTGGGGAGGAATTGGTCCAAAGAGTTGGCGGATAAATGTTGAAAGTTTCGGTAGAACTCATGTGCCAATGCATGCGCTTTGGTCTCGTCAATGTGGAGAGGCTTGAGGAACTCCTCGATATCGTAATCCGTAACTGTGTCCTTCATGTTGGTGATCTGGTCTCTGTCTATCGACTAGATATGCTACCCGTATGTAAAAAGAGGCGAGGTTATACTGTCCAGCGAAATGGTGGCGAAGTTACGGTCATGTCTACCTACGATAAGGTGTAGCAATCGTGGTTGGAAAAGAACACTCGAGGCAATGCTGTAAAAGAAGAATCTTCGCATGAACGTAGCTGCTCAATTGAGTCTTAAAATAAGTTTTTGTGCCTGCCCAAAACCAATTCGGGTAGAATACAGTCACTGCGTCCTGGTAGTCACGCGTGTATATATGTCAATGGATCGTGAAGGAGCTCGATTCGAAAGTGGAAAGAGTCAGACGAACTGCCGAATCAGCGAGTTTAGATTTCTAGAAACGTTACAGCTGCAGGGGTATCCATTGGGTACCGAAGCAGGCCGGTGGGTAGCTGTAGGTGGTGCGTCCGTTACAATACGTAAGGGACGAAGGGCAGGTATGCAGCCAGTGAGATGTGAGGTGTTAGGTAGATAAATATAGAGTAAAGTAATAAGAATGAAACATCAGGCAGTTCTCTCCTAGTTCGGCCTTAAGATAGGTGCTTCGGAAGGGGGGCATATGTCGAATCAGACTGTGCAAGTAAGCTAAGCGTATACAGGTAACGTTGAACGGCGATTCATCCTGACTCGCGATGGTGTCAAGCTTCGAGACTTGACGATCCAGTCAGAAGGGTGCAGTGGGTGCGGTGACCTAAAACGCGCCCTATGAAGCATGTACTGCGGTACCTCTTCGCAACCCACCGCGTACTGGCTGACTGGCTGACTGGCTGACTGGCTGACTGGCTGACTGGCTGACTGGCAGACTGGCAGACTGGCCACGATGCGCCCCACCTGCCCACGCAGTCCATGCCGCTACCTAAACCTACCAGGTCAGGCATCTGACACATCTGACATCTCAACAACAGCCCGTTAGAGAGTGGCTTGGGGGCGACACCTGTCTCGGCAGCTCGGTCGAATATTGGTGGGACCCTATCCCGCCATCTGCAACTTGCCTGCACTGAGCCGTCTGGTTACATGAAACTAACGGTAGGAGGCTCTTTGGGAAGGTTTCAAGGGTGTCCCTCCGATTCTAGTCCCGTGGCCGTTAATCACCATATCATCCTTACCTTGATCACCATATCTGCATATTCATCACCACCATTATCTGTTAGGTAGTGACTAACCTGGGTAATTACGCGCTTTGCTGCGACGGCTTCTTATTGGTTTACACTGTACGATATGCTGTGTCGCCGAGTCTTTTAATAGAAATTAATTTATTATCAAACGCCTCCTTTTTTATTCTTTCCACTTACTCCAATCCATTAATTCATCCAGACCAACATGGCTGCCAAGATCAGCCTCCCGATCATGGAAGAAAAGCGACCGATACGAAGCCGTAGCCGACGTAGACATCGACCGTTTCTGATTTTAGCCCTTGTCGCCATAGTCATCTACGCCCTGTACAATATCGGCTCTGTATCATCGTACGCCGTTCTATTCGCCCCAGAGACCTCCAGCGAAACATCATCTCAAGTGGCGCTCGATAAGCCCGTATCCGCGGCCCAGGGTCTAGTACCCCTCGAGGCGCACATTATGAGCAAATGCCCCGATGCGAAGGACTGCCTGAAAGATATGGTGCTCCCGGCCATGATGCGCGTATACGACAAGGTCAACTTTACGTTATCGTACATCGGAACGCCCACCGAAAACGACGGTGTCGACTGCAAACACGGCCCGAACGAGTGCATGGGAAACATTATCGAGCTATGCGCGCACCATTTATACCCGGATCCGAAGATTTATCTCGGCTTCACCATGTGCCTGACGAGGGACTATAAATCGATCCCGCAGCGGGAACTGGTTGAGGATTGCGCGCTGGAACATGCTATTGACTTTGAGAAGCTCAACGAATGCGCTGCGCGGGACGATGGAGCTTTCGGTGTGGCGATGCTCCGGCAAAGTGTGCGGAGGTCTACTGATGTACGTATTGAAAAGTAATCGAATATCATGTCTGAATTGCTACTAACTCTTCATCTAGGCGGGCGTCACGAAGAGCTGCACTGTCCGATTAAACGACGAAATCTATTGTATCAGAGACAATGGGCAATGGTCGGAATGCCCTAGCGGACCCTCTGTCAACGACCTCATCATCGCGGTTGAGAAGCTGTACCGGAGTTCTTGAGTGGCTCGAATATTTCCGTCCACAGATCCGATGCCTCGCCCACTGTATATCCTAGCGAAATACTATCCATGCCTGTCTCGTCATCTCCCGACATCGATTCCAGTTGCTCGACGATGCTGTCCAACCCTATCGCCTTGCCCACCGACTGCGTAGCGGTCGCCTCCAACATAACGTGAACAACGTGAATATGGAAATGATAGTATGTTGGATGGTAATGGACAAACAACTTCAGCTGGTCGGTGTCGATCTGAGGATACGTCTTGACGGTGGCGTCGACTAGCTTGGCTTTCATATGTCTAAGCCAGGGAATGTGTTTCTTCTTCAGGTCACGCAGACTCCAAATGTCTCGTCGTTCGACGATACCAAGCAGATGTAGGGCCTCGATAGTCTTGCGGTCCCAATGCAGATTCGGTAGCATCAGGAAGCCTTCATCCCCGTCCTGTCCTAGTGGCGTTCTGTAAATAACCTCTTCGACTTCTTTTCGTCCCTCGATAATATTGAAGACCCAGTTCAGATGACCCTTCTCTCGATTTATCTGCATGAAGGGTCGAACCCTGTCGCGATAGATCTCGGGCGTCTCCGTGACGAATCGGTACCCTTGCTTGCTGTGCTTCTTGATGTGTTTTTCCGTGCAGGGACATATCATTGATATCTTGAAGTCGGCGAACTTGCCGTTCTCGTCGTCCTTGAGGACCGGCCCACCTGAGGCCAGAGACCATGAGTATATGTCATTGTTGCCCAGGTTAACGATGCTGCGCAGGTTGGTCGGTAGGACGGCGAGGTACTCTTCGACATCGGGGATCGGTGCGCGCTCTAGTATGAGAAGTGCGGGCTGCGAGTCGGCTTGTCCGTATAGTGTGATCCGTCTTCCTGCTTCGTCTTTTGTATTATGTCAGCTCTGCATCATTTATATACACATACACCAGTTATCAAATTCTTCAACAGAGAATGCTTGCCAAAACAGAAATAATGGCGCCTGGCAACTAGTTACTAGTTACTATCAGGATCGCGTACCTTGATTTAGCACGCGCTCGAATTGGAACTTGGTTACCAACTCCTCGGCGCGGCGTTTGCTTTCTTCAGTAGCCATACTGAGGATTGTAATTCTATCTCCTTAGTGTCTATATCATCTGCTGGTAGAAAAGAAGACAGAAGAATTTAGCCTCGACGCCGCTACGATCGGGCTGCGATCGGGCTGTGTATTGATAAATTCACAACCAACAGCTCTTATCGAAGCTACCCCTCAATCGGTGTGAGACTCACAACCCGGGGCCCACCGACCCCGCGGACCGGCCCTGGACGTAGGACCTCCTATCAAACCTCGTAACTTCACCTACCTGGCTTGTTGTGCGTGGTGAGGGATTTTGAATCCCACAATGCACAATGTAATCGCTACAGCTATCGAAATTTATAATGACAGTGGATAATAAGTTATTGGGTGAGATTAGTCGAGTTTCTCGAAAGTTGTCAGATCTTACCAAGTTCTGAATGGCCTCTGATGGTATCTACCTCATAAGTATGTAGGCAGGTAGGTTATATGCCCCAGGCCTCGCCAGGGTAAATCCCCACTCGAACATGTGATGCTAACACAGACTAAGGATCTAAGTCTTCATTATTCCAGCCGGTCCCTGAAGGCTTGATGTACGGCTTTCTAGTAGGACCTACGAACTTTCCGTCTCCTTCAAGTTTGAGACGATGGAGTACCTACCCTTGGACCCAAACAAGAACGAGATAAGAGTTCTCATTCTCAAAGATCCTCCAGAAACAAGTTCCAACTCGGTATTAGTCGAGTGTACTCTCGAACACGTCTCTCTCGACGACTACAGCGACCAGTACAAAACATTTCTCAAGCTCGATGGGTCCGACAAGCCTTTCCGCCTCCAGTCCACGCTGTGGGAGGTCATAACGGTCTGGGAAGCGGACTTTGGAAAGTATCCAGGCAAAATACCAAACCCGTCGCACTGGGGAAGCTCTTTAGCCCAGGGCTTTTCTCGCGACCCGGTCTATGACGACACCTCTTTCAGATCAGCTTCAGTTTATGAATGGGGTCATTTATACGCTCTCTCATATGAATGGGGCAATCAGACCGCCACTGCCGAGATAGTGGTAGATGGCCACCGAGTAACCGTAACCAAGAAGCTACACGATGCTCTACGGGATCTTCTTTCTTGGTGGTACGGGAATACCCAGAAGAACAAGCCAGCGCGACTATGGGTCGACGCACTATGTATCAATCAGAAGAATGTCCGGGAGCGCAATGCCCAGATCAAACTCATGGAACAGATCTACGGGACTGCTGCTTCTGTATTGATAAGGCTGGGACCGGGGCTTGAGCATGGAAATGACAAGGAGACCTGGGAGCTTCTCGAAGAAGTGTACCGGGTTACAGCGGAGACAACCGCTACAGATCCAGCTGGCCGAGCGGCACTGAGGGCGCCTGATAATTGGGCTGCGTGGGCAGGTATCTGTGAGCTGGCTATACGTCCCTATTGGAAAAGATTATGGAGTGAGTGGGATTCCCAGCTCTCGTGTTTCCAGTTTCCTTCCGCTCCAAAAGTCCCCGAAGTCTTATCGGGACATCAATAGCTGTGGAGTGCTAACTTATGGAATCATAGTCATCCAGGAGGTGTTCCTAGCGAATAGTACATCTAAAATCTATTTCGGCAATTGGTTCAGCAAGCCATGGACCTTCTTCAAGACAATAGAAATAATGCAAAGCGATTACCGATTAATTAGCAATGTCTATCCTGAAATGAACGATAACTTTAACCTTGCATTTGTCAACGTGCAGCCCCTTCTGATCCTTTACTCCTCCCAAAATTTCTCTGATATCTTGGTCTTACTCAATGCAGCGCGTCGGGCTAAGCAGGCAGATATAAAAGACAAGGTGTACGGCTTATTGGGGCTGATGGATGAACACATCCGCGCTTACGTGACCCCCGACTATCATCAGTCCGCGGCCGAGGTCTACCGGAACTTTGCTGTGGCCGTCATCAAGGCTACAGGAAAGCTGAATATCATCTATCAAACATCAACTAGTAGCGAGAGGGCCCTACAGGTACCATCCTGGGTTCCCGATTGGGCTTCTCCCTCCGAAGACGGCATATTTTATCAACTCGCCTTTATAGAGCACTACTATAAGGACGCCACCGCCGACGGCGGCACGTCCCATACGTTCATAGAACCTGAGAACCCCGGTCATCTTGTGTGCAGAGGGTTTAAAGTTGGTAGCATCGCCACGCTTGCTTGCAGCGTCTGGGAGGTGGATCACGATGACCACGACGCGGTTATTGGAGCCCATGACGGCGGAAAGCCCGTGTACGACGGTCACGAGGGAGTAAAAGAGGCCATTTGGGAAGTCCTCACTTACGGACGGTCTACGAAGGCGGAACTAGCAGTGAAGGCCTGGTTGCTCGACATACCCTACTTCGACGGGCACGGGGCCGAGCAGCCAATACTCGACGCTCTAAATCGTTTCCAGCAGTGCAACCTGGATTTCGTCGTGGATGGCCGACGACTGGCTTCCTACTTCCCGCAGTGGACCGATCGGTATGAAACGTCCCCGGACGATCCGGATCTCTACCGTATCCTGGCGGTCACCATGGTCCCGCTGATATGCCAAAGGTTTATCATCACGCGGAAGGGCTACATAGGGTTCGTCTCGCGGTCGGCGAAGGCGGGTGACCAGGTCTTCATCCTCAAGGGATGCAATGTGCCGCTGATTCTAAGACCTCGGGATGACAACACTTATCACATGGTCGGAGAAGGTTATATAAGTGGGTTGATGAACGGCGAGGCCGTGAAAGGTCTCGAAGCGGGAGATTATGAGGAGTGTGACATCATACTCAGCTAGGTACCTATTCCATGCAGGTACCCGACGACGGTGCTAGGAAATAAGGTACCCATGCCACGACGGCACAGGCAGAAAATTGGATTCAACGCGTGGTTCGCTAAATTACATGGTCAGATACCAAGAATGAAGATTGCCGACTCAACTGACCTGCTTCGAAAGCTTCGCTCGCAGCTACATTAACCGACCCTCTCGTCCCGAGCAACTGTCTGCCGATGGTAACATGATGTTGAGAACGTATAACCGAGGTATATTCGGTACTTAGCTAACCAAAGGTGTCCAGACGCAGGTAATTGCTTGGTACGTAATAGCACCCTTGACCTCGGTGAAGGCTGCGATGTACTATATCGATGGCCTCGACCCAGGGGGCAAGGAGGCCAAGTGGAATCACTCGCCAATGAGAACTGCGCCGTGATTCGCATGTCTTCACATGTGTCTGCCCCTTGGGGGATAGCAGTTCGTATTGGGGGTGCGGACGGGATGGTCCTTGAATCTGCTGTGATACGTCGTACGGCATAGCCGTCACTACCTGTATATGCAGGAGATAGGTCACTTTGCATGCTTAAATGGCCACCACTCCATGTGTTGATTTCGTGCACATGTACTGTCTGGCTATCGTGTCATGAGCTTGGTAGAGATATTGGTAATTCGTTTCTTCTGTACGTATACTTGGGTAGGTAGAATTCAACCATATGTTGCCCTTTGCACCGCCTCTAAGCATCTCGCACTAAGGTAAATAATGCCCAGGGCTTTGTACCTAAGATAGGGTTGACAAGTAGCCGTTGGACGTAGACTACCTACCTAGGTAGATAGTAATGACAGCGCTTCGTTGAACCATCGTCATGTTCGCAACTAAAGTGCCATTGCTTAGTTCCTTTAATCACAGAGCTCCTCGTTCGTCCTCAAAAGTCATCTCCTCTAACTCTGCTATTCAAACATGTAATCATTCGCTCATGGACCTTTTTGTCCAAATTTGATTCGCTCCATTTGCCGCCGCGGGGGAATCATTTTGATCATGAACAGAAAAGAAAAAAAGCAAGCCGCACCGAAACCCCGGTTCTCCGTTTTATGACGCCCCTGAAATCGCAAATTGCAGAATACCTGACACCAACCCGAATATGTACACTGCAGCAAAACATGTTTTATCTTGCAGGTATATCTATAGAACTCACAAGGCTAATCCGGTGCCGTCGCCGGTCCAGCGGTATAGTGCAAGAAGCTCCCGGCGGCGCTGATGTTGCTCGCCGAGATCTTCGGGCACCCGACCGCGGACTTGGGCGAGTGCACTACGCATTACCTTGCTGAAATTGCGCTGTGGGAAGATATTAGCTTATGTCCGTATGTTATGTCAAGTAGTAGTCGACTTACCTGATACTCAGTGTTGAGCGTGACAACGCAAGCCTCGTGGGCGCGAATGATCGTTTCGCAGGCGCGGACGACGCTGGCCGAAGCCTCGAGTTGTAACTTGTCGGCGATTAGCAGCAGTAAGAACGATCCCTGTAGCAGATAGATCCCAAAGAAGAATGGCATGAATTCTAGGCCCGGGTCGTATTCGAGGATGTTGCTGATGGCTTCTGCGGCGGATACGGCATGTCCCGTTGCCGTGATAAAACCTTGCGACGAGATCCAGAGGTCGTTATCGTCGAGAAGGTTGATGGGATCCCATTTCCCTGTGAGGAGTATATGTAGGACGTGCATGACGTGTGTGCCATATGACATGACGATGCGGGTTTGGATGTCGGACTCGGTCATGCGTGAAGATGTCGTGTGTGCCGAACGCGCTGATGGCGAGCCGATCTGATCGAGCTCGGAAGGCATCTCCAGAGTGGCAGACTGTTCATTCTTGTCTTCAGAACTGGCATTAAAATGCCGTTGCTCGAACTTTTTCAGGCTCTGCTCGTATGATTCGAGATGCCGCACGATCTCAGCTTGCTGATCGTCCCATTCCCTGGCTGAGCGGAATCCGATACCGAATCGGGGGTGATTTCGTGCATGATGTAGGTCAACAATCTCACCCAAGATGGTCATCAGGGGCAAGAAGTAGCCAAAGATGCTGTGGCCAGTGCACTCAAAATGCGGTCCACGTACACGACCGTCAGATCCCGAAGGTTCGGATAATGCCGGATCTGTTGTTTGAGAACTGAAATTCCCATTCTGCCATTCAGTGTCGTCCATAGGTTGGAGAAGACCCTCGCACTCGATATCCAGAAGGAACAAAGGCCTATTGTAGCACAGCGCCAAGTGACGGTCTACAATGTATGTGAGCCACCATATACGTCGTCGCTCTTCTCTTTCCTCTTCGCTGACGCTTCCAGGAGTGACATTGTTGCCCATCCCATCCTCAGTCTCGCCATCGGCATCAACTTCATTGCCGTTATTAGCTTGCACCATTGAAAGGGAGCTTGGTGGGAGTTCTCGACCGAGCTTCAACTCTCTGGCGAGAGACCATGCAGCGTTCCACCACCGAAGGCTGGCGCCCTTGTACTCGCTTGCGGATACGACCGTAGCTAGGTGGATATAAGTAATGACGTCGTCCAATGTTCCCGCCGCACCAAAAGCTCCGGATTCACCCGTGAGATTTTCCATGCTCATCGAGCCAGGAAGGGCAACTCCCAAACCTCCCAAAGCAACACCATCTATTACTGGACTGGAAACTGGCGAGGCTTCCCCGGATGGTGTATGAATCAGCGGCTTGAGCAGACTAACAGTAAGTTCAAGCAACTTTTGACAGATCTTGCCCCGTGCCGAAGGCACACTGGTCAAGAATGGAGCATCACTGGTCTGAGCTGCTACCCAAAGTATGCTTGCTAGCAATGCTGGTTGACATTGGCGGGGTTTGCTCGGGTGTAGGAAGGAACGTTTCCGAAAGACGAAGCCCAGAACATAAGGTGACATGGGGTGAGCGTGAGCGGAAGATGAACTAGCAAAGTACAAATCGATTAGGTCGCAAGCAAGGGAAACAGGGACGATGTTTCCAAGATGAGGTATCAGAGGGTTGAGAACTGGGTATCTTAGTTGGTGGTGGTAGTTGTTCTGAGGAATGTGAGATTGAAATTGCGGAGGAGGTGAGGACATCGACATCCATCCCGGCGAAGTGGGCTCCCCGCCTATTGGGTATGCGCTGAGCGGGCTGGTTCCTATTCGAAACGTCGGTTGAGCATTGGTTGAGTAGTTGGGAGGACTTTGGGCCTGCAGAGCATAGGGAATCTCGGGGTAGTTGGAGGAAAGTCCATTCTGACTTGAGCCATACGCGTTATGCCCAGGCCCGCCCATCAAGTGCCCCATCCCTTGTCTGTCGTACGGGTTCTGGACATTGCCATACCCATTCAGGTCCAAAGAGGTAGGACTATCTAACTGGTCCCTGTCCATAGCTCCTGGGTGACCTGTTAGATGAGGCTGGTGGGAGCTCAGTTCTGCAAGACTATCGAGGCTTCCCGTTCGTTGACTGCGCTGTATAGCGTCTTCGTTTATATCGTTTAGCGCTTTGTCACCTGGGTTTTGCTGTTCTGGTTTCACAGACGACGTGCTGTCTAATTGTTGTTCTGCTGAAGGTTCGCTGTCGTCGTTCGGGTTTGGTGACTTCTGACCGTTTTGAACGCCGGCGGCCGCGGCAGCCTGAGCAGCTGCTTGTTGGGCGAGGTCCTTGCGTGAAGCCTTGCCTCGCTTCTTTCGTTCCCGGATATACTCACAGCCCAGTCCGAATTCTGAGATTGTTAGTTCCTTGGTTCTGCCGTAAGACGTCTTGGTATGGTCACCAACCTATGCAATGCGCACAAGGGTGCTGTCCATCACACTTGGTCCTAAGCTGGTTGCATTGATCGCAAGCCCTACTTATTCTCCGTCTAATGGGACCTGCTGCTCCTGTGGCCCTTGTGCTAGGGCCTCCGTAGGGGTGCTGTCGGTGCTTTGGTTGTGGTGCTCGAGCTAGATGAGGTGCATGGACTCCTACGTGTTGTTGAAGGTGCTGGAGCGTATACTGAGATCCGTGGCCGAAAGTATCCAACCCAGCCGCGTGAAGATGACTCCCCGGTACGTGAGCATTCGAAAGCAATGTGTTAGAAGGTAGTGCGTGATACGGTGAAAACCGCTGGAGTGGATTAGACAACATGTTCGAGTAATCCGTGATTGCGACTTATACTCAATACGCCCAAGGTAAAGATAGTGACCCGTCGACGATCTCGTCTAACCTTGTGTCATAAACGATGGGCAACTTCGAACGAGTGCAGAGCAGTTGGGCGAAGCATGAATGCGTCTAAACTGCAGGAAGCTTGACTTGGATCCGGGGAGGTGCGAGATAACTTATGCTATATGCTGGTCGAGGAGCGGATGTGCCCTGCAGCTCTTGGCAGAACGTAGCCCTTTCTCGACAGCGGCACTTGGACGGACCGAAAGCCTTTCCACTGTGGGGATCTAGAGGCATGAGCATGACATTATGTTCAACAACATAAGGGTCCCGAAAGAAGTCGAAAGGGATCGCCACGGTAGTATAGACGGACGGCACTCGTTTGTAGAGCACGGATGTCAAGCATGTGGCGGGGTGGGAGTGTAGGAGAGTAACGAGCTGACAACGGGTCATGTACAAGGGGGTAAGAATATCGAAGGTGAACATACAGGATACGGAAGTGTTCCACAGCGCCGTAGTGACCTAGACACCTCTGCCACTCTGCCCAAGTTCCTAGTAATAGTGATAGTCTTAAGCAAGGGACCACTAGAGAATCCGGAAGGACGGTGGACCAAAGGAAGTATAGAAAAGGTCTGGTCGAACCAAGGCAATCTCTCTTTGGGTCTGGAGTACTGTCCTTGACGAGGACAAATAAAGTCTGCGTCCTTGGCATGCAGGTAAAGAAAGGTTCCTGCTTGTCCCTTGGAATTCGATTGGAGAATGGGTACCCCTTCTCATCGGAGCAATATCGACAAGCGCAGGTAGATTGACGATGTAATATACAACGGCGGAACACAGTCACGGAGATGGGGCGACAAGATGGGGGATATGAGAAGTGAGTTTGGCCCTGCCAGCACCAACCCTACTCAGAGGGACCTCTCCCCTCGGGCTTTTCTGCTATATGACCCGCTTTGTCACTTGATATGGGGTTGGCTGGGGCGAGGAAGATGGTGCAGGGGTTGGAACGACTTACAGACGACGGTACTTGACCTCGCTTGGCCTACTACGTGGGAGCGACTATGTCACTAGGACCGACTAGGCTACGGCGTTGTGGATGGCAGAAGACATTCGGGTCAAAAGCGACGACCCAGAACAGGGCACACTAATTCAGGACGGCCCACATCGGTGAGGGGATCCTTGGAATCGACGAAGAATCTTTTTCACATCCCCGAACGGGCTGGGAGAGTGAACAGTAGCATAGCAAAGCACAGCGGCAAACCCACCGCAGAGGTAGATCAGATGGGTGAAGAGTGCTGTGGGAGTGACAAGGTGGATAGTAACATAACGCCGTACTGCAGCCTCGTCTCCATGTCTACGACTCTTGCATTTGCATAACCTCGCTTGTGAGGAGTAGGTAGACATAAGACTAGCTGGCTCGGCTCACCGTCGTGAATTAGGGCCGTCTGCACCTGGAGTAGGGGATGATGGTGTCGGGGATCGAAGCGCCAGTGACAGCCAAGGGTGTGCCATGACTGGACTGTGCCATCCCTGATACCCCAGCTGCCCCGTCGCCAGTCATCAACATCCTTGGCGCGCATGGGAGTCCCGCAAACCTCACCAAGCCGGACGGAAAGGCAGCTTCTGCTCGGCCAGCGTGTCGCCGAGGAATTCCTATCAATTTCCAGCGTAGTTTCGCGGCAATCGGGTAGACAGGTTCTCTATTGCCTCATCTTCTCCTCTCTCGTCTCGTCGCGGTGGACTTTGGTGTTTCATACACACCGGCGGTCGCGGTCATTTTTGACAAGAACAGAGCTAACCAGATACGGCTCTGTATGCCGTCCCACGATGACACACTCTAGTCTTCTCGGCACTTACTAATTCTTCCCATTCAAAAATGGTGTTCAGGCCTTGCCCATCTAGTTTTGTTCGTATACTGTTGAATCCTAGGCCCCAGAGATTATTGTGTTGCAAGATGTTCAAAATCGTCAAGCACGAAGATATTCCAACAGGTAGATCGACGGTTCTAGCCCTAGGGTTCCCCGCGATCTCACTTATCAGGGTTGATGATCATATGGGGGATGGGATGATGATCCTAGAGTTGCTGTATCTCGTAGATTGGCCCACCGTACGCACGAGTAAAGTAGGCCCGTAAACAATAACCAGTGGCCAGCTTAGCGTGTCTAGAGCATTTAGGGGTCCTTAGTGGTGATGCGGTGATGCTTTAAGGTTGACGGCTCAGGGCGTCTGTTGCCGTTGTCAAGGTTACGCTGTATCATGTAGCGTGCCAATCCTACCCAGATGTGAGTGTTCGTAGATGGAGGTTTATAGTGTGTCATGAGCTTAAGTTAGGTTGGTAACATGCAAAATTTGAGGGTGTGGTATGTATGGGAAGATACCTAGGTAGGGTGATGGTCAATGCGCACAGTATGTCGTACCCATTTTACAGTCGGTATGGCAGATGGGGGGTACCTACCTAGGTACCTACCTAGGTAGATTAATTAGTGCGACCACGGGGTTTACGGGCAGCTGCTAGCACTCGTCTATTACGTAAGCACGCCTGGAAAGCACTGTTCACTATGCCCAGGGTTGTAAAATTATTCCATTAGTTTTTTTAGTTTTTAATTACTAACTAAAATAATTAGTTTTATTCCAGCGTTAGCCGGAATAAATTTTTTTTAATTAATCTATTATTTTAAATTATTTTAGTTAATTTATTCTAAGGATTTTTTTAATAATTAAAAAAAATAATTTTTTTTTAATAAATTTTAAAAATATTTTAATAATTTAAATAAAATTATATAAAATTAAAATTAAATTTAATAAATATATTTAAATTTATTATATTAATATATAATTTAAATATTAAATTAAATTAATTTTATAATATTATTAATTTAATTTTTAATTAAATATTTAATATAATAAATAATAAAAATTAATAAAATATCTTATAAAATAAATAATAAAAATTAATTAAATTATTTATATAAATTTATTTTATATTTAATTTAAATAAAATAATTTTTAAAATTATTATTATTATTTAATAAATTTTTTTTTAATATTATAATAAAATTTTTTTTCAAATAATTACCCTGTAAAAGAAAAATATAATTTCAATTTTTAAAATAAAAATTAAAAATAATTCGGAAAAAAAAACGGAAAACGATATTATGAAATTAAAAACTTAAATTACATAATACTAGTTTAATATATAAGTATTAAGTTTTATTCTATATTTAAAAATTTAATAAAAATATAACGAATTATATTTAATTAAATATAAAGTATTTAAATCATTTAAAAAATTTTGAAAAAATATTAGAAATAATTATTTAATTTATAAATTAAAATTTGAATTTTTAAGAATTTTATTTTCTATATTTAAAAGGAATATATTAATATATATATATATATATATATATATATTAATTTTCATTAATATTTATTATATTTTCTTCTTTATTTTCTTCTTTAATTAAAGATTTTAATTTGTTAAAATCTTTGAATTTCCAGTTTTTTAATAAAATTAGCTTTTTAACCATATCCGGTAATATTCGATTCTTAGATTTATTTATAATATTTCCTAAAATTAAAAATACCCTTTTAATAGCTGCTGATGTAGCTGGGATAGCTAAATATTGACGGGTTAAAATATTTAAAAGTGGATATTTAAAAGCATTATTTTTCCAATATTCTAAAAGGTATATTTATTTATTTATTAGTATATTAATAATAATATAAAAGTTTTAGATATTTTTTTTATATTTTTAGAAATTTAAATAAAATTAATAAAATTCATATACCTTTAGAAGAGAAATATCTTCCTTTAAATATGTAATCTATTTATTAATTTCTAGGGTAAATAATTTTATAAAAAATTCGTCATTAAAATCCAAATCTTTTTTATTTAAATCATCATCTAAAATATTATAAATATTACTATTTAGATTGTTTTATTTAAGTTATAATTTTAGATTATAATATCATTAAACTAGTATTTTTTTTAATTTTTTAATATTTAATTTTAATTTTTAAAAATTCTTTTAAAAAAAGAATTTTAAAAAATAAAATTAAAAAAAATAAAATTTAAATAATTACCTAATAAATTCCTCTTTTAATAAACCTCATATATCGTTTATTATATTTGAATAAAAATATAATAAACCATTAGGTTCAAAATAAATTAATTTAAATTGAGGATTAAATATAATACTTAATATATATAATTTAAATTTAATTAATAAATTAAGAATTATTTTCCTAGGAAAATACTTTTCTAATTTATTAATTCTAGCTTTTATAACTTATATTAAATCCATATAATATTATTCTTAATTAATTTATTAATAATTTATTTAATTTTATTTTTTTAATAAAAAACTTACAAAAAATTTATTTTCTCAAATTTTATTTTCAAAATTCAAAATAAAATTTTCTAATTTATTATATATTTGGTAAATATATAATAAAATTTTATTTAATATCGTATATATTTCTCCTTATAATTTAACTATCAATTTAATAAATATTTCAAAAATCAGTAATAAATCTTTTATACAAATCCATTCAAATTTGGATAAAAAATTTGATTTAAAATCAAGTTTCGATATATTTTTATTTATATAATTAAAAACCTTTTCAAATTCTAAAAAAATTTTAATCATATAATACATTAAATTCCATCATGTCAAATTATTTATAAAAAAATTAATAAATATTATAAAAAATAATATAATAAATATTAAAAAGTATTTAAATAATATTAAAAATATAAAAAATATAAGTAAAAATGTACCTAATAGAATTACTTTTTTATTATTATTTTTATCAATTTTTCCTTCGTTTTTATATTTATTAATACTTTCAATAAATAATTTTCAATTTTCTTCGGTATATTTTATCAAAATTATTAATTTTCATAATTTATTTGTAATATCTAAATAAAAAAATTAATAAATTAAATAAAATATAATATTATAATTAAGAATTAAAAATAAAATATAAAAAATTTAAATATAATTTTAAATTATAAATAATAAAAAATTAAAAATAAAATTAAAAATAAAATAAAATAAAATAAAATAAAATAAAATAAAATAAAATAAAATAAAATAAAATTACATACCATTAGAATAATTCTTATTCAAATTATTATTTAAATTTTTGGTAAAATCGAATAATTCTTACTCCATTTTTGAATTTAATAAATAATTCAATAAAATATTTTGAACAATTAGATTTATTATATAGGTAATACATTGAATATTATATAAATTAAATAAATTGTTATTTAATTTATAAGCTAATATAAATATCGAATCTTTAGATACATTATCCCTAGTAAAACTATTAAAATATTAATATATATATTAAATAAATAAAAATTAAAATAAATATCTAAAAATTGTTTTAGGATTTAAAAATCTATAATTATTTAATATATCATTGATTTTATCATTAATATATAAGCCCATATAAAATTCGTTGAGCTTTTCGAATCCTAAAATTTATTAATATTCTTTTAAAAAATAAAAAAAATTAAAAAAAATAAAATAAATACCTATTAATTTATAATTTAATTTAAAATTAACATTAATAAATATAACAATTAATACTATATATAGCATTTAATTTATCAATATCCAAATATCAAAAATTATTAAAAATATACCGTTTCTTTCGATATGTTTTTTTAATATAATATTAAAATTAGAAATTGCATTTTCGAATTAATTATCAAGTAAAACCCACAATTTTACTCAATTAATAATAAGATTTAACCTAAAATAAATAAATATTTAATTAACTTTTTTTTCCAATTTAATTTCAAATTTCAAAAGGGGTTTTAAGTTTTGTACAAGGTAAGTACAAGGTAAATGTTGGGTGGGTATTTTTGAAAAATTAAATTATAAAATTGAAAAAAATATGAATAAATTTGGAAAAAAAAAGAGAAATAACATACCTATTATAATAATTTAATAAATCTTTAAATGATTCCAAATTTAATATTTTAAACAATAAATTATTTTCAATAATAAAATTTAATATTTTATTATACACTTCGTTTTCATTAAAATCTTCAATCATATTATTCCAAACCCGTTTTTAATTATCAATATTAAAAAAATCGGATTTAGGTATAATAATATTAGAAATTAAATTTTAAATATATTAATAAAATTTAAAAATAAATTTAAAAAATTAAATAAATTAAATAAATTAAATATTTAATAAATAAATAACTTACTTTTAAACCTTGTTTTTTCTAATTTTTTATTAAAAGTAATATTTAGATGCTTTCTTTCATAATGGTGTTGAAAATTTAAAGCTTAAAAACCTTTAATTTTTTTAATTTTTTTATAATTACACCTAAATAAATTTAAAAAATTAATATAAAATAATATAAAATAATAAAAATAAAAAGGAATTTACCTTATACAAGATATAAGCATTTCTCTTTTTTTATTATAATCAATTGGTAATAATTCTCAAATAAATAACCCATTTTCAAAAATATAAATATTTTTAAAAATTGGTAATTTGTAATCCCTTTTATTATATTTTAAATTTTTAAAGAGATTAATAACTTCAATATCTAAATTATTTTTAAATATTTTTTCAGTTCCAGGGTAGGTAGATACAAGGTAAGTAACCGAGTTTTTCTTAAAAGATGAAGAAATAAATAAATCCATTTTTAAAAGCTTTAATAAAAATCAATTTAAAAATCGGATAATTCTCGGGATGGGCTTATTAAATAAAGCGTTTTAAGACAAATCAAATAATATATAAATTGGTTATATATATATTTGATTTATATTTATAATAATAAAAAAAAGAATTCAAAATTAAAAATTAAAAAAATATCGATATATTTATATTCAATTATTATTCTAAAAATAAAATAAATAAAAAAATAGGTTTTTATAAATTACATATAAATTACATATAAAAGATTTTAAAAGATTCAAAGGATTTAAAAGAATATCAATTTTATTCCTATTTAAAAAAAACTAAATTCTTATCAAATCCTAAAAGATTTTTTTACCACATCAAATATTTTTAATAATATAATTTAAAATATATACATAAAATTTAATTTCAAATGATTTAATCTATTTTATTTAATAAAAATTATAATTAATATTTATTTTAAATTAAAAAAAATAATATTTAATTTTTTAAATTAAATTTAAATTTTTAAAATTATAAATTAAATTTCAAAAAATCAAAAAAAATCGAAAATAATTATAAAAAAACTTTTTTAGATACATTTATTATAATTAACTTAATAAAAATAATAATTAAAATTTTTCAAATTTTATATTAATTAAATTTAAATTTTTATAAATTTTTTTTAAATTTTTTAAAAGTTTTTAAAATTTTTCTATTTTTAAAAATTATTTTTTTAATTACTAAATTATTTTTTAATTATTCCTTAATTAATCTTAATCCGGCAAAAAATTTTTTTAATTAATTTAATTTTTTTTAAATTTTTTTTAATTAATTTTAATCCGGGGGTGGAATGGATTAACTAACTAATTTTACAACCCTGACTATGCCTAATCTCGTATTTGATCACACTGTATTTTTTTTTCCCTCATTTTATCTGTACCATTTTCCTTAAATATTCATAGAAGCCGCCATGTAATCCAGTAACGTCATCACGTCTGCTACAACAGACTGACACTGCAGACTCGAGTCAAGAACAAGATGACCATCTAATTCCCGGCCGACGTAATGATGGATGATCCCATCGCCAACCCGTAACTGCAAACCATTCGATCAATGACGCGAACCGCCACCCCATAACTTACCTTCTACGCATTGGTACGCTACGTGTTACGTGCAGCTGGTCGTGTACGCTAAGACTGCGAGTGATGCCCCGGAGTTAGGGGTCTTCCACAGCCTAGCTTCAATGTTCGACGTGTTTATTCTGAGGCCGCACTGCACCCAAGCATGCCGCACGGTATCCCCTTGGCTGTCTGTCCATTGGTAACATATCATTCAAGACATACCTGTGATGCTATCGAGAGTCATCAGCAATATCGGCACGCGCATAGGCACTCAGGTAATGCGGCCCTACTCCGTATCTCATTCTTAATCCACCTTTGATATAGGCCGAGATAGGGACGAGCCGTCATGGAGGCCCTTATAACTGACCAAAAGTTCGAGAAATGTCCCTTCGAATTTCTCCAATATTAGCTAGGCCAACTTCGTACTGGGTTGGTTTCATATAAGACTGACGTCCGAACTATTGACATCACATACCCTCGGAGATGCTAATAAGAAAAAAACATCACGTTCGGACGGGTTGCCAAGCCACACAGCCGAGTACGAACTGGAACTTCAAATCGTTTGCTATGCCACCTAGGATATTTCAATAGTAGTAGTAAACCGACATGTCCTTTTTCGATCGTAACGACAGCTTTACAATCTTTAGTCCGGCTTAAATAACAGACTCACCAAATTGATTGACGACGTTGCTACATACCATCTACCTTAGGCAGGTAGATAATCACCCAAAACGCGCTTCTCTTCAAAGACCTAACTAGAATACGACAAGCGAGACAATTGGGAACCTTATGATGATCAAATCTTTTCCGAACATTATTTGATACTTGATCACGTCAGGAAGACGGCGCCTGGTGTTGCTTTTATGGCCGTACCGCTGCTCCAGAGCCAGGTGATTTCGATTGATGTTCCAGTCTTCCACAGCGAGTGTGCTTGGCACGTCATAAATGCTGGCCTCGCTTGTCCGTGCAGTGCAGTGTACCATGCATTCGGAGAATGATGGATGGTCGTAGTCTATGCATGACACAGGGCGAAATCATACCTTATGCGCATTGTCTCACGGGTTCCAACGTCTATTACTGCGAAATTCCCTTCTTCTTCAAGATTATATGAAGTCTTTTTGAGGGTTTCAACTAGCATTCTGGAAGACTGCCCTTAAGAACCAAAAGAGCTATTTAGGACCACAGCACTTAACACCCAAGAATACGTCCAAGAAACCGATATTAGACTACCTTAAATATTAACTACATATAAATACCTAGGTACCTACTTACGAGGTTTTACTGGATACCCGAGCCGGAACTCGACCCCCTGTTCACCAACGGTGACCGGACCGAACTTCCCATTCGCGCATGGGAAATGCACAAAATTATCGCAAAGAACTCCTATTGGTGGTGTTGATCGCACCCCTGCGAGTTTCTTCTCGCGATTCCATGAACCAATCGAAACTATGACAACAGGCCAGTCGTTCACATTAAACTAACCTAGACACTTCGTGCTTGAGCTAGGTCTAAAGGAAATAGAGAGCTAATGAATGGTTAGATGTCTCTGGGAGCCAGCATACGACGTATGCTCTAGCCTTCGCCTATCTTCGATTCGCCGGGTAACTTTAATGCGAGATCTCTATAGGCAAAATCGCCCTACCTGTCATTGTAGGATGATACAGATGCCTACCTGACCATATCTTATACGCATCCATAAAGAAAATCATACCTTTCATCTATGTGTAGGTTAAGACTATATGTCTACGACTTGTTTCTCGTTAACAAGACTCCATATCCTTACCATCTCTATTCCGTAGTATCGCACGAAAGCAGCCACCCCAAGTACCAGTATCCAACGCAGTAAGAAGCGATAGCTCTACTATTAAGACACTATGGTCCTGATTACGTCTAGACCGACGAGGATTAGGGTCCATACAAGCAGTGCCGGAGCTAAGACTAAAATTATCCGACTGGCCGTTCCCGACATCTAGGGTGCGGTCTGGGGATGAACACTACTGTAGGAACATCTTTTGAAGTTACAGCCACGGCTACAACTACGACTTCGAAACAATGGGCGGCTCTTGCAAGACGGGGCCATGTTTACTACATAGTACGACGTTGGCCTACGACTATAACCATTTTCGAAGCACCACAGGGTTGGGCAAGCTCGGGTCGGCAAACTCTTGTCGGTAGTTGAGATTTCATCAACCCTCTAAAGTCGGTGTTCCCCCAGCTGGAAATACTTGTACATATTTCCGTGCCAAGATCTCCTGGCTGCGATCCTATGGGCGCTGCAATTTGGGATGCTAGGACGGAGGCCGGGACGAGGTCCGACTTTCCACTGGCGTCAAACACGAATCTTCCTCATACCGCAAAGCCGCTCAGAACAGGATGAGCCCTATTTCCTCCCCTCACCCATGGCGAAACAGCAGTCTTTAAGTCAGCATTTTGATGCGGATATCAATCGCATTTTTTACATGTTTACCGTGATATTTCTACACTGGCTCGGTTAGAAAGGCATCCAATTCAGCATGCTCTGCGTAGCATAAGGGCTAAAGCCAACGTGCTTCGCACGCGTCGCGTCTGCAGGTCCGACATCTGGACAATTTAACCATTGATTCTACGCATCACGCCATCCTGGCCTCTGGTTCCCGAGTAGCTAGGCGACGCGTATCTTTATTGATGACGGAATACCAAACAGAATGTCGAGAAAAGATACGGCCTAGGTGGACATGGTTATGTGACATATCGCATAGATCGTTCTTATGTCCTGCTCGTCCTGTTAATAGAGGAAACCAGGTCAAGGCTTCTAGGTTAGTACACAATTGATGGTAAGGTCAGATATGTATCTGTCTTCCAGCCAAACGGCAGCCCCGGTCTCACATGATGTTACCTCTCTTACTATCATTGCGGCTTCTATCCCGTGGCGATCAGGTCGGGAGAAAGGAGGGAAATAAAGTATTACCACGTGCCGGTGCCTCTTTTGGGGTTAGTTGGGGTGGACATCTCTCATGAGTGGAAGCCAGGTTGCCGTGAGCACTTATGCATTCAATTTGAATGACAGCTACGTCTCAACAAGAAGGGATTCATCGTATGGGCCTCTGGGAGGAAGTTGGAGAATCGTAACGAAGGGTCCTCACACCAACATCTCCAAGGCACCGGATATCTAAACCTCGAGATCTACAACGCCGGAACTATGCCATCCAGCCTACAAGAGGAAATGATGTGCGGCTCTTGGCTGGTCTAGATTAATAATGAACGTTATATACGATCCAGTGCCATCGCATCTCACAGATGCAGTGGAACGGTAAGGCTTGCACGGACAAGTCCTAGAAGACACGACTAAAGCTGAAGATGTCAGAATGTATCCAGCCGTGCGCTATTCATAATCCGCCGGACTAATCAACACTGGTGCCTGCAGCAACGCGAGTCGCTTTACATATATACCCAAGGTATGTCATAGTCAAGCCTCCCCCAGATCGTGCAAGTAAAACAAGGTATGCTTGCAGGCACTCACAGGCGCCTACAAGGCTTAAGGCTCCCGATGTTCCGTTCGGTATTGGGTAGGACGGGGATTTTCGAGAGCTACGCCAGCCTTCTCAGAAGACGATCTACTGCGGAATGTTACCCCAGAAATGGACGGCTACACCCCCAAATCAGACACACCCTCCGAGGACGTACATTGGTTTACTTACCATCCGGCAGACTGCGATCTGGGGTAGAAGAACTTTACGACCTAAACTTACAAGCATGCAGGCAGAGAAGAAAGATTTGCGCTCCAATATACCAAAAGCTGTACGCACTTAGATCCAGACATCCGAATTCTTCACAAGACGAGGCGCCAGCATACAGCGAACCGTCGTCGCTAATCCGGAGCGATCCTCCACTTTCCTACCCGGAGTCGCCTTCGTTCCGGGAGATGATATAGAGACGGACCTCTTGTAGGACGCATTGGATGATACATCCGTTTCAAGAAACGATTGTCAGTGAGTCGTTGTACCTTGGCACTCGAAGGATGTCGAGATGTCTTGGCTGCCCATATTTGGTGAGCTCGGAGCCATCTAGATTTTGAACCCAATAAAAACACTGGCCACGGCGCCTCATTATTGTCGCCGGTCAACGTACGTCAGGAAGAAATCGCGTTCTCGGGAAACCCAAGACTTTCCCTTATTTCGCCTGAGCCCAACATTGAAGCCACGAAACCCTCCTGCTCAGGAAGTTTAGTGCGGGTAGTCATGTGAATACAGCAGTCCCTCCTTATTCCCCTGTGACGTCTGGATCTCTACCAGACTGAGGCCATTCTCGTCACCGCTCCTCCTCATTTCTCCTCATGATCAGCGGCGATCACCCCTCCTGATTCCAACCTGAATCAACTGAATCTATTCGATATACCCTTTGCCACAATAACATCTTGAACAAATCCCAATTTCGATTCTCAGTTTTCGTCATACATTTACACATTCACGCGCAACCACGCAATATACTAATCGCATCGACCCACTTTTGCAACACCCCCCCATTTGTAATAATAATTAGAATTTATCCCTTTGAATTAAAATTAAAATAATTTAATAATAAATAGCTTAATTAAATTACAAAAAATTATTATTTTTTTTAAAAGTTTTTTTTAATGGTTAATTTAAATATTTAACGTATTTTTTTATATTTAATTA
This sequence comes from Hypoxylon sp. FL1150, assembly GCA_022495205.1. Classification (NCBI taxonomy): domain Eukaryota; kingdom Fungi; phylum Ascomycota; class Sordariomycetes; order Xylariales; family Hypoxylaceae; genus Hypoxylon; species Hypoxylon sp. FL1150. Next base: position 139,835 of record MU376210.1, on the reverse strand, counting down.
TATTAATATATTTAAAAATAAAAAATATTTATTTTTTTTATTTTATACCGATTTAATTTCCATTAAATTAAAATATATTTTATTAAGATTAATTTTTATATTTTTATATATATTAAAAATATATTTATTTAATTATAATTTTATATTTTTAATTTCGATATATATAATAATTAATTTAATAATAATAATAATAAAAGTTTTATTAATTTTCATTATTATTATATATATATCGTATGAAAAATCGGAATAATTTTTTTTTAATTTATATAAATCGTTTAAAAAATTAATTATTTTTTTAAAAATATTAAATAATATTTTTAATAATTTATATAAAAATATATCGGCCTAGGAAAATCGGTATTCAGAGGGAAATTCCGGATAATTTCCGGGATTATTTATAATAAATTTAATAATTATAAATTAATCCGAAATCATTTAGATTTTATATTATAAAATATAAATATTTATTAATTTATATTTTAATATATTTAAAATATATATTATTTATAAATAAAAATTATAAATTTTATATATAATTATTACGATACGAAAATATACGTTTTAATAATTATAAATTATAAAATTTAAATATATTAAAAAAATAATTTTCTAAAATATAATTATTAAATATTAAAAGCTTTATAAATATATTGTAATTTTAATGATTTAAACCTTAGGATTATAAACTTTAATATTTTTTTTTTAATTAATATTTTTTTAAAAATAAATTAATTTATTAATTATATTTTAATTTTAAATATATATATATAAAATTAATTATTTAATAAATCCGAATCGTATTATTTCATATATATCGTCCGATTAGTATAGCGAAAAAAAATTAAAAAAAATAAATAATATAATAAATTAAAATTATTATATTATTATTTAACGTAAAATAAGCATTAAATTAAAATAAAATTATCGTTTTCTTAATATAATCAATTAGCTTAGTAAAAAAATTAATTATTAATATTAATAATTATTAAAAAATTTATTAATAAATTTATTTTATATTTCGATATATGATTCGTATATAAAAGATTTAAATATCGAAATAAAAACGTAATAATATAAATAGATTTTTAAGAATTATCGATTTATTATAATGACTAATCGGTGAAAATTAATATAAAAGATTTTGCTAATAAATTAATTATAATTATATTTATAATAAATAGTAATTATCATATTAAAATTATATTTATGAAAATAATTATAATAAATTTTAATTTAATTTATTAATTTTAAAATAATAAGTTTTAAATATTTAATAAATATAAAATCACGAAAATTCCGTTTATTATAATAGCCGGTAAAAATTAATATAAAAATTATCGAAATTATATTTACATACGAAAATAATTATAATTTTCGATTTTTTATAGCGATTAATAAAGATTAATATAAGAATTTTTTTTTTAAATAATTTCTTTTTCGATAAATAATATCGAAAGTTTAATTATAAAAAAATGAAACGATAATTAATTTTATCCGTAAATAAGCATTAGATATTACGGTATGAAAATATACGTTTTAATAATCATAAATTATAAGATTTAAATATATTAAAAAAATAATTTTCTAAAGTATAATTATTAAATGCTAAGAGCTTTATAAATATATCGTAATTTTAATAATTTAAATTTTAAAGCTACGAATTTTAATAATAATATATTAATAATTTTTAATTTAAAATTATATTTTTAAAAATAAAAAAATATTTATATTTAAAAATTATAAATTATTTAATATATATAATAATAAATAAAATAATATGATTTTATTTTCATATATTTTTCATATAAATTTAAAATTTATATAAATCATATAATTATTTAATATAAAAAGTTTTTATTTAGATTAATTTTAAATATTAATAAAAAAAATATAAAATTTTTTAATCGCTTTTAAATTTAACGATTTAATATATAAAATATTAATTTGCTTTTTTATTTTCATATATATTTTTAAATATCGATTTATAAATTTTTTACATTATATAATATTTAATTTCTATTAGTTTTTTTTTTTTTTTAATATTTTTATAATTATTATAATAATTATATATTTCGTAGGAGTTTTTTTTAAAACTTTTTTTTTAAATATTTAATTAATTAATTTTTATTTTTTCTTTAAATATAATTATTATAAAAATTAAATAATTTTTCAATACGCTTTCGTTTTTTTTAATTAATAGAAAAATATAAACGGAATTAAATTATATTAAATAATAAATTTTTATAATAATATATTATTTTTTATATATATAATAATTCACATAATATATCTTTTAAAATCGCTTATTCTAATTATTTTTGCAAATTTAAATACATTGAGATTTAATTATTTTAAATTAATTATAAAATAAGGTATAAAAGTGATAGGTTGTTGCAAATGGGGGGGTGTTACAAAAGTGGGTCGATGCGGTTATACGACTAGCTGGGGCACTCGCATATTGGCACTTGAACGATGAACGTAACAGACCCGCAAACACGCCAGGTACGCCTCACGGTTTTCCTTACTTCTACTAGTTCATATTTCGCTACGAATGTAGCTCGAAACTCCATGGTGCGTATCTTAATATATCACACGAGTTCCAGACCGATAACAGTAATCAAACATCTCGCCATTGCCACCACCCGTTCAATCCTCCTGGTTGTAAATTGACGGGCGATCTTTCTTCCCCTCAACAACCTATCGAGACGTACTTACTACTACGCCAGGTCACCCGGTAGCCCTCTTCAGGAGAAGCTAAGCCTGGACACTTGGGGCATCAACTTGAAGTCACCTTCTCTCTATGACATCCCAAGGTGCCGTTTCTGTGTTCAAAACTTTCAAGTCACTTGCTCTCAGCAGCACGTTTAAAGAAGCTTCCACTTCTCTTCACCTGCTGAGGTTCCACCCGGCTCCATTTTTTGATCGACGACAGAGTATCCGGGGGTGGATCTCTGGAGTTCGTCTTGGTCCTTCTTGTCACCTTTTTTAAGCTTCTTAGTCTTCTTGGTAAATTGTCTTATGGTTAATGATTTGTAATAGTTAATAAAGGTTTCTATGGACCTTGGCAGTGGACGCAGTTAATTATGCTCCTCTGTTTTTGTAGCTTGCGAGGTTTTCGTTATCATTACCGATGGCGCTTGTCCTTCGCGAATCGCATCGTCGACATGCGCACGGCTCATGCTATGCTAATGGTGAGACTACGTCGATCATTATGGCATGCAGTTGGTTAACGCACGCCCTTATGTCTATTTAGGCTACGAACTGTGGTATAGTGTAACGTCTATTAGATCTTGTGATTTTTCGTCGCGCGAGTCAGCTTAGTAAGTGCTTGGTAGCATGAACTTAACAGGAGGATGTTCTCAAACATTCGTTATCGTATTGTGCATGTAAATGATACTGCCCTCTTTTCCATTCAAAGGGTTAATTGGAAGAAATAACAGGAAAATAATTCAGCAGAAACATTTTCCCTGATGTGAAGATGTAAAAAGGAGAAACAAAATATGAGAAAAGTTCCGGCACAAGGAGTCGAACCCAGAGCTCCTCGACGAGAACGAGGCATGTTAGCCATTACACTATATCGGACTTTTGAAGACGTATTCCTGGAGACGAAGTGTATAGGAGTGAGGTTACTCAAACTAATATATTGACATCTTCTAAAATCAGTGCCTATGGTGGTTCGTACCCGACTGGAAGAATACGATGCCATATCAAGTCATCCTAAAGTAAATATAAAAGCTGCTTATTAACACCCTTTTCCATGAACTGCCGCCAACGTTGAAATCATCTAAGCAGTTTCCATATATGGACAGACAAGTAAAGCTTAAGCTTTGACGTGTTCGCGATACTTAAGGAGTGTCCAGTCTGACACTTCATGATAGCAGGAAGGCAAAAGACTGGGAAAAAAAACATCTATTACACCCGGGGCTAGTGACAAAGTAGCTACTCAAAGAATGATAGAAGAAGAGCAATCTATAGTTACGATACGGGCTATTGCCTTAGGTAGTTACCAAAAAGTGATCGCATAGGAAATAGCAGGATGGTGAGCAGCTATCCACTGTGTCAGCTAGAACGTCGATGCATAGGAGCGTGCGTAAGTCCTCAGGTGATGTTATTGTACTTGTCTAACCTAGTTGAATTATGCAAGAGGCCGTGCATCAACGGCACTATTTACTTAGGATACCTGTAGCTTCTCCGGGACGCCTCCCGGTGTTTTTTGGTCTTCCCAACACAGAAGGGAGAGGAAATATTGGAGCTGAACGTGTGATCCACACCGTAGATCTTTGAGAGTACCCATCATGTACGATCAGGTACATCCGCGACATACCTAGGAGGCGTCCAACGTATTATGCCTCATTTCTTCTAACTTGTCGATCATAGGAAACACCGGCACCACTGAAGATGGATCAGCTACCCGTAAAGAACACAAGCTTTAAATGCTAAAAATCGCTAGGCTTTCCCGAGTACCTTTTCTACTTCGGCTCTGTATTTGCTCCTCATAATCAGTACTTTCTGTAGCTCATCCCTTGACTTGACGGGATGGATCGCGACTCGTCCCTAGACCATGACTTCCACAGTGCCTGGGGCAGTGTGTACACTAACCATAGCACTGTGGGCGACAAGGAGACACTTCCGCTATGGGAGCAGTATGCAGTCAACAAAGGCGCAGTCGACAGAAGATACCAATTGCTCCTGAACGAGTACACCGATCTTTTCAGCAAGGTCTTCGGGGGCTACTACCCGATTTCCATGCACGCTCACGCCACCGACTCTCTCATACCGACAACCATCGCCAGTCTTATTCTGAATACCGCCGCTACCAGCCCATTGGTACTGGACTCTCCCACCTTGCGACCCAAAGCCGACGAGAAACCCGAGGAGACAGGAGTGAGGGTTCGCAACTTTGCTCTCAATCTTTTGGGCTGGGATGAGACTCATGTCTTGTCGCCTAATTTCGTGGTCGCCGACAACATCTATGGCGCGGGATACGGGCCTCTTGTAAGTATATATCTTTGCGCCAAGTGTAAGTGTATAGATGGCTAACACGAACACTTAGGCGCATACGTCGAAGGAGTGGGAGATAAATGCAATAGCGGCCGGTCCCAAGCCGGTTGTGGTCAATATGAGAGAAGCGGACGAAGAGACGCTGAATGCACAGTTCGCAGAAGCGAAGTCTAAGGGCTGCATCGCGGTAGTTTTCGATATAGTCAGCACGGAAGACGGACTCGTCATGGCGCCCGAGAAATTCGGCATGGTCAAAGCGTGCTGCGCTCGGAACCGCCTGCTGCTCATCGTCGACGAGACGATGACAGCGATGAGGTGTGGCGCGCCGTTCGCATTCCAAAGGCCCGAGTATGCGCGTGAAGGGGCAGAATATCAACCCGACTTCGTCATCTTCGGAAAGGGGATTGGCGTGAGCGGCATCGCCATAGGATTCGGGGGCGTCATAACGCAGAATCTCACGTACACGAAACCGGAAGACATCAGCCAGACAATTCGTTTCTGGCGTGCTCTGGTGAGTCGCCCGATAAGGCTACCGATCCTCCTTGAAGCGCTCAGTATCCTGCACGCATCAGTTAAGGAAAATTGGCCGGAGCAGAGCGAGCAGATCGGAAATGCCATTCGCGATATCCTGCGGGAGTTAGATCCAAGTACTAGGGCGCCAGGTGCCATCAGAGGCATAGGAGCCGTGATCACGATCAACAAGGAGGTGGCCTTGCGGTACCGCCTTATGTGCGCAAGTCGGCGGCGTAGCCCCTGGGTTCGACTGCTCCCTAAACTAGGTGGTGTCGCTCCTGGTCGCGAGGAGCTCATCAGACGGGTGTTCGGGAAAGAAAGCAAAGAACAGCGACGAACTTTAACTCAGGAAGCTGAACTTAGCGGTGCAATTCCCCTGTGGTGCTTCATATGTGGCATAGAAGCAACATCCAAAGACTGGTGCCGAGCGTGCTACTTATCCTTTTGCGATAACGAGGTGTGCGTACAGGCATTTCATAGACATGCATGTATATAGGAATAGATGCGGTACATAAAGGATCTCTATCCGCTCTGACATATCAGCCGCATTGTGGGCCATAGTCAATGCCTCTTGGCGGCTAATCCCATAAGTCTCATTTACCATCTTGAGTAGTTGAGTCAAAGTCTCTTTACCGAGAGGATATTCCACGTAGGTACCTGGGTACTCTCACCAATGGTGTAGCCAAATCGTCAGGTGGAAAGTAGCAAGTAGAAATTTGGACCGTAACGGCCAACCCAGCAGTGGATATTTTTGTGGATGAATTCTACGTTCATGTCGTTCGTCACCTTCGACGTGCTAGCGCCCTCGCTACCTTCGTTCTCGTTCCTGGCGAGGGTTGCGAAGCGCATATAGTCCATCGGGTACGCCATGAGTCTGTACACAAGCTCTGCCGCTATCCTGTAGGATTTGCCGGTAACCGAGAAGTATGTAGCCATGAATGCATCCACCTCATCATGGTGGATATCCACCACTCGTTGCTGCTAGCTTCCCGCTCCGCCCTAGTCAGATAGCGACTAGTGGCATGGCATGATCCGTTAGTGGGACGAGCCCTATGAGCAGAACAGACTAGCGACAGTACCTACATCAATAGACGGGTCGCCGTCAAAATCCACGATGCCGGGCTTTCAGGATTGGTAGGGAGGATTGTAAATGATCATCCCTGGCTCATCCCCGAATATGTGTTTTCTGCGTACCAGACTGGGTATCTAACGCTAGGGTTCTTAGCCCAATCCCTGAATTGGGGACGCCAGGTGTGAGCGGCTTCGAGGTACTCGTTTTTATGAGTGGGATACTAGGATATGATCTCGTGGAGACGCTGCTACGTTGCCATCGTGAGCAGCAGTTTATCTGGATGGCACGCAAGAAATGTGTATCTCGTAGGGGAGCATGTAAGGCCTATGCCACTGAGGAAGTAAGTTATTCGCAGGAACACAATATCATTTCCTGTCGATTTTATCCCAAGTACCTAGTTACAGGCCCATACTGAGCTTTATAAAGGTACCCAAGAATGCCTACGAGATGAGGCTGAGGAGTATTCGCTTCCTTAACTTAACTAGTAGTTGGCTTCTACCTGTGGTATGAAAATATGAGTCTCGATCATTAGGTGCAACGACCGGGAGCCTATTGAATTACTTCGATAGGCTAGGGGCACAAGCTAGCCGGCTGTTCATAAGCTGCCATGTCTGGCCCATACTTCAAGGCTTCAACATCGCTGAGTAATTCATGTGATATACCCATAACTACTCTCATGCACGCGCAAAGAGGCACTACACGTCAGGGACTATAGGACATATCAGTTAGTGTCACCTCTCTCGTAGCATCGAAAGTTGCAATCTAGCATAACGCAGGATGCAGGCCGTCCTAGCAGACAGGTATTGATTACGCGCCAAGACTGTGGCTAGCTGATAACCCTTACGTGCAAGTATGAGTATGTACACCCAAGTACCCAGATTGAGGACAGCAGAATCCATAGTGCGTTATACAACCGCCCCTCTATTTCCAAATAGGGGACTCAGAATCACCTAGTAAAGAGATCGACAGAGCTGCCGATGATCCCTTACTGCAAGTGTTCAGGTACGCCTTCCCCTGGACTTTCAGCCTCAGGACTCTAGCACACAGTGTCTGGGGCATCAATCCCCGGGGAACTCGTAGACCAGGTAAAAATCAGCAACTGATTCGACCTTGACTGCGTACTCATTTTACCTAGGGAGTTTGAGACTCCATTGGTGGACCAACCTCAAAGCTCTTTCTATGGTATGGGATTTATGCCGAACGAGACTGCCTAGAATGTAGTTAGAAATGACATAAATCAGACAGCTGCCATGCTAGGGACTCTATTCTAGTAATGGATAAATAATCAACCCAGGAGACTCTTTCCTACTCTTGCCCCTTGACTATCCCTTGAACCTATGTATCAGTGCGTGAAGACACCAACCCGCCAGAAGACACCACTGTTATTGAACCATGGCTGCGACAACTGATTTTCGTGAGCCAGACCAGCCCGTCCGACTGGACCGCTCGAACTGCATCTTGCCATCTTCCAACGTCGATGCTTCTTCCACGGGAAGACGTACTATCAGTGTCGATGTCAATCTCGTTGATCAACCGAACGATCTCAAGTTTGGCCTTTCAGAAGCTCCACTTCCCGCGATCTTGAAGGTGTGTTGGACCTTGACCCTTCAATGTTTTATTGTAGCCGATGTCATCTGCTTCAAGTATCTAGGCCCCCTTGATCGACTTGAAGGTGAAGAGAGCAGCCTGGTGGAGTATTATACCCGCATCGACCCCGCCGAGCCAGTCTGGTCTCTCATACAGCGACTCGAGAAAGCTCAGCTGAATTCCAATGGCGCAACTGAAGGCCACGGCATTGGCGTCGCTGATATTCGGTCGTCTCGCAATCAGTGTAATACCGGCATGTGTTACTCAGAAATTGAGGGCGACCTAGATGTCACAAGCCTCAAGGTAAGCTTTCAGCTCTGAGTATATATCCCGTGGTGAAAGCAAATAAATGTTACTAACCACTCTGCAGGCAGATGTTCAACTACAAGTTAGATATTCGCAGTCGATAAAATCGTGTCAGCTTGTATACGACCTATCTCACACCAGCATTAACATGGCAACAAGCCTTGCGCGCACCTTTCAGCAGGTATATTCGCAGATTAGCGCATCCTCGAGTCGAACGCTCCTCCATGACATCATTGTCTGCTCAGATCGCGACCTGGAGAAGATCCAGAGCTGGACAAGCATGGACCCCACGCCTGCGGGCAGCTGTTTGCACGACCTGATCCTAGAGCAATGTCGCCAGCGGCCCAACGAGCTGGCCATATGTTCCTGGAATGGGAACATGACGTACAAGGAACTAGACGACCTCTCATTGCGGCTGGCGAACCACCTTATGAAGTTCGATGTCGGCCCCGAAGTCTTCGTGCTGAGCTGCTTCGAGAAGTCGACGTGGGCGATTGTCGCACGTCTGGCCATCTTGCGGGCCGGGGGAGCTTATATATCGGTATTCGCGAGCGACCCTCCGGTTTATCTCGAGTCCGTGATAGCCAGGACGAAGACGCGCATCTTGCTTACCGACTCGTCCTTCGTTGGGCGATTCCGGGGTATCGTCCCGACCCTGCTCGAATTATCTCCTGAGTGGTTGCGGGGACTGCCGGCGGGATCTGAGACATGCAAGACAGTGCGACCGGACAGTGCGTGTCTTGTTCTCTTCACCTCGGGCAGCACGGGGACGCCCAAGGGCATCATCCAGAGCCACCAGGCCTACGCAGCTGCTATCACGAATTACGCCCGAGATCTTAAACTGGACTCGCGCACGAGGTTCTTGCAGTTCGATGATTATGCCTTCGACATAAGCAACTTGGAATTTCTAGTACCACTAGTCCTCGGTGGCTGTTGTTGTGTCCCTGGACCGATGAAGACGATACACGACCTCGCACGCGAGATCAACCAGCTGCGTGCAGACACTATCTTCCTGACACCCACGGTGGCAATTAAATTAGAACCTCGAGATGTCCCTCACCTGAAGACGTTATGCGTTGGAGGCGAGCCTCTTCCAAAGGAGCTAGCGACGAAATGGAACGGTAGCGCTACGAAGCTGGTCAATCAATACGGTATGGGGGAGGTGGCTATATGCTGTGCGCTAAACACCAAGATTGAGCCCGTTGGCGGCGCCAAGGTCGGACGCCCCTCAACGGGAATAATATGGCTTGTGGACCCATCCTCACCTGAGAAGTTGATGCCAATTGGGGCGGTAGGCGAGATTCTGGTGGAAGGACCACACCTTTCTCGCGGGTACCTCGACGACACGGCGACACGACGGACAGAAGCTGGGTTCTTGAAAGAGATCCCTCGATGGGTGACCCAGATGCATCCAAACAGGACCCGAACACGGATATATAGGTCCGGTGACCTCGGCAGGCTTAATCATGACGGTACTATCACCTATCTCGGCCGCAAGGACACGATTCTGAAGCTAGATGGCTGTCGGATAGACGCATTGGAAGTAGAACATCAAGCCAAGCGGTGCCTCTCGGATAACGACAATATCATTGTCGATTTATTAGGGATTATCAACGGCCAAGACGAACCAAGCCTGACCGCTTTAATTTATCTAGACGAGCATCCAGATAACAAAGCACCTGCAGCAAACACGATGCCTGCTTTGAAAAACGCCACCACAGACGCCTTCGCTCGCAAGAAGGTAGAAGATATTCAAGGTTCCATCGCGCGCTCACTTCCACACTACATGATACCCACGAGATTCGTCCTTATGTCGTGGCTACCGCGGACGGCGTCGAAAAAGGTCGACCGCAAGAAGATCCATATGTTGGGGCAGCTCTTTTACTTTGCGCAGCTAGAGCATCGAGGGAAAGACGTGTCTTACGCACAGAAGATTTGATCCCTCTTTCTCGCCCGCATAGTCTAGGTATTTAGGAAAACGACTATGATCAAGTCGACGGTGTCCTTAAATATTGCAGGAATCAGATTCATAAGCACGTAGCTTTAGAGATAAAGACCCAACATGATCGAAGTGAGTGATATTTTCAAGTCATGATGTACCACCGACTTAAGTCAAATTTCAGCCTCCCATCATTACATGTCATAAAATGGTGAGCATAGGGCTAAGAGAGGACATGAGAGGACATCAAATCGTGATACATACCTGAAACTTGGTGTCGCCACGCTTCGGAATTTTGACCCTAACCACGTGAAGGATTTTAATTGAGCCAACTCAAGACCTCAAGAAATCAGCACGCTAGCCCCTGTCGCCCTATATCAAAACGCATATCCAAAGCTCGCTCGCTATTCCAAGTTCGCCAGATCCCAGCCGTCCATAGAAGTAGACAGGTTATTAAGGTTATCGAAATTATATTCCATAGGAGGAAGCGCCCGCCCAGAAGTGTTCGCTGGGGAATTCGACGTGAATATAAACATGGAAGGATCGGACGCATTAGAAACATTCGACCCAGAAGCGCCGTTTCCCATGTTCCAGGCATCAAAACTGGATTGCCAATTTACGCCGTCCTTGAGGTACCAGTCTTGGCCATCGACAGCGTAAATAGAATTTGGAGGCCGATTGCGTCCCGTGCTTTGAGATGTCGGCGTAGACCCAGGGTTATTTGGGATTGAGGTATACGACTGCGTGTAATTCGCAACAGGCTGATTCACCGAAGGCTGACGCCAATCTGGACCATTCAGTGCGTCGGGATCTAGTGGTATAGAGTTGCCCATTATAGCTACGTTATCAATCGCTTGCGTCGATGGCTGTACGTCAGATTGGAAGTTTGCTAGGGACGTAGTCATGTTTTTCGCGGCGTCGGGTGATATGACTGCTCCTGATCCTGTTCCAGCTGCTGGCGAGGGGACCGAAGTAGGCGGTGTGTTATGGCTAGCGGGGCTATGATGCTCAAATTTCGCTTGCGGAGATGTGGCCACTACGGCCGAGGGGGATGGAGATGTAGTCATATGAGACCGAGGTGAGGGAACATCGGAAGTCTTGAAAGTACCCCATCTCTCATCTGTGCGTTGAAGGACATGGGAAGCTTCTTCAGGGAGCTCAACGTTCCACTTGCGAGCAAGAACACTGATAATGCTGAGAGTACGTCGCCCACAAAGCCAATCCTCGGCGATCTCTTCGAGGTGCTTCACACCATGGATAATATCCCTTCTTGCAGTTTTCTCGGGAAGATTCAATATGTGTATGGTACATGCAGAGTGGAGCATATACACTGCAATGTTGCAAATTTGACGTAGGTTGTAAAGCTTCTTGTATAGTCGCATCAATTTGGAGATGGCACCTGCGTTTGCGGTGCAGATTCTCCGCGGGGACACATGAGGTGGCAAAGGAGATGCGGTCGGTGAGTATTTGAGAAACGGCCGGAAAAGATGAATATACTGGAGATGGAAGAACATACTGATATGGGTTAATGGTGCTACTCATTGAAGGGTATGGTGTTAGACTCACTGCATCAGGATCGCGTTGGGCAATTGGCCCTCCTTTGGTTCAAGTTCTTTAGGCAATTCTTTCCGCCAATCTTCTAGGCGTCGGTGTAGTTCACTGAGCTTCTTCAACTCAACCGCCTTACCGCTGGATCGCCCAATGTGGGTGGGATGGTAAAAGAAAAGCAGAAGGTCACTACTAATCTCGCACAGCTTGGACAGCTGTAATCCAATCGTACGAGTTCGTGATGGTTGCTTCACTGATTCATCAAAGCCCGCATCGGTATAGGGGCACCAAGCTTCAGCGTCCTCGTCGGGAAAAACGTCATATTTAGGAACGCTGTAAGAATTTTTTGGTAGTTGTGGAAGTCGACCGAGATAATTGGACCAAGCCTTGTCGAACAGAAAACATCCCCAAAATGTGACTCGCCGGGCGTCAATTTCCTGCTCGTCGAAATTGTCGCTGTCGCTCCTGATACCGCCGATATCCAGGTTGAGCCCTAAGTCTTGGGCCATTCTAAAGCTCATGCCACTATACACCCACCCCTTTGCTTCTCGGCCACAGCCCGCTTCTCTCACGGACATTAGTGCCAAGGCTTGCACCGTCGTCAACCGTGGCTTTTCGTACTCGTCGTTGTCGACAATTAATCTCTTAGCCTCGGCAAAGAAATGATCTCCTTTGGTCCAGCTATCTCCGGTCGTCGCGTAAGCGCAAGAAGCGTCACTAAAATGGCAGCCCAAAGCGAGCATTGCATTGACCAATAATGGCGAGCAATAAGCAGTCTTGTTAGGCGAAATACTATACTTCCCCTTTAGAAAATCGCGAAAAAATAACGACCGCGAGAGGGTAGTGAAGTAGGGATAATGCCAATTGAAATACATGTTCATGAGATGCTTGACCTCATCCGTATTCTTCGTGACATCGGACCAGCTGGTGATAGGATCAATATCCGCCGCATTAGTGATCCGCGCTTCATATTCTGGGTTCGGCGCGCCGTGTATGTCCCAATGTATGAGATGCGATGTACCGCCAATGAATCGCGTTGATCCATTTTCAAGCCGTAGTTCCCCCATCTTACGGGCTAGGTCTCTCTCGCCTTCGATAGGTAAGTCGGTGGTATAGTCGTTGTCTAGCTGGTCCTCATCGTCCACGAGCCCACTGCCGAAGTCTTCCTGTTTGAGTATGGACTCGGCCACAGTGTCCAAACTATCGCAAGTTCGTATTCTCTTGACAATCTCGGAGACATCATCCTCTTCTGCGTTGAGTATAGCTTCGATGAGAATCTGGAGTGTCGAGTTCCGCGCTTTCATGCTGTCGATCTTCTCCCTATAGACACCCTTTCGACGATGATCCGAGTTGGGATCGTATATGCACTCGGTGCCGTACACACTTGCGCACGCGGCGCAACTTGGTAGCGCGCCATCGCATTTCGATTTTCGACGTCGACAGGCTATACAGGCCCTAGATACGCAATGTCAGCTATGCATGGCGAATGGGCTAATGGACAAGGGCGAGTTAGAGTTGAACGTACGTGCTGACGCATCGGCGTTTTTGAATGGAAGGATCCCCGCCCCTCCTGGACTTCTTCTTAGCGGGGGGAGTAGAGTCGGCGAAAGGGAGACCTGAAGTCAACGCTGTCTGTGGTCGCAAGCCCGACAGATCGGGTCCTTCCATAGTAATGTCTTAATGAGAGTGGCTCGAATGGGCTAGGTGGGACAAGGAGTAGGATGTTGGTGGAAATGAGAAACGTAATGGAAAGGACGGAATTTTCAGGGCACCATGCAAGCTAAATTTGACAGGCACGAATGTGACATTTCCAGGGACGGGTTGGTTCAAGGTGGGCAAAGTTGGCGGGCCTATCCGGCACTTTGGGTCACTAGCGATGGGCCAATGGCCGCAGTAGGATTTTCAACTGCTTGGATTGTTGATGACTGCTGATGACAAACTCGATTCCCTCAACGTATACCTAGGTATGATGACTATTATCGTAATATAGAGCGTTCACCGGCAGTGCTGCTGACGGTAGGTAGCAAATGATAGATAATAAGACTGACGTGCCCATTGGTCCCAGTAGAGTAGGTGGGGGACAATTCGCCATGGTTAAGATGCAGCTTCAAGAGGATTGGACTCGTAGAACCGGTGATGAGATCATCCACTTCATCTTGAGATATCCTCGTCGAAAGGCGCACGCTTGGCGCCCGAAGAAGCAAGTACAATGTGCAAAGATCATCGAGGACGACGAATAGTATCATGAAGAATGGGAGAGAGTGAAGATAAGAATGTGACAGATAAGATTGGTGCATCAAGATAAGCCACGATAAGCTAGCCTAGGTAGGTTAGGCGAATCAATAACCCGCTATGCCTTACCTAATCCTCATTAGGTACCTAGTACCTACCGGGATAGATGGTGGGATTATGTACTTCGTAAACCGTCAACTTTAGCTTCTGTACAATTCATCCAATTTCGGTGTTGTCGAGCAAGAACGCTCGACGAGTTTGAAAATGGTAATCTCTTTCCAGGGAGGATTGGCGAGGTGTATGCGTCCAGTGGTGGCCTACCTCCACCTTCTTCCTCGGGGGCCAGCTGATGGCACAGCAGCCTTAGGAGAGTCGGGGACATGCGTAGCGTCTCGTCGATGTAGACCCTGAGATATGGACAGCCCTATGCCGGTTCAAGACGTAGGGTGTCCATGGGTTTAATGATTGAGCCAAGGATAGTTAAGCAGCTGCTTGGCCGTCTTCCTATCTTCGGGACGTCATTGCAACATTCCTCGTACGGATTTCAGAAAGGCCTGTCTTTCTTTTCCTTCAAGATAATGTGCAGACTTCTCAAGGCTAGTATCTTTTAGCGCTTCAATACCAGCTTGCCACTCCCCTAAAGTCGCCACGTGCGGTCTACGGTCAGATACCAGGTTATACATCAGTGCACACGGATTTTGAGGGTCGTCTTACCGTCGCCAGCGAAGAATTCCAAGCTCCGTGCCCCCTTTGAACTAGATCAATTGGAGGTGGTCCCAGAAGGCCTATAATCTCAGCAAGATGTGTGCGAGTGGAATAATTCTTTCTTTCGGGATCATCTCCGTTGAACAGGTGTCTGCCTTTATAAATATCCCAGATCTGCACCGAAAAAAAGATAAGATGAAGGTGGTCAGTAGTCTTAATCCGTAAGATAGTAAAGAACGTCGCGACTAGCCATCACCCGGACAATCCACATGTCGACAGGGTAGCTCTATTCAGCTTTCAGCATGACCTCGGGGGATCTGTACACTTCCGGCTGGGCGATATGATTACGTTTCTCATCCCCTAAGACAACAGCTCCAATATCACCAAGTAAGACGTTTCCGAACACTTTAGGTAATTCGCACTGGCGAGATAAGTAATCTTGCGGGGCGTAGGTGTCTCTGACTCGGCTTTCGTGAAAGCATCTAGAATGCCATTTTCTGCAATCTCGTGGAGAATATTGTCGGCTTTGATATTTTCATGGGCAGCAAAGACGAATTAGACTTCAATAAGTGAAGGAGATATATGATGCTTACCTGTATGAATGATTCTGTAGTCAGTGTGTAAAAAGTCGAGTGCGAGAAAAAGATGCTTCAGTCCTGCCTTGAGAAGATCGTCGGTGAAACGGTTGGCGGGATTTCGATACAAAAGGAATAGCCAACTATCCACATAGGTTTCTGCACAAGACAGTGATGATCGCCACCAGTGCGTGGCTATCGCTATCCAAAGCCGCCGCGACATGACAGCTGCCAGGATGGGTACGGTTCGCCGCACTCAGAAGCTTGTAGATCTTAAATTCATCCTCATGTCTTGTTCCTCTTGCATGGATCTCCAATGTGGCATGGCTGTGTTTTCGAAAATTGCTTGTCAACTAAGTATATCAAGACGACGGGGAGGTGAAAGTTGCAGGTTGGTACTGACTGGAGATTTCGAGCAAGCGGTGGAGGTGCTTTCAAATCCAAGTTTTGATACTCGATGAGCACGTCATATCACATGGGACAGACGTCGGCGTTGGCATCTATACCCTTAACCCTAACGAGGTGAGTATATACCTAGCTACCGGCCCACCTGGATAGTTCGCTGATCATTAGCTAACTACTACATGGAAAACTATTTACGATAAATCTCAGCACTTGTATGAACTGGTACGGAAAAGTGAGGAAAGAAAGATGTTTCTCAAGGAGAAAAAGGGGCTTGGTCCGCTTCCGTGATGAGCGATCATCGGATCCCTTTTCCTACCTAGCCCCTCACCACAAGCCTCCCCTTGAGAACCATGACGATATAGTCTACCTAAAGATGCATCATTCTTTACACCTCTCCTCAAGCTTCACTATAACGAACTTGACCATAGCAGGGATGCATTCTTTCACCTTCGTTACGTCATCTGTCGAGGGAGCCCTGGCCTCAATGTCCGGAGGAGCGGGCGGTAGCGCCTCTAGCCCACTTGTATACCTAGCTAGGTTACGCTCTCGGTCAAGTCAGTTTGAGAATTACTAACAGCCTTCGATATTGACGTAACTGTATTCCGCGAATGTACCAGCCAAGGACGGTACAATACCTTTTGTTCTCGCTGTCCTCAGTGATACCTAGCCTGGAGCACCTCCTCAACAACGAGATCATCAATCTGTTCATATGGTTAGCTACTTGATTGTCAGTACTTTCACTAATTAGGTGCTATTCCGCCTTAATTTCCAGGCCTACAAGTTTTGACATAGGACAATTCAGGGATGAGTTTCGCTGGGGTGACATGGTTTAAGGCCAAAGATCCGTCAAGGGCTTCATCAATGCCAACGAAGCAAGGTCAAGCTGCCAAATGACAGTTACGTATGACCCTCGTTTCGATGACCCACCAGAAGCCGTGTTTTTAGCTTCGTGGGTTCGACCTTCATCATACTTTTCTGAGCGCATAAAATCACTCCTGATGGCTTCAAGATACACATAAATGCGGGACCCAGCGGCAAACTCGCCTATCCCAAATCTTAGTGGGATTATAGTTGCAAAACAACTCAACTACTGGGGACATGGTCATTAAGCCTGACGTAGTTACGACGAAGCCAGCGACTTTAGAGAAAGAGGGAGGTGGAAGAATCCGCCACAAAGGAGTTGCACGTGTATTGAGGAATCGCGAGTTTTGGATTTGATAGCAGGCTCTTTGTCTATCCCATTACAAACAAGGGCCAGGCCTTTGATGAAATTGCAGCGCAATGAATCAGGAACGACTCTGGATTGAGATAAAGATATGGGATAATAGTCTTTGCTATACCGTTGGTTAGTGCGAGTTGGTCAGTAGTAGATGAATAACACCCTCGAAACTTTCGTAATCTATAACTTTCTAGGTACCGAGTCCAATGATGTGGGCTACCTAGCTACCTAAGTAACGCTCAAGAAAGGAGCCAATGCTTGCCTTGACCAATATCAACCTTCCATTTTCGGGAATCGTTGGTCAAGTTCTCTAACAAGCCTTCGCGTATGAATCCGGCGGGAGGATAATCCCTGACTAGCCTGAGGCTCTACTCCAAGGACTCGTCCGATTTTGCGGGGTTTTACCCCTGAGGAAAATACTGTCAGGGTCAAGGTATACCATGTATGATCCATGTCAAGCATCTGCAATAAGCTAGGGTCTATGATTGTTTCGTCTTTAAACAGATCGAAAAAGCGAGGCCAGACTAATAGAGCCAATAAAAACTCGTTTAATTGACGTGAAAGGCGAATCTTCGACTTCAAGATAGTCCTACATTTTCTTCCAACTCCATGGCCCTTTTAAGATAGGATCAATATAACTAAACCGCGGAGTCAAAAGCGACTCAGCATTACTTAACTTATCAAATAATGCTGAGCCAACCTTGGAATTCGTGCATTCTAACTACCCTGAAATATGCCATGACTCACATGGATAGGGCTGTCTGGCTGGCTAACGATTAAGGGAAGCTCGATATAAGGAATAATCTAGAAGCGCCCGGTCAATTGAGAAGCCAAGTTCGTCTTCGCCACCTACGAAGACGAAGGAATAATTAAGGTGGAAACTCGTGGCATATAGATTGGGCCAATTGACTTGGCATTCCTTTAGCCGCACGTAAATCACTACCTCATTGTGTGGATGGCAAGCGATTCGTCGACATACGGTCGTCGACATACGGCTGTGTTGTATGCGAATATTATTTTACTTGCTGAGGTTACACTTTAAACGAAGAGGCTGCATGTACGATGGTCAATCCCCCTTTTGTGATACCGAGGGTGTGGTTCGATGCATCACCCCAACTGAGTAGGAATACCAACATACCAACATACCAACATAGCCAACATAGCCAACATGACTACGTAGCCAAGCACACAATTACCAGGAATAGGATCCCTACTCACCTTTCAGCTGCTGCTTTCTCCTAGCCATGGAAGTATATAAGGAGCCTGGATAACAGCTCTCGCTTTCTTCAACTATGCAGTTCCAAGCCACTCTCAACGCAATCTGCATTCGAGACAGCCCACCAACCACACATTGACTTCATATACTCGCATCACGGTACTTCTTTATCCATCATGTGGAAGAAGATCCTCCCCGCCGTCGCGTTTGCCTTCACGGCATCGGCCTTGAATGAGACCATCGACACCTACAAGTACTACTTATCTGGTCCCAAGACAGACCTGCCTAAAAGCCAATATGAGCACCATTTTGCAGATGTTGCGATAGCCTTGCTAGAGAAGCGACTCGGCAACGAGCCTATCCCCGCCCTTCCAGATGACAACGTTACCGCCATATTACAGCTCAAGCAATACCTTGGCACCGACAAGCTCAAGGAGCTCCTGGAGCCGGATACCGAAGAAGCGGACCAGATCTGGCACGGTATCATCAATAAGTCGGGAGATGGATGGAAGCCCTCCGACGCGCGGGGCGTCATTTTCCTGCCGAACGTGAGCGCCGCGACGTTCGCGGCCTGGTACGCGTCGCCGAACGCCGACGCCGCGAACCTGGCGGCAAACCCGGAGCACTACGTCAAGGAGACCGTGACCACTTCCACGGGACTCGCGTCGCAGATTTTGGAAGGCTGGAACGGCCTGACCATGAACTTCACGATCCCCAACTTTGGCGCGCCGAACCGAACGGCGGATCCTTTCCTACGACCGCTGCCGGATTTTCCAATCCAGCAGGCGGGCGACAAGGTCTTGCGCGACGGAACTAGATATGGAGTGCTGCATATCTCGCTGCGAGATGTTAATGGCTCGGATTATGGCCAGCCGATTAACGGATTCGAGGTCTATGCTACTGTGTGGTCGCAGGATGGCATCCCGGACGACTACGTTGAGCAGGAGTCTAGGCACGAGATTGTCGAAATTGTCAACCTGACACTTCAATGCAAGAAGGATGTTGACAGCGGTAATTTCACCATGCCATCAGCCTAGGTTAATGCATGGTTGGAAATGCGGGGCCGGGTACCAAATAATATATTCTAGACTTCCCTGATTTAAATCGATCAGCCACTCATTAGATATATTTTAGCATAGAGCAATCAATATTAAATATGTGAAAGTTGAAGAGCTTAAGAGATGGTAACTTGATCGATGTGTCAGTTTAGCGCATTGAGTGTACGGACACCCATGCTGCCATGCTGTCATGCTGCCATGCTCTCGGCACTCGAGGTTTAGGCTGGCAAATAAATCCGTTATTTAGCAGGTACCTAGCTCATAACTAGGTACCTACCTACCTGGTAAGCAGCTGTTGTAAGGATGGCCTCAAGGGACAAGTCAATATCGCAGCAGGTACCAGTTCAGCTCTAGACGTATTGTATGGTATAGAAGTAGGGAATTTGAAGACTGGGCATTCGCTGATAAAATGAAGTGTGAGACTTCGTGCACAACCTTCGTCTGTTTTGTACCTGGGTAGGATAGCTTGCCTGGATTTTTCCTCGGTAGGTCTGCCGAGGTTTGCTTCCCCTTGCCACTTGTCTATCTGTGCCTGAAATTTACATCTTTTTTCTGTAAGGTTAGGTACCTACCTCTTAAGAAAGGGTTTAATGTTATAGACGTCTATCATTCGCTGTCTCGATTTTGAGTATTCAAAGCTACACTTTCACGATCGGGCTAGTCCTACTTGATAAACCCACCCAGTTCGCTGGATACCTCACTAACTAAAAGGAGCAAGCGATGAGCCCCGCTCAGTCATTATTAGGTACTTGAAAGGATATTCGACGTCTACACGGCACGGCCCAACTACAACACCACGCAATGGCGAGCTGTGACGTACGGAGATATACAATAAAAGTAAGACGAAACTCGAACCACGAAGACTCGAGGTTCCCAGTTAAAGGATAACACACCTATCTGCAAGAGGTAGGACCAGCGCGAGGGCTGCTTATTGAGCAAACGCAAGAACTCAGGCGAGTTCCACCTCCATAACACAGGTTTCTGAAATGAGCGAAAACACATTGCCTATTGATCACTATAATAGATTCCACGTGGTTTACCTTACAAATATGCATCTCTATGCTATTTGTGGATCATTCACCCCGGAAATAATGCGTTGATGGTCTTTTGTTTGTTTTTTTACACGAGACAGGCTCGAGGCTCGCACTTCGGCTGTGTAATTCGTCGCTTCGTTGCAGGGCCCGTGAGTGCGGACAGATCGTAGCGGATCGTCCCGCTGTATCCTCGAGCTCGAGCCGGGCTCTGACTGCATTCTTGGCAGCTTGGCGATTTAACGCACGACCTACCTACTTCGTATAGATGTTGCTATTGCTGCACATGCAGGCGACGCGGTGACTTGTATGACGAGATTCAACGATTAGCTTGAGATATCATATCGACCATGGCGATTTTCTCAGCCATGTCTTGATAGAGCGCTCCACATGTGGTATCCTCCTTGCTTCTTAGCGTTGTCATTGGATCCGCGTTTTATTCTCCCTATCAAGGAGTAGGGAGACTCGGGAGCGACCCGGGAGATTAGCACGGCTTTGGACGTACTCCAAAAATAGGATGTGGTCCCCTTTTTCTGCACTTTTAATTCGCTTCTTCTGCCTTTGTCGATCTACCTAACATAAGTAGAGCTTGGGCTTTAGCGTTGCGCAACGGCTCGGCATGTTGGCGCGGTGTTTCTATGAGGCGCCAGCAAAGCACAACCTCCGCAAAATGATATGGTTCTAGTTGCGAATGTTTTCCCGTGGCAAACCAAACAGATATGTTTCTAAAGGGTGGGTTTAGCGACGTGATAATAGGTATCGGTGACATCACTAACGAGAAAAGTAATTTGATTGAATCCCTTCTCCCATTGCTTGGTGGGCAAAAAGCTCAGCAGGGCGGGGAATGCACGGGGGGGACCCGAACCCGACACCCACCTACGAAAACCTGGGGTTTTTCCTCGGCCGACTACCACGAGACCAGTGGTCTTACCGTCAAGCGACTGAGCGCGCTGCCACGACCTTAGTGGGGCCGGCCGATTGGAAGAGGTGCTGTAATTATTGATTATATGTCTTTGCCTTGGGGGGGGAGTGAATTTATTCCTATCTTGTGCGGGCTGGCGGCGGGACTTACGATATCCTTTTTCTTTGCTTTTTTTTCCATAACCGTCTCTTCAAAATCTTTTCTCAAATACTACAGAACGACTAGCGGAAATTGCCTTCCCATGATGTCGGACACCTTGAGTATTTCAGCTCGGCGACTTGCTTATTAGATTACCACCGTGCCGTGCGCATGATACCCTGCTATTCCACGATCTATAACGCGTCAAATCAAAGCGCCGCGGGATAAGTAGGCTGTCAACGCGATTGATTCATCCCACCAAGCTGCATTTGCTCATCTACGAACTCTCCTACTTGGCACATAATCTTGCAGATGCCTGCTTCGAAGATTTTGATTGGTTAAAATTGGCAATATTCAACTGCAGATCAATGCCGTCCCGGGTCATTCAAGTACGTATTGGGGAGTCCTACGCTCGCGAGGCTAGCTGAAGCAGAGTAAATGCCGATAAACGGTACATATCGATCTGCATGGTGGCTTGAAATCTATACTAGTCGACGGCTTTTGTCATTCTGTTTCTTTTGTTCTGTTCGGGAGTTGTGGTTCTTCTTTACCTTGCGCCGTTGTTCGTTGTTTGTGTTTGGCCCAGGTGGTTTAGGAAGAACCTCGATATGGCATCCTTCATAGGCGCAGTCCTGCGGTTGATGTTCCAACGGAAACCTCGAGAGGGCCACACAGTAGACGAGGAACACGGGGCGGAACATGCGGCTTCCACGGCGGGCTACGGTTCGAACACCATGACCTCAACACTAGGAGGCAACACAGCCTACGTTCCTCCTGGACATCGAAGCTACCGTGTTACCGAAGAGGATCCTCTAGTACTCTTCCGCCTCATGGTAGGCATCAGCACATCTCCATACCTCGGATACAGTCAGTCCAGCCCAGTGGGAACGCGCGCGGCCCCCAACATCGGTATCTATTCTCGAGTCATTCACGCGGAACAGAAGGCGAAAGACAGCTTCAAGGTCTATTCAATTCTCATCAACGTCTGTTACTTTTTACAGATCGTAGTCGCTGCATCTATTACAGCCATGGGGGCTGCCGGTGTAAGCCACGGCGCGGTCACGGCTTTCGGCGCTATCAACACCATCATCGCTGGGCTCTTGACATTCTTGAAAGGGTCTGGCCTGCCGGGACGTTTTAAGTATTACGGACACGAGTGGAAAAAGATACGGGAGTTCATTGAGCAGCGCGAGAGAGACTTCTCCCGCGCGGGGTGCACACTCGACGTCTTCGAGGTGGTCGCCGCGGTCGATCGTATGTACAACAATACTAAGAGAGAAATCGAGATGAACACCCCCAACAACTATACTTCAGTAACAGGAGGGCTGCAGTTTAGGAATGGAAGTAGTGAGAAGATCGCCGGAGTTGAAGCTTTAAAGCTTGATGGCCTAGTCCAGAGACTTACGTCAGGCCTTGAGACGAAATCGCAGGATATGACACACCACCTTAAGGAGAAAGGGAAGGAAGTTGGAAGCCAAGTGCGCGAGCTTGAGAAGACCGCCGTGGAGACCGTCGAGGATAAAACTGAAAAGTTGAAACGTGAGGCACGGGAGCGTAGCGCGCAGGCTGTTCAAGCTGTGGACGACACTCGGCGGGCAGCGGTCGACGAAAAGGAGAGGATACAACAGGCTGGGGTCCAGGCTGCCAGGGATGTCGACGATACTCATAGGACCGCAATAGGTGAAGTAACTTCGGCCGCCTCCGAACAGATGCGGAGGGTTGCCGACAAACTGGGTCACCATCACGACTCGAGGCATGAAGATCGAAAATGAACCAAACTTCGACCGGGGTTCATTTCCGTACAAGGAGTTACGCTAAAGCACCAATTCATTTAGATTCACTGATATCCCATATTCTTACCATATATTATAATTCTCTCTCCTCGTCCCTATTGTGACCAGTTTCTCAGTGCCGCGCATTCTCTACTGTGCGGGCAAACAAACTTTACTCGCTTATCCAGGCAGACGCGATCCTCTCCACCTTGCCTGATCTGGATTAATCAACCTGGAATAAGCACCAGATAGTTTACTAACAACGACGTTGATGACGGATATCCGATACCAAGACGCCAACTGGAAGGTTCAATAAGAGTTGCTTCGCCATCCCCTTGAGGTGTCAAGAGTACGAAGGCCTTTCCACCGTTGCTTTAGAAGTGCACGAAGATATTCCATATCAAGCACAAAACCATACTGCGCACCGCACAAAAACAAGCAGAAGACCTGAAGCTCGACTTCCTATGAAGTTGGGTATCTACCTAGGTAAGTAAGCATTTTAGCGACAGGCCAGTTCGCCAGGTTATAGTAAGCGATTCCTTTCCCTAAGGATGCCCTCCAAATTATTTAGGTCTCCGAGATAATCACTTTTCGTTTATGCTTATGCTCCATTTCATTTCAGCGACTTCGAAAACCTCCGGACTTCTAGCGTCGCATATATATACAATACAGCATACACCATTCTGTAAAACATCGAGTCACCTAAGTACACTTACACACAAGCCATTAATTAATTTTCGTCACAATGGCCTCATTACGAACTCACGCATCTATCCAAGAACCGACACCTGTGTTGACTCTCCGTGCAACACCACACGATTTCCCCGACAATGCTACGCCGGAGGAGCATGCAGTATGGCTGGTGCAACAATTTCTGGGCGACGAAGCTTCACAGGAGTCCGTATCAAATAATACTACAACAAGTTTAAACTCATCAGTCCCTGTGTTCGGGTCCACGGCACATCGACTGGGGATGGACGCCGAGATGGCGTCTATGAACCTAGAAGCCCGAAGGAGAAACGAAACAGGGGATTCCAGGCCCCCAACCCCCTTCCCCTTCGATATTTCAAATCAGGTTTCTACATCACACGCGTCGGACCACCCAAACGAACATAGGCACGGACGCAGAGGCAGACGTGTACGATTGGCCAGAGTCGACCCAAACCCGCCGCCGCCCCCGAGTCCGCAATCTCCGCCTCAGTTTCCAACCCCACAAGAACTCGACCGACTGCTCAATGAGGCTGACCAGGACATGCGCAGATGGAGCGCAGGGCAGCTCTACTGGCCTAACCAGGAGGCTCAAGACCTGTGGTCAATAGCCCTCGCGATTTTGACCATTCGCGCCAAACACAAGAGGCTCGACGAACTACAGCGCCCGTGGGTTACGAAAATGAGGAGGCGATTGAACGTGGAACAGATCGAAATATGGTGGTGGGTGCGCCGGATCAAAGCGAAGCAAAAGAAAGAGCGGGAGAAGGACCGGGACAAGGACGACAAGAATTGAAATAGACACGTGGACAAACGGGTAGTTGGGTGGCTAAAACGACGCCCTTGAGACGATACGAGGACACGCCCCCCAAGTTCCCCAATTCATTGAGTTTAATATCCTACTCTGTTATCAATCTACTCTAATATCAACTTCATTTAATACCAAAACGAACCGGAATTTCGTCGGCAACTCTAAAAGGTGGCACCGCTATGACTCTCCTCCTCGAACGCACACCAGTCGAACACCTCCTCCTTGTAATTCTTGCTCATGTAGATCCACGACCCCGTCTCGATGTAGTACGTATCGAGCTTCATGTCCATATCTAGAACCACGGCATCATTCCTTCGGCCCGTATACTCCCTACGCCGCAGGCTAGACTGTCTATCCTTCGTGTCCGCTTGGATCTGAAAGCCATTGTTGCGTCTCGGCACGATAGTACCAGAGGCTTCCCCCTTCGGCGCCGATGATGCTTCTGACTTCGGGACAGCCATCGTGGGCTTCGCCCGCCTAGCTTCTTCTTCTCGCCATTGTACATGGTCCTGCTGATAGATGAGCACCTCCCTTTGCTCCTTTAATCTGCCCCTGGAAGTATCGTAACTCATCGTAGAGAGCTTTACGTCGGAAGGGTTCCTCCTGAGTGCCTCTTGCACCAGTGCGCCTAAACCGGAATATTTCATCGTGCTTTGTACGGAAGGAGCGTTGTTGCTAGCCATTGTTCGCGTTGTTTCGTCTATGTATTTACCTGAGCCAGTAACTCTCTATCATTTGATTCCTCAGCATCTGCGCCGTGGTCGCTTATATGCTATCCAGAAAACAGCGTTATTCTGCTATTATTCAGGGACAATGCGTTGTTACCCTAACAATTGATGGATCAGGGACGACAGGCGTGATAATGCCATGTTCACACAAAGCCGTGTAATAATTCCTGACTATGATATCCTGACGGTTCTGGTTCAAGCGACAAGACCCACGCCGATAGATATTGTTGCCTGCATCATTGTAGTAAGCGCGACAGGACGATGGACGCCCAAATATATATAATGTCATGATGCCAACCAAGGCGTAAGGAAATAATAAGGCTGTTCCATGGGGAGCTATAAATTCAAGCACTACAATCCTCTACGTGTATACAAGGAGTATACAAGGAGTAGGGACAAAGAGACTTGCGTCAAGAGCCTAGATCTCGAAAAAAAGATTTACTCATCAATGTCACCTTGATTCTCTACTGTCTACTCATGATATCTTCCTACGCAGGGGAAGGAGGAAGGGGACTGAGGCCGAAGGGCCAAGGCCTAACACAAAATTTATCAAGGATACTTGAAAGCAAATACTAACGAGAGTCACAATAAAGAGCAATTTCATTAGGGTGGGGGGGGATTTCAATTTCATCTCCTATGACTAGTCCGTCTTGTGATCCCAAAATATCCTTTCCAGATCGTTCAATCTTAAACCATCTCTCCCTTCGCTTCCGCGGACATCCGAGATCCTCTGCCACGATATTCTCCAACGCACCGGGTTGCGGAGACCGCAAACCGTAAACCATAACCGTAAAACCATATGACTGTACCCGATAACTCTATCCAGACTCCACCCTGAAAGTATAAATCATCGCTGCCGCGTTCCAGCACATGGGGAAATAGCGGATTGTGTCGTCGTGTAGGTAGTGCTCCGCCCCGTTTTGTTCACCCAAGAGGCGATATTCGCCGCCGTCGAAACGTTTGTCGTTGTAGTAAAGAACCCTCATCGTCGCTCATCCTCCGCTTCCAACCAGGGGAAAAAACCAAAATAGTCAATCGTGTAGTGGTGACCCATGATGTTGCGTCCTCCATCCCATAAAGTGTGAGTAGTAGATAATCAGGTGTGTAAGTGTGTAAGTGTGAGTGTAAGTGTACCTTAACCCCAAAATCGTCGCCCTAAAACCCAATGGTTATTCTCATAGTAGAATACCGCGTGGATGGTCCACCAGGTCCAGACTTGGGCTCCGGACGCCCTGGTCACGAGCTGCAGGCGACCTGCGAGTCTTGCGTCCAAGACGCAGTCCAGGCACTCCCAGCGCGGGCGTGGCACCGGCGGGGGGATCCGTCTCCCGGGGATCGCGGTGTCCAGGCAGTGGCGTATCACAAGTTCGGTGTCGGAAATCCGCTCGCGGCGGAGGACCCTAATGTTTCTGCAATTTCTCTGTCGTCGATTGGCCCGGCGGCAGCGCACGAGCTTGTCCAGGCAATGGTCGCATCGGGTGAATCGTACTCGGCGATAGTGGCACATCTTCGTGATGAGTTGTCGCTGCGGTATCTTGATAGTGTTTTGGTGATTGTTGTGAAGATATGCCGTTGCAGTATCTTGGTAATGTTGTAGTGATGGTTATGATATGAGATTGCAATATCTTGATGATATTTTGGCAATCGTTGTAATGATTGTTGTGATGATCTGTCTCTGCAGTATCTTGACAGTGTTTTGGTGTTTTTTGTGAAGATATGCCGTTGCAGTATCTTGATAATGTTGTAGTGATGGTTGTTGTGAAAAGCGATTGCAATATCGACGAGATATGTTGGCAATCCTTGGTAATGTTGTAGTGATGGTTGTTATGAAGTGTAGTTAATTGCAATATCGACGAGATATGTTGGCAATTGTTGTAATGTTGTAGTGATGGTTGTTATGAAGTGTAGTTAATTGCAATATCGACGAGATATGTGTGCAATTGTTGTAATGATTGTAATGATGGTTGTTATGAAAAGCGATTGCAATATCGGCGAGATATGTGGGCAACCCTTGAGGGAAAAGGAAGAAAGAAAAACAGTAAGGAAGGGTTGGAATATGTCTCTTATATGAACCTCTGTGCTCAAGCGCCGCTCACGGATTTACTATGAAGTTGGAGTATAATGTGCCTAGCTACTTGGATGGTCGCAATCCATATCCCATGTTCTAACCCGAGAGAGAATTGTCCGCTCATGCTTAACGTAGGGGCTTAGCGGATTTCGCTTCGAACTGAATGTGGGAAAAGCCTATATGATACTGTAAGGCCTTCAAGTTAGCTAGCCCTATACGTCACAATGATATTGTAGCTCAACCCGCCCGGACAACCGTAAATATGGTTATGCCTTTTGGGCCAGACCCTGTGGATCAGGACCGTACCGTGTTAGGTGGGAGACCAGGGTAAGAGGATGCGAGATTGTAATGCTTATACCCTCAAACTCTATGATTGTACTTATGGCACGGTGTTATTATTTCTATGCGGTTGGTTTACTCGTCGGATCTGTCGTTTGTAACATCTAGTCGGCACGACGAACTCACGCCTACTTATCCGGAGGTGTGTCAAAGAATATTAAACCCTATAACATGTGGCTATACAATCACTTGCGTGAACACTGTTGCCGGGAAATACTAGTTGGCAGAGGCTTGAAATAGCTTCTATATATAGTTGTTACTAATGCAGGATTTCTTAGGTCTCTTGAGTGACGACTACGGGGGCTTGGAGGAAAACAGAATGAGGAACATACGAATATTTATTCTGATCACGTTGCAATGTACCTAGTGTTGGGTTTTACATATAGGATATATCATTTTATTTGTTTTCGTAATTTCACAACGCTTACCCGTCATGCTCACCTAACTCGTATGTGACATCCATCATATATCATATTATACACCGTGAACCAGCGCATCGACAAGGGTCTGGGCGTCGTACAGTAGCTTGCCAAGGACTGCCGTTTGTTTAGGTGATGACCTAACTGGAATCGCTGACTTGGTCGTCTTCCTCGAGTATGCTGCGAAGACTATTCCTCGATCTATTATTTGACTTTGTGGCCCATCGTCTTGGTTCTTAGTGGCGAGGGCATGACCGTTGTAGAATGAACACGTCCATCCTCGAGATATCATGCCAGAAGATGCCAGTTCGTCGCGGTACTCTTGCCATCCTGAAAATCTAAGCATCTTCGTATGAAACTGAGCATGTACGCGAAATGGAGACCCGAACTTATCCAAGCCATAGCCAGCCAGTAAACGACCCGTAATTTTAGACTTCGAATTTGAAATAACCGCGCGCTGGGAGGCGGCGTCATCCGCGCTTTTCTCCTTACGGCTGCGGCCCTGGGGCATGGGGCTCCTAGAAGTTGATTGACGCGATGGGTCAAACCTAACTCCTTCACCCTTAGGCCAAAGGCGAATAACATAAACCAAGTCAAAGTTGTATGTCCTAGCAATGTTGGCCGCCTGTACCGCACCTGATTCTCCAGATACATGACTAGGCGAAAAAGTTAAAGCTAGGAATTGAGAATCGGTCGGAGTACAAGGTGGGGTGAGTTCTCCAGACGAAGTGTTCACCGTAGACGTAGGGGCAATCGGTGCATGGCGAGTTGAGCGGCTTCTACCAATGATGGTTTTCGCCGAGTCCTTAGGTGGTGGTGTTGGTGGTACGTCGGTATCTAACTCAGGCGTAGTCGGGAAACTTTCCGCTACATCTTCATCATCGAGAGCATAAAAGTCGTCCAGCGTAGGTTCCGTCATACCCCTGTCGGACTCTAGATGCTTAATCATAGTGGCTCGAACGGTGAATAATGACGATTCACTAGTGGATTTTCGTATAGAGTGTGGCTGAGCGATGCGGATTTGTCCCTCATTGTTCGCACATATTGCTACGTTGTCTTCGGGTCTGGCACCCCATGATTCCCGAACGGACCTTGTATGACTGCTCATGGCTTCCGTACTATTTCGGAATCTGGATTCAGTTGATGCGCGCGGCGTAAACACGATGGGCGAGCCCAGGCCCTTCCGCGATGTTGGACGACTAAAAGGACTATAATCATTGTCTTCTTCATCAGACGCTGGCGGAGAATCAGGAAACGTTTTTGTGACTGAAGATAATACATCTAATCTTGGCAGGAATGGTAACTTTCGGGCGGGGAATTCTGTTGATGATTGGGACGACGGCCTAGTTTGGATGACCGGCTCTACCCTCGTTTTAGGTGACGGGGGAGTAGACACTATTGGAGATGGTTTTGCGACGAATGACTCCACAACGTCTGCCGTTGATCTGGCAAGGCGATCGTCAATGGAAGTGTCCAGACCCAGAGTGTTGAATAACGAAGACAGACGCTGCGGGCGCCAGTCTAACATATTCTCCACTTGAGCCTCTTCGTCAGTGGCGGAGCTAACTCGGCAAACGGTTTCGTTCTTGAACAGAGAGTCTTCCGGAAATCTAAAGCGAGATAGCTTTTGGCCATTAAGAGGGTCTTTGACAGGCCTGACAGAGAGGGACAGCATCCGTGTCGGGTCACTAGATTGTTGCCTATGGTGAGCTATAGAGCTGGTTGAACCAATGGAAGATCGCCGTTTCGGAGTGTACTGCGGATCAGGCATGCTCTGGGAGCGGTCTTTTACCGCCTTGGTCCATGGATTCTGCTCTTCCCGGGGTTTCATGTGTATTGAGGTTGGGCGCATGAAAGATGGTGACGGGAAATGAGGGCCATTGTCAGGTTGAGACGGGGGGGATGCAGCTGGAGTATCCCTGTACCTGGCGTCTTTCTCTCTCCTCCGCGAAGCACCGAAAAACTTCTCCAGTCTTTCCAACCCGTTCACCATATTGACGATACAGAGTAGTGTTGGAGATACTGGTGGCATCATTGCAAAATTAGTATATCGGACATTGACGACTGAAACAATGAAAATAGTCAAGAAAACCTGGACTACTTTATCGGAGCGCGTAATGCCTTGAATGATAACCGAGACGGAATAAATAGAACCTTACAATAGTGACTATGTTATGTACCATGCGCTCTTGATAGGGCAATGGCGGGAAGAGATCGTGAGGAAACTGGTGGATAAATCCGTGCGTAAAGCAGACTGATACGAAAGGGTCCTAATCTTTAAAATGGAGTCAGGAAAACATCGGAGAACGAATATCTATCGAACGCGGTCGGTGACGGGCTCGAGTGTAGATAATATGGGTTGAAAAGTGTCACAAATAATAGAAAGTGAAGTACCATTCATCCCAAGGACCCTAGAGTGGCATTGCACAGCGAATAGGTTGATTATCGGTGCTAGATGGGACGACAGATAGATTTTGGGCGTACTGAGTAAATTCGAGGGTAGTGGGTATGATGATGGAGATGTGACAAGCAGATGTTGTGCTGCCAGTATGTCTCCGGTTCTGAGAGCGTCGATTGACACCTATATGAACCCAGACCCGAGTGAACGTGAAAGGAGGTAACATGTTTCAACCAAGGCTGGGGTAATGAGGACAGGGATGGCTATGGGGATGGGAAGACTAGACTGCACTGGCGTCTGCGGCTGCCAAACCCTTGCGGACGTCAACTTTCGTTGCGAGTACGATGGAAAGTCATGAGAAAGCAAGTCCACGATGTAACTAGGTACAAGTTGAGACGCAAATAGTACGCCTGGGACAACAAGCTGAATATAACTAGGGGCGGCTGGGCGTATTTGGGTGCTGAGTAGGAAAAGGCCTAGTACCATGACTTACCACTGATATGTGAATGGGAGGTTGTTATATCGATGTTACTATCGCAATGTCGGTTTGGTTAATCGTCGAGTCAGGTGGGTGATGTTCGGTAGATAGCATAGGCCCTGGGGATCTCTCGATTGAATATTATTTCATCTGAAGATTGAAACTCCAGGATGACCGAAGGGGCTTGTGTTCTTGTGTTGCGGATAGACCCAGCCAGTTGTTGGACAGGTGCGTGATACCATTGGTCGAGATGGCTGGCAAACGACCAATTAGGAATGTAGACAGGTTGGCTGGGATATTACTCTCTCATCGCCGACAAAGAACAGACGAAGTCTGAAATGCTTAGGATGCAATGTGCAATGCATTCTCCAAGATGGCGATTGCGACTAGCATATCTGATTTTGTTTCGTTTCGGCGTGTCTTCCGCTTTCCCTCATGCGCTCAATCGATATTTACCTGCAATGATACCTAGGTAGGTAAAGTGTACATGCATGTACATGCACGCTGATGTAGGCTCAACCTTGCAATCATCTGGACTTGATGTGTGTACAATAGTCTCGTACTCAGTGTCTTGGTTTCAGGGATTCGCACTTGACCGACAATGTACAGACACAATTTCGATTAGCTGGTAGTCACGGTGCGTCTTACCTGACCTTAGTAGCCCGATGGGCCATTGGGGATATAGCGATGCTAGTGAGGCGGGACACGGAATATACATGCACTGGCTGCGGTCTGGATCTGTCAGGATCTTTTGGGACCTCCTAGGACTCTCTGGCACTTCTTGAATCTCTCGCAACGGGTTCGACATAGCGTCAGAGGAGTCTTGCCCGCCACATCAATGGTGGTGGGTTGCGTAAGACACGGAAACCACTAGAAGCAAGCAATATGGAGGACCTAGGTAGTGGATGCGGCTGCGGTTATCCCTTCACCAGAAAAAGAAAGAAAATATTCACAATTTCTGATTCGGCTCTCGTCTACCGAGGGAGCGACTCGGGATTCAGCGATCTACCGGTGTAAGGGGCTTTGGGTACATGTCGTCAACTTAGATGGTGTAAAAGCAAAAAGAGCAAGGTGGCAGGAAAGATGGTTCCTTTCCTTGGGTACGCTGTGGGGTCGAGGTCGGACGAGGACAAAGTCCTAAGTCCGTATTTGGCTTAGTACCCGCAATATCCTACCCAAGGGCTTGCTAGCCTTTAACCTAGGGCCTCAAGCTTGGCGATGAAACCCGCTAAACTCAATTGACAGTTCTATGAGCGTAGCCCGCACGAGCATCACGACCACTGCCTCGTTCCACCGACCTACCTTGTAGGCACCCGTTCCTTAACCTCATCTACCTTACACCGCAGTCACCATAGACTCCACTACATCCTGGTAGTAATTTGGCTCTGGCTCTGGTCGAGGGCGGTGTCAGTCTTGCTGCATTCTAAACTTCGAGATAACAGCCTCGTGATACCAACCAATTGTCAATTGTCATTTCCTCTCCCTCGTATCCATTGACACACCCACCACACAACCCATTTCCTAGCAGACGCATATGGATATGGATAGGGGTCCAACATCCTCATGAACGGTCCCTAGACGTGTCGGAGGTATCTAGGAAAAAATACCTTAGGTACCTAAATACTGTCTCAAGGCGGAGTTCCATATCCCTCCTCTCGCTTGCACTTGTCAAAACTTGCTAGGCCCGTCTTATTTTTTTTTTTCTTTTTCCCCTTCGCCGTCGGATCTCGACGGCTGTGGCTTCAATTGCCACCAGAAATATACACTAATTCTTTCCGAATATACACACTAGCAAGCTAGGGACGTACTGAACCCAGCAGCCTCGGTAGTATTCATGTTAGATCCCGCGCAGACTAGGTGGATACGCTGTGCCTCCTATAACTGCATCTCTCGTGAACCGCAGGCAAGAGAGGGGCGCGAATCATCGGGAGGAGCAATTAGGGTCCGGAATATGCATCGGGAACCTGCAGACGCCCTCTTGAAATATATCTCTTCTCTCTCCCCTCTCATTGGGCCTTCATCATTTACCGGAGTGGCGACTTCGTTTTTTTTTTTTTTTTTTCTCTCATGCTCTTGTCCCAAGATTCGGGCTGTCAATGTCAATATTGGATGCGCAGATGTCCTGGTTGGCTAGCTCGCTTCGAGTATGCCGACACTTGTGATCTATCAGCTATAATTTTATATTCGCGGCCGATCTCTCCAACCTATCCACATCGACCCTCTTCTCACTGCCGATAGCCTGCATATGCAAGTCTGGAATGGTCGCATGCACTAAGGTAGGTTCGCGGTAGGTTCACGATAGATAGATCAGGGTTCACTGCCTTCATCAGGAACTCCTGGTGCTATCGCCTGAGTCTGTCCCGGGCGGATTACTCCATTGAGCCTGGCATCTCTCATTTCAGCTATCATTGCATCAGTCGAAGTAGGCAAAAATGAACTGTGCAGGTGGTTCTAATTTAGTCATCACTTGACCACCGGCCTAAGTGGTAGCTCTTCTTTCTTCTTGCTTTATGAAGACTACCATCCTGCCGGTGCCATTGGATGCCACCAATATGCACTTTGTACTAACTTGACGTCTTGCAAGATACGCGAGCATCTATAAACGCAGAAATCTTGCCTTAGAGCTGACAAGTGACGGCAGTGAGGCAAGCTAATGGAGCGGCTGATGTGACAACTCACATGCGGCGTGTGCCATCAAATGTCGCTGACGTGACATACACATCTCCTCTATCGCTACATGTCATTGACCACCTTTCGAAGATGGCTCGACGACCAGACAACCCTCCCCGAGCAGCTAGAAGCTTCTGAATCCTGCTCGTGTTGTACCATACCGGGCCCTTATGTCTCGGTGTACGGTGGACTACAATTCATGATCCAATGAGTGGCCAATCGAAGCGAGAGAGGGCCGGCCCGCGAAACTCGTCCACAGCAGCGCTCGAGCCCCTCAAGCTCTGACTTTTTTTTACCCCTGACGCCGTGACGTCTTCATTCCCGGCTGCACTCGCTACTTATGCAATGTCCCGTGACATTTGTGCCGAACTGCTGCAGCCTTATTTTCATCAACCAACAGGCATTGTCTCTCTGGACCCCCTTGATCTCGAACCCTCGGCCCTGGCACTGGGATCGCCTATCAGACAAAAAGATCTTGTACATATAACCCCGGTGGCTTGTGCCTGGCTGATTGCATAATGCCTAGAGAGATCTCGCTAGTCCGTTATCTAGATGCCAATAGGTCCCTGCAAGATATATTTCAGTTCCGCCTACCTTATTTTCCACCCACGAGTTATTGAGAGTCCGCACGCATGTGAGTATTCTTCCGAGTAGGTTAATTATTTGCAAAATTCACGGCACGACCATGCGGACGTCGGACAATCTCCGAAACATGAAGCCGTCACAGCAGCACAAACACGGCACTCTGCACAACTTGACTCGACTCGGCTTTGTGTTTAGTGTCACAAATAGCTAAGAGATCATATTCTTACTATTGAATGCAGCACATGTATCTCCAGTGGAGCGGGAAGATGCGCAAGTCTAGCTGACATGCGCGTCGGGATATAGTCCGGTAGTGTGTGCCTGAACCTCAAGACTCATGATAATGCGGGACCAATTTTGGTTTCTACTGAAAACACGTGCAAGATGATATAGCACTCTCTGACGCTGTGCGGCATACTGCTAAACTTCAAGGAATGTGTTGATGCTCTATTTCATTTCCGCATTTACTTGTAAGTCCTTTGCTCTGACTCAATCTATGTACATGGGCCCATTGATTGGGTAAGTAGATAGTGAACAATCAGCAAGTCTAGACAGAAAACTTTCTATAACCTCGACAGTGTCGCTTTCTGGTAGTTATGATTCTTTCTAACTGTAGAATGTTAGCATTGTCTCTCCACGTAGAAGAGTAGAAGTATTTGTATAAACCTACCCGCTTTCACTCGGCTCTCCGATAACGTTCAGGAACGCGGTATGGACCTGTTCTGTCAGGTCGCTGGCCTGCAGACTCCGTCCGTTCTTTTCGTAGGCCAGACGAGAGCATTCCTGTTCGAACTTGGTTAGGAACCCATCTTCACCTGCGGCTACACAAGTTGGAAATCACTTACCCTCGTGACAGCAGCACCTCCAAACGCCGCCAGACCCAGCGTCTCCTCCTCACTCAGCTTACCGCCGTGGTCCCAAAGACCATCGTGGTACGCCCTGCGCCACGCCAGGAACGTCGCGATGCTGCCCGTCAGCGTATCGCCCTGGCCACCACTCCTCTTATACCCGCCCTTCAAGTCTACCGTCAGCGTCGCCTCCCCGTTGCTGATAAAGTCCTTGCCGCCCTTCTGCACGATCGTCACGCCGCCCAGCGCCTTCGACAGCGCCTCCACCTGATCCGGGGACTCGGCACCGCCGGTGTTTGCTTCACCCTCCGCGGACGAGTTCTTGACGACGCCCTTCCACAGCCGTCCGAACTCGACCACGTTGGGCGTGAGCACGACCTCGCGCCACCCCATGACGAGCTCCGGCGTCTTGAGCACGATGGCCAGCGCGTCCGCGTCTAGGACCACGGGCATCCGGCGCTCGCGCGCGGCCGCCAGCACCTTCTCGAGCGTCGAGTGCATGAGGGGGTCGCGGCCGAGGCCCGGGCCGATGACGAGGACGTGCAGACGGGGGAGCATGTCGATGATCGTGCTTGAGATCTGCGCGGGGTCGGTGTCGGCGGACGAGGAGGAAGAGGAGTAGGAGGGGCCGGAGGGTGATTGCCGCATCAGCGGGTGCACCATCAGGTTCGGGCTGTAGGTCTTGATGACGGCGGCGGCGCCGGGCGTGCAGATG
Organism: Hypoxylon sp. FL1150; assembly: GCA_022495205.1. Taxonomy (NCBI): domain Eukaryota; kingdom Fungi; phylum Ascomycota; class Sordariomycetes; order Xylariales; family Hypoxylaceae; genus Hypoxylon; species Hypoxylon sp. FL1150. The sequence continues at coordinate 103,832 of MU376210.1, read as the reverse complement.
ACGTGGGACTGTAAAGGATTTCCGTTAGTCAGCTTGCTCGTAATCCTCCATCTTGATCTGTAGTTGGGTAGATTTGTCTAGGAGGGGTGAAGAAGCAGAGAACAGAGGGGCATGCTACGAACCATGTCGCAGCCCAAGCGGGCACTGGCCATAGCAGAGAAATACGGCGCGCCGGTGTAGTCTTCGCTGCCTCCAATTACAGCTACACGTCCCAATTGACCTAGAGCAGCGAACGCACTCCATCGTCAGCACATCTAACGATCCAGTTACTACCATCTTCCATATTATAGACGCACCTTTGTGGAATTTCTCCAGCATCGGCGGCACCAACTGGCGCACCTTGCCAATTACTTCACGTGTTGCCGATGACATCTTGTCGACGGCCTCCGAGCTCATTTCTTTTTCACAGCGGCGTGTAAACCAAATAAGAAATTCAAATAAACGAGAGAGCTGCCTATGTGTAAACAGATCAATCGTAGGGGGAAAATGGTGGTTCGTACATTTATTGGAGATTTTTCACTATGATCTAAGCACGATGTGTAACACGCAGAACATGATGTCACCACGGGCCACTTGGGAGGCTCTAGCTTCATTATGGCCTTGAAATCACAATTTTACCTCACAGAAGACTGGAGCATACAAAATCATTTTTTTAACAAGGTGGACAAAAGGGAATCGAGTGCTCTTGAGTTTTTGGCTCTATTTTACAAGGGTCGGAGATGGATATATGCCCAACTCAACCCGTTCCTCACTACTCAGCACCCAGCAGCAGTGTACCTCTCTAAAAGAAACAAGATCCGCCTATCTCAGGCTCCTCTGGTATAGACAGTCCTCCGCTTGATGCATTCTAAAAGTCCCTTTAAGCGATAAAGCTCTTAGTGAAGCTAGTGATAACATCCTTCAATCTCGTCTCGAGGTCCTTGCTGAGAGCACCCTCCTTGTCGATAGTGGCGAGCAGGTCGGACTCGTTGGTCTTCAGGTGGGCGAGGAAGTCAGCCTCCCATTGCAGGATCTTGCCAACGGGGACTTGGTCGAGGTGACCGTTAACACCGGCGAAGATAAGGGGAACCATCTCGTTAACGGCCATAGGAGAGTATTGCTTCTGCTTGAGAAGCTCGGTCAACTGTAGATAAATTCGTTAGCATAGAAAGATACCCAATTAAATAATGATTTGTTACTTACACGTTCACCACGGTTGAGGGTCTGCTTAGTAGCAGCGTCCAAGTCGGAACCGAACTGAGCGAAAGCAGCGACTTCACGGTACTGGGCCAAGAAAAGCTTGAGCGAACCAGCGACTTGCTTCATGGCTTTAAGCTGGGCAGCGGAACCGACACGAGAGACGGAAAGACCGACGTTGATGGCAGGTCGGACACCCTTGTAGAACAGCTCAGCCTCCAAGAAGATTTGACCGTCAGTGATGGAAATGACGTTAGTGGGAATGTAGGCGGACACATCACCACCCTGGGTCTCGATGATTGGCAGAGCAGTCATGGAACCACCACCGTGCTTTTCGCTCATCTTGGCAGCTCGCTCCAGCAGACGCGAGTGGAGGTAGAAAACGTCACCGGGGTAAGCCTCACGTCCGGGGGGACGTCGGAGCAAGAGAGACATTTGACGGTAGGCGACGGCCTGCTTCGATAGATCATCGTAGATGACCAGAGAGTGCTTTCCTGTATCACGGAACCATTCACCGATACTAGTTTTAGGCAGATATTAGCCAGATATACACGAAGGCAAAGAGAGCATGAGGAAGACGAGGAAGTAATAACGTTGAAAAGGATAGGGGTATGAAGCTTACCTGGCACCGGTGAAGGGAGCAATGTACTGGAGAGGAGCGGCCTCGGAGGCGGTGGCAGCGACAATGATGGAGTACTTCATGGCGTCGTTCTCCTCGAGGGTCTTGACAAGCTGAGCGACAGTAGATCGCTTCTGACCGACGGCAACGTAGATGCAGTAGAGCTTCTTGGTCTCGTCGTTGGTGGCGTTCCATCGCTTCTGGTTCAAGATGGCGTCTAAGGCGACAGCAGTCTTTCCAGTCTGACGGTCACCAATGATCAACTCACGCTGGCCACGGCCAATGGGAACCATAGCATCGACGGACTTCAGACCGGTCTGGACGGGCTGGTTGACGGATCGTCGAGGCAGAATACCGGGGGCCTTGAGCTGCGCACGGCGCTTCTCCTTGGTGTTGAGGGGACCTTTGCCGTCGATAGGGTTACCCAGAGCGTCGACGACACGCCCAAGCAGCTCGGGGCCGACAGGGACATCGACCTATGATAATTAGCAATGCTATTGTCTCCATTGTCTTATGCAATTTCAACTCACAATTTCTCCGGTACGCTTGACGGTCTCGCCTTCCTTGACCAGACGGTCAGAACCGAAAAGCACGACACCGACCTGTCCAGCTTCCAAGTTCATGCACATTCCCTTCACACCGGAAGCGAACCTAGATAATGGTCAGTCGCATATTTCCTAACTCGCAGATCGTGATGCACCTACTCGACGAGCTCTTCGGCTTGGACGTTGGCCATACCGTGCACACGCGCGATACCATCACTATAGATATCCCCAAATTAGCAAGTATGATCCAGTTGTTTAGACACGGGTGCGAATAATGTCGATAATAATTATAGGGCGATGATGAGCCGGTAATGGTCGGGATTGGTGGTATAAAGAAGGATTGCGGCAGCTTGAAAATCTCGCTCCGAGGGCCCACATACCCGACAGAAAGAACACGACCAGTCTCGGCTAAGCTGGATTCCTCCGATACACCACGAATTCTCTGCTCGAGGATGGAAGAGACCTCGGTGGGCGAGGCTTTCGCGTCGGCGGCGTAGGTTCGGGCCTGGACGTTGATGGCGGCGGGTGCGGCATTTCGTGCCTGCAGAAAAAACCCCATCCAGTTAGCCGACAGTCCGAAAATTATATACGCATAACCAAGCTCCAAGCTCTGCAAAGCTCTTTAAGTCTCCAAAAATCGTCCGAAACAACACAAAAAGCTTCAATTGAGCTTAAGGAGTGCCATAGAGATGCATTGAGATCGATCGCATGCGTTCTCGGATGGAATTGAGATGGAATCGAGGCGGACCGAGGGAAACCTACCGCAACGACTCTACCGGAGGTAGAGATGGCGCTCACGGCGCGCGTGGACTGTCTGAGGGCGTTGCGGAACATTATTAAAGAGGTAAATCTAATCCTCCGAGGTAAAAGGAAAAGGTCAATTGCAAATTGAATTGCAATTGAGAGGAGAGGAGATTGAGGAGGGTTGTTCTGGTATTGAGGTTTTGCAAAACGGAGACTTTTTCAAAGAGGAAATTCGAGAACTTGGCTGAGGCACTGAAAAATGGGAGAAAAGCGCACGGGCCAAGTTGCCGAGTGAGCTACTCCCGAATGGTCCCGAGTTTCAATTGGTGAATGTGGCCCGAGCTTCCCCCGCTATCAAATAATCAAATATTTCACTCACCTTCCACCAAGTATGAATCGAATCGATCTATTGAACAAGGTAGGTACATAGGTAGGCATAAATCCTCTTCCATCGCAAAAATAATACATTATCTCAATACTCCGTAAGTTTTATTCTTATGAAGCTTCTCTGATATGAACTTTGCCACTATCATAGTGGTTATGAGTTGAGCGGTCTAAGACGCTCATTAAGGGCTAGTGGCGTTATAGTGGTTGAAATAATCGGATCACGAACTACCGCTTCAGAAACTGTAAAACAATATATCATGTTTGGAGCTACAATCATATAATTCTTCCATAATGCTACTATATAGAGATTTGTATTTCCTCCCCAGTTACTTCACAAATTACTTCACAAATACTGTTGCTTGTTGCCAGCATTTTGAAATCTACCCGCCAATACTGGGATCCGAACCCATTCGCAAAGCGTAGCCACATGCAATGCGCGACAAGGCGCTTCAACCACCGCACCATGTGGGAGTATGAGGCGCAACATACCACCCGTCGGTGAATGTAATAGAAGATTCAACACAATTAAGTCTTTAAGTCAAGCTTTGTTAAAACTAGTAAGTTCTTCCACTCGCCTAAACTACTAGGATTTCAAGAACATGCCTGAGATAGCTGATCGACAAGCTCGACAATGCAGATATTTGTGATAATGGCACTGTTGACTCCCGAATCACGACGGTGCGAAGTTGAGTAGCATCGTAGAATATATCTTTCGGAAGGTTCATGGATGGTATGTCCTCGTATGATAACTTCGCGCGTTAGGGGACAGTGTAGATCGAATATAATTAGCTGAACAGGACGCATTTAATAGTTAGAATCGAATTTGAGAGGGTATCAGTTAAATGAGTCATGAGCAGAGTCAAAGTCTCAAATCAGAATCTTCCTTGAATGTAGTGAAATGAGATTTGGTTCGAATGATGATGAAGCAAGTTGAAATGAAACTAAGAGGGAACCTAGGAAGGAAACTTAGTAAAACAATGATACCTTTAGAGAAATAGAAATGGTAGAAGAAATGGAAGAGTGAAAGAAATTTGAAGTAGAAGCTGAGCAAAATAAGTTCAGAATAAAAATTAAATAGAATAAGTCAAAATTGTTATACGCTAAGTTACTGTTCATTATACCTCCTATTATCGGAACAGGTAGTTAGATCCAACATATTCAAGAAGTATCAGTGTTTAGTATATAACTAGACACGATGTACTCCAAATTCGCGTTGCTTTCCAAGTTGACTTCTTCATAATCAGTCTCCGATCTTAGAATGCCGGGGCCCTCGAGCCTTATCAGCTCGTCTTAGCCTTGGTCGATTTAGAGGGTCGACGGTAAGGCATCTTTGAATTAGCAGGCGAAGGTCATCATCAAGACTTGGGTATGTGTTTAAATCTAACATAAACTCGCGATATGCGGAAGCGGATCCAAATTCGCACCCCTTCATGAACCGTGTCATGACCTTGCAGTGCTTGCAAGTTGGTCCCCACCCTAGTGAATGCGATGAAATACTTACGCATCCTATATTGATATCAAACCCCTGATTGCGGATCCCTGACTCTGAGCGACTTTCGCGATATGATTCATAGTTGCCATTTTATAGTAGCTCAGGAGATTTAGAACCATGACTTTGCATCATACTTACCTTACATTTTGAAATGGCTTGATGGGGATGCACCGCCCTCCCAACTTTTCTGTGCCCTACCGAAATCGATCACTTTCATAGCTAACACTCGAGCATGCCCTGCATCCCGTAGGTCAAGGAGACCAAACTTTATTACGGTTAATTAGCGTCGAATCTGGTACGTTTTATTTCGGCGGATGATTTGTCCGCTGTCATGATGCATGTCGTTGTATGAGAGCGTCAGAGCTTCGCCCTGATATGTCCTTCGATAAGGACTAAGCGGACGGAACGCCATTTCGATGCAGGACTGGAATATACAACTCGTTACTATCGCCCGTGGCTGATTAGACTCATATCCACAGCAACAGAAAATGGCCCCATTGTCCCGTTTTCTAAGACACGGCCGCCTTTATGAAGTTGTCGTTGAAGTTGCGCCAACGTACCACTTTCTAAGTACTCGATTAAGAAGTAAGAGTAAGGCCAGCTCTGATTCCTACCTTGGTTTAAACTCAAAGGGTTATTATCTGATTCAATGACATCGACGATGTGCTTCGCGTGTGGAAGAAATAGTTCATGTCTTTAGTTTTTCTTCCTTGACTTGATTGAATAGTGCTACGATATGGGCACTAGGCCTTCTTGCACTCGACGACACCCATGGTTCCCCCCTCGGCCATGTGTACCTTGACTCACACCAGACCAGCACGTTGAGCGAGATCTGCGAACTGCTGTTTGGACCGCTCCTTGGAGGCCCATGTCAGCATGATGATATCCATAGCCGCGACCCAGGGGTAAAGAGGGTCTGTCATGATTTGGTCGTTGATAAGAATTCTTGCTCGAAGTTCATCATCGGGAAGCGAGTACGCCAGGTTCTTGAGAAGATTGACGTAATCGTCATCGTCGTAGTCGTGGGTGATGCGCCTGATAAAGTAGGTAAGGGCCCCTACAATCATTACGTTGGCAAGCCCGAACCGAAAACGAGCACGTATATGAGTTTGCTACTTGCCTTGTGCCGGTTGCTCCTTGTGGAAATCTGCTGCAAATATCTGCACGTCTTTCATGACATGATCCTTCGAAAGCTCTTGGTGGATGCTTGGGATCATCGCGGCGCGGTCTTCAACCGTGCACCGACTTGGCGGGATACCGAGGTACTTAACGAGATTAGATCTTAGGGCATGACCAAGCTGTCCCCGATATCGACGATTAATAGTCTCTCCGAGTTCTTAGATGCGTATTCCTCAGCCCAAGAGAGGTCACAACTCCCGGTATAGGGCCACACGTAGTTAATCATTGCTTGTATCGCAAACCCAAATTGTTTTTCGTATCCCTTGCCGCGCTTCGCAAGCACCTCCCAGTGGATCATCTTTCCATCCTCACCGTATGCATAGCAGAATGGTATATTCGTTTTACCGATTAAAAAATGAGGGCCGTATCTCTCGAAGAAGCCAGGTAACTTGGCGAAGACTGTTTGGCAGTTGTCGTGGCGCATGGCAAAGGCGTATCTTGTACGACGGTGGAAGGCGGAAGTGGGCAAAGTGGCCAGGCGCTGACTCCAGGAGGTTCCCTCCTGACACAAGCATCTGGTTCAGCCGAGCTGAAAGGTCAGTTATTTGTAAGTGTCAAGTCGAGGACCATGATTTAATGACTGTTCATCTGGTATGATTCTGTGAAGGCTTGTGAGTTGTTCGTCACGTTGGCGAGGTACTCATCACGTCGTGGTACATGATGTAATCGGGGTTGTAACAGAGGTGGATAGGCCTATCGGATCTTACAGTGAAGCTATGGGACCTTGGTTCGGACCGAGGATGTAAATAGGATGGTTGAATCTCTGTTCAGGGTAGAAAGTGACCGAAGGCTTTAATGTTTACCGAGCAAAAACGTTATTATCAAGTTATCATCCACTTGATAGTCGGAGACTTATGATCAAGTTAATGATATAAATATCGGCGTCTTTAAAATAAACATGCCCACGCACAAGTCGTGGATACACCACACACTAATCTAGACAAGGTCATAACCATATATAGGGTATGCATTCGTCTCTAAGAAGGATAACGTCGTGGATAGGGAGAGCCGGAGAACGCTGTCGATAATATGACGCGTTATCCGTTGGGGACACGCGAAAACGAACTGGTCTGCTGCTTGTGCTTCTCACGGCCTTGTACATGGTCCTAATGAGGCTATTCTCGCCCAAGATGGGCGTACAAAGCGTTTAAGAAGGCTGAACTTGGTTGACAAACTTGCCGTAACATCGATTTCTTAGACACTCAAGCACTCGAGTATATAAATGTTAAGGGCGAGATTGGGTGGGTAGTGAGTCGATCCTTCGCCAGCCCCTTTTCATCTATTAAGCAACGCATGACGCAAGAAATGGCTAGTGAAGTGAAAAGAAACAAAAGAATACAGGTATTCGGAGTTTCTGTTTCAATTACTTGTGGAAACATCAGACGCTCTCCCGCAAAGAGGGGTCTCGCAAAAAACCCACCACCCACCACTCGCAGTCCCATAGATACTCCATAGATGGTTCATTGACGCGTAAGTGATCCATAGATACGGAATATCTAATAGATGTCAATTTAAAATTAGATCTGACCTTAGCGTCTACCACACAAAGGTCCTAAGTTCAATTCCATATCTTCCCATGAGACTAGGCACCTACCTACCTAAAGTACCTAGGAGTCAATAATATCTACCACCCCCAGATGGTTCTTATCTTTCTTGAGATTACTTGGGCTCTTCTAGAATTATCGTTGCACCATGTTTTATTATGCTGTCTTTGTTGAAAAATCATGCCAATGAATTATTGAAAAATGCTAGAGTAATTAGTGATTATTCTGGCCCCGATCTTGCACCATAAGGTCTACTATAGCAAAATCTATATAAGGAAAACGCATGGATTATCCATAGGTACCTAGGTTAGAGCAATATATCATTGATACCTAGTAGGTAGATAAAAAAAGTCCACGGTGTCATGGCGCGCACAGACCCCATATCCCATGCGGGCTGGAGGGTAAGCTCCAGACCACTAAGCCATTCCTCAAAAGGGTGACAGAATGACCAATCGAGAATCGGCCATCCTAATGGGGTATCTATCTTGGTGATCCCGATCCACAGGCCACGCACCAGGTCCTATAGCTAAGAGCCTCCTGATAACTGGTAACCTAGATAGATATCCATATGGACACTTCGGTTACCCCCGAAAGGGGGGGCATAGTACTTTAATTTGCAAAACGTATAAAACTTACAATAATATTTTACATCTATATATATTATATATATAGAATAAAATATCTGATAAGATAAATTAGAAAATTCTTTTTCAAAATAATAATTATTTAAAGAATTAAAACAGTTTGATTGAATTATAACTTTTATACGTTTCATTGATTAAAATACTATATTTTTCCTTGCAAATACTTGGCGGTATAGGCTTGTCCGGGTCTATGCTAACTTCAAGTAAGCTTAAATGAAACAAAGTGGCTCATTATATCAGGAACGATTCGATAGGCAACTGCACGTGCTCCCCTTGCCGGTAAGTGTGCGGCACAGCAACCCTTGCCACGCAATCTCGTACCTTGTCAATACAAGGACCCTTAGTACCACGATCCAAAAATAGGAATTAAACTCAAAGCGATGGATCTATGTCAACTCAAAGATTTGCGTGACAAGTTGCCGCAGACCGAGATAACTCGACGAGTATCCACAAACTGAGCGATAGTCTGTCACAAACTACCTAGGTAGGAAGTTGCCAAAGAATGCCCGGTTCCTTCTCTGCCGATAACCGGGGATGGCTTTAGCAACATCGCACGATTTCGCACGATTTTTATCAAGTTCACATTTGATACAGCTATTGCAACGTAATGCACCAGTCAAGTAAGTAACCCGTCATCATGATCTGCATCGGCGAGTGTGCTACGACTTAGGTATATAAGGGTGCGGAGGAATGCTATATTCTCGGAGCAAAGGGGTGATATGGTTTCACAGGCAACAACTTACTAATGCGACAAGATGTTGGCTACATTACCCACATTTACTATTTTGACCTCAGCTGCCTTTGCAGCTAGTATCCCGCACGAGAGGTCGCTTCAACCAAGAGTCTCCTACAGTGACTACCATGATCTCAAGACATTTAATTCCACAGACGCCACGCAGATGTGTACGTCTCAGTATAACACCGAAGAAGAGGCTTTACGCATCTGGTGGGGAACTGGTGCCGATAACCAACTGGACAGCTTTATCACGACTCGAGGCGAGGCGAACTGGTTTGACATGATGACGTCTTTTGTATTCAATGCCGCCGGCGATATGGACTGTACTACTCTAACAGGGGCTGGAAACTGTGAAATAAGTGCCGATAAGTGCAGTAAGTTTCAGTTCACCTCCGGCCTGCTTACTCCCTGATACTTTAGGTAGACTGACGACATCAGCCGACCTTGTGAAAGAAGGAAAGGGCACGTTCTACTGGATCCTAAAAGCTGTATCTATCTTCCACGATATTACAGCCAACCTCTATCAAGCATACGTTCAGAGCAGTGCTATTTCAGATGGACTACGCATCGATGAGCTGACCAGCGATTTCGACGTTACGGCTCCCGCGCCGTCGCATGTTCCGAATATCTTCTGTAAGTAAACTTCGATGCCTTCTAAAACAACTCCCCATGTCAATACCTAGGTAATGTGACTCGGTGTTGCTAATTCATGACACCTATTGCAGCCATGATCGCTGCAGCACTTACAATAGGGAGTGCACTCTCGGGAATTGCAGGCTTGACCATTGGCCCATTCTTCAGCCTCCTGGGAGGGATCCTAGCGGAGACTGCTCAATTAAAATCCACAGACTCAGAGACCACAACGCAGTCGACTCTGGGGACAATCATCGCTGATTTCTTTGATAAAATGGAAGACACGCTACAAAGTTTGCTGTTGAACGCCTTAGGCAAGGGTAACGCGACAGCTTTACCTGCGCAATCATTAACCGAGTCATCCTACGACAAGAACCCCACAGCTCAGTACTTTGCTGACGGCAAGTTTCTCGTCATGGACGTCGGCGCCACCATGGCCCCAGCCATCGATCAGGGCAAGATCTTACTGGTATGTTAGTCCCGGCAACGTGCGGAAACGAGTACTGACACAAAGTATAGAGACAGAGTTTAGCATTCGACACCCTCGGCCAGCAGGGTTGGTGGGTGCAAGTCTACATGGATGCAATGGATCAATCTACGTGTGCGAATTACCAGAATGGGACCCAAGGCACGCATGGCGACACCAACGTGCGCTGGTTAGCGGATACCAAACGGTGCGCCACCCTAGCAAAGAAGAGTATGCCATACGAAGAATACTACCAAGCTGCTATTAAGGGGGTATCGGGTGCCAAAACGCGGGCTATGCCCACGAACCTCAACCCAAACAAGACCGAGTTACTCGCGAGCAAATACGGAGTTGACTTGACTCCTGTCTACGAGAACTCGATTGATTGCGCCTTACATGGCACCAATGGAATGGTTGAGACTGAATCGCTCCCGTCGTCGAAGTCAATGGCCCGATGCTTCTTCCACATGCCGGTGAAAACGGGTTACTATCAGGGCCAGGACGGCTACTATTATTGGACCAACTACAATATCAGCACCGGACAGATGCTTAGCGACTAACGAGTAGGTGTATAGAATATCAAGAATCAATCGTTTCAATTTAATTCAAATTACCTAACATTTGTATAGCTATTTAGAAGCTCAGAAACTCAAGAAGATTTCAAGTAGTCTTGCAGTAAGCATTTTTATGCTAAACTATATCTATAAAGACTCGAATCAAGTACAAATTGGCTCATAGTATCAGGTGATTACTCGAGGTGGACAGGGTGTGACTTTAAAAACTCGTCGAAGGTAGTGAGTTTGCCTCGTACATTCTCAGCAGCCCAGTGGATCATCTGTCTAGTTTCCGGACCGTAGAAGCCTCCGAACTCCTCCTGGTACAGAAACGCCTCGCCAAACCTCTTCTGAAACCCCGGCAAAGCCTCCTCGAACTCCTCAGGCGAGACTTGTTTGAAAGTGATGGTCTTGCCTGTGGCTCTAGACAGCGCAGCCACAATTTCATCCCAGCTGTAGAGTATGGCGGCACAGAATACCTTGCCTTCAAACTTCTCAGGCTCGGCGAGGATGGCGCCGACGAACTTTCCCGAATCTCCGACGGCATCGATCACAGGCATCAGGGCCGTTGATGGAACGTTGCGGGTCACAACCCATGTGCCGTCAGCTGCCTTCTTTGCGCAAAGGAACATCTGCGATTGAAAGTCCTCCATGAAGTATCCGGGGCAATAGAAGGCGCTCTTGATAGGAAGACCGCGAATGTACTTCTCGACTTTGGCCTTGGCGTCGAAGGGCGTGATCCTGGTGTACTTGCCACCGCTTATCTCCGAGGCTGGCGGTAAGGTACTGAAGATAATGTACTTCGCGCCTTTTTCGACGGCGACGTCGGCGATTCTTTTGCCATTCTCGTACTCAACTTCCAGGGCGTTAGGGCCGAAGTCAGGTGTCGTCATGGAGAAGACTGTGCGTACACCGGTCAAAGCTGCTTCGAGGGAGGCACGGTCAAGCACGTCGCCCTGAAATACTTCGACCCTCTCCTTTAGCTGCTTCGATTTCTCCGAGTTGACATCACGAGTGACGGCACGAATCTTATACTCTTTCGAAAGCTCTGGGTCATTGAGCACATATCTGACGACCGAGCTGCCTTGATGACCAGTAGCACCGAAGACGGCTAGAATTTGGGACATGTTGGACATGTTACTGGTGGTGACAGCGAACTTTGTGGAATGCGGATTTTGCGAAAGTCAACTTTTGGGATGTAATTAAAACCTAAGTAACGATGATTTTCGAAGCGCCTGACACAAGCCATCTTGAGAACAACCATATATAAGACTTACATGACTTTATAGGCAGTAATATATATGGCTTGTGTGATTCGGCTCGCTCCTCTCCTCGCTTTTCGCTCGTTACCTTAGACTCCGAAACCAAGCCTTCTTCGCAACCCCTTTCCTCGGCTTCGTGTGGTTCGAGACACTGGCTGACGAGAGAAAGAAAAAGATTGTTCTCATTATAGAGTGCCCTAATTGGGGCTCGGCTGTAGAAATTGACCGTCGGGTCAATTGTTGATTCCACGGAGTTCCGTGGAGTGCCGTGGACAAGGTCAGTGGAAGAATAGAGGTGTAAAACATGTATCGTGACATTGCCAAATCCGATCGGTAGAAGGCTTTTTGAAAATTCGATCGGGATGGATTTTCTTGCATTACTGTTGCTATTGCCCCCTATTACCCCTATTCCGTCGAGTCGGCCTCCCATTGGCTGAATGATTAGTAAGCCGGCGTCGCGCACAACCAAATCCGACTTAAGCTCACAAAGACAATGTTGTTTACACACTGCGCGTATGGATGATTCGGGTGAATACGTTGTTCTATCTTATGTTGAGGGAGATTGAAACATACCTGGTAGGTAGGTAATTAAGGAAATACACATGAAAAATGGTCGATACTCCCATATACCTATTATCCAGGTGTCGTAAGTTGTCTTAGTCATGCAGCGATCTTGATATTCGAAAGGCTGGTTATGCCTTGCAGGACACCTTGATTGTCACCCCTCATCGCTTCGATCCTCAAGCACCTGTCTATCCTCGTTATACATTTGGTATGAAGCTATCGTCGGATTCTTGGCAAGTCTCTAGCCGTGTGCCAGCAGAGGCGGACGGTAGACCGTGAACCGTACGACCTGTCGCCTCAAGATGTCTCGGATCTCAGATACTGACCTTAGTGGCGCTGAAACTACCCATATATACCTCCTTGACGGCGGATTTGTAATTATGGGACGTCGTGCTCATAACATATCGTTCTCTAATGTCCTCAACAATGGCCCAAGGCACCCCTGTCGAGTCCCTTGTCGCTGTAATAGAGGCCACTAAACTTGGCCCCGATATTTACATCAATAAAGGGTATGTTCATTCTAAGCTCAAAGTCTGTTCATCAGCACATGTACCTTCACTTGCTCAAATGAAACTATTTCGCATAGGAACTTGACGTATTCAGAGGGCATACGATCCGCATTTGGCGGGAGTCAGCTAGGTCAATCGGCCGCCGCTGCCGCCGCGACGGTACCGTCAACATTCCAGATTTATTCGATGCAATGCGTATTCCTGCGCTCCACCAAACCGAATGAGAAAGTCCACTATCGCGTCGAGCGCACCCTGGACGGACGAGTCTTCGCCTCGCGCATCGTGCGCGCGACCCAGGGATCCAATAATGCCTGCCTGTACACTGCAACAATCTGCTTCCAAAGAAACGATCTGCCGGCCGGAAATATCCTAGATTATCACGTCCCGATACCAGAGGAAGCGAAAGTGTCTCCAGAAACCATTTCGGCTGGCAAGATACAGGAAATGTCTGCAGCGATCATGGATGAAACGGTACCCTTCATACGACTTAGCACGAAGAAGCTGTTTGACTGGCGGCCATTCGACTACCCCCGCGTTGAAGAGCCGACGAAATTTTGGCAACGCTCGTTCGTGCGCTCGCCGGCTATCGCGTCGAGTAGCCCGCACGTGCATCAATCAGCGCTCGCGTACTTGTCAGACATGTTTACGTTGGGTGTGTCTTTGCATGCCAACCCAGGCAAGTCAGGGAAGAGACTTTGCAACGTGTCAATGGCCATTACTCTTGCTACTAGCCTCTCCATCCATGAGCCGCTGGCCAAAGTGGATGAGTGGATGTTCCTTCAGAACGAAACATCTTGGGGCTCTGGTGGGAGAGTCGTCATTCGTCAATGGTACTGGGACGTGAAGAGCGGTCGACTTATCATGTCAGGTACACAGGAGTGTTTGGTACGACTGAAAGATGTCAGTAAACTCTAGAGTGTCTATCTCTTGAATATGTCTTGAGTTCTTTAAGCGAAACATAGATTCTGTTGTAATCAGAAGCTCACATACACTTCAAAACAGCTTCACGTTCAGATTCCCGATCAATTTCTTCCTTGGCACAGTGATCTTAGTCACCGCGTAATATGTTACGCACTAACCAAGCGCATACAAGCCACGGTCGCCTGTCTCTGTAAACCTTTCCCTCTTTTTCTTTTTTTTTTTTCCTTCAAAAAAAGTCGTCAATATCCATGTCCCAAAACAGCCTCGTTATTGAAGCCCACTCAATTACGCTCGGGACATTTTACGAGAGCGGCTCTGTATTGTTGTAAGCTTTTGTAGATAGTTTCCCCATTGCTCCAATCTAGGTGTCCCCATCTGAGGTAATACGGCCAAGACCAGACTTCAGACGTTACCGTCATGTCCATGTGCTAAGAATTATGACTTAGATCTGGATATGACGTACCATGAGTACCCCTCTAAACTTCCTAGTAATGCAAGCAGCACGAATAAATATCTCCTTAGCCGTCGCCCGAAGCATTGGCGGTCACTTTCTAGGTTAAGTGCTATTAGCTAAGCCATCGTGACTACCTAGGCATTAAGCAACGAGTAGAAGCTGCTTATATAACATAACCCCTTTTTAACCTTCTCGGTGAGGCAAAACACGGTTTGATACGAAATGTTGGATCAAGTACCTGTCTTGTCGAAATGATGCCTAACACCTAAGAAAGTCATTTGAAAACTATAAAATTAGAATAGATTAAATTGTACGCATCCTTTGCTCTTCTTGCTCTTCCTCTTCTTTTCCATCTTCCGCTTCTTCTCCCTTATCTTCTAATTTCACTCATCTTTTTGTTCTTTTACTTCTACTTCTACTTCTACTTCTCCCTCTTTTTCGTCGCCCTCTTCTTCCTCTACTAAATAACTGTCGATTCTTGCCAAGATGAGCCAGCGCGCCCAAACTCTGACTAACCACTCCCATAGATCTCTTCATTATTTAGCCGCCACGGAGCTGGAAACACTCGCGCCGGGCATCGTGCTGCAGCGGTCTTTGACTACTAAGTCTATAGTCATAACTACCTCGTCCTACTCTACGAGATACCAGGAAAGTAGTGTGCGAGTGGAGGCTCAGAAATATCACGAAATCGGTGCAGGTTTTCAGGGAGTCGTCTATGAGCAACTAGGAAATACATACGTCACCAAAAAGGAGCGGCTTACAAACCAAGGCCTCACCCTGCACGATGAGTTCATAATGCATCGGAAGGTTTGGGATGCCTTCGCGAAATACAAAGAGTACAGCAGCAATGTTCGTGTCCCACAGCCATATTACTTCGTTGCAGAGGGGTGTCTGCCATTCTGGCTGCTTCCTCGGATGCCCGAAAACGACAGAAATCTTAGCGACATCGTGACGATGGAGAGAATCTTACCTCTTCCAAAGGTGGTACGAAGGGCAATGATCCAAAAGTTCTATCCAGATAAGAACATCGCATGCGACGAGCACCGGGTTACGCAGATATTAGGTGAAAGGGCCAACAAGCACTGCTTAGCACGTGTTTACCTCGGTGTGGAAACACTCGCAACATCCAAAGAAAGCTTTAGCTTGCGAAATTTTCCCCTGACGCTCGACCTTATGGTTGAGCTGGGTTTAGACGTTGCACACTTCGCTGCCATGATTGGTAACGCTTATGCGATCATGCACTGGGCCGCAAACATCACGGGGGATGATGTTGAATTTGTTTTTGGTACTTCGACTTCTCCCAGCAACAATAACCGGTACAGAGGAGTTCATATGTACCTTCTTGACTTTGGTCAATGCGATTCAGTTAACATGAAGGGAAATAAAGAGGATGTATTCCAAGCTCTGAAGGGATCTATGGTTCTCCATCAGAATCAGATATACCTACCCCACCCCTCAAGAAACACCGAGTTATATCAGGCATGGAAGTCGGCTTACTTGAGCACATCCAGGAAGATAATTCGGCGTGAAGGGCTATCTTTCGACCCCGAGGAGTTTTTGTATGGGTATGAGGAGTACCTGGAGTACCTTGGCATTTGACACGGCATGCATAGGTTTTCTTGGAAGCACTCCACGGTAGTGTTAGAAGGGCAAAACTTCTATTATAACTACTAGCTGGATACTTCTCAATCTATACAACATCAGGCAAACCATTCTCCACATCCATCATCCACCTGATCTCCTCGCATAATTCCCTTGCCGATTCATCAGATAGAGCCGCCATAGGCTGCCGCGGAACTCCGCCATAACCGTGGTAATGCTGCAGAATCGCCTTGAAACCCGGTATTCCGCGTTTCGTCAGTGACCAGTCTGCTTTTGCGAGCGCCTGTTGTGCCTCCCTCGCCTCCTCGAGTCGGCCCTGCACTGCGAGGTTGTATACGTTCACGCAGGCACGCGGGAATACATTCGCCGCGCCGACGATGGCCCCCGAGCCCCCCACCTGGACCGACGGCAATATGAAGTCCGCGACACCCGCATAGGCGAAATACGGTGATTGCTCGTTCGAAGCGGCTACGACGTCCGAGACGGGCTTGACGGCCCCCGCAACGCGCGCCAGCTTGCCGACGTTGCCACACGTGAACTTCGTCCCCATGATGTTCGAGTGAGCCGCCAGCCGCTCCAGCAGCTCCGAGTCGAGATCGATACCAGCCACGGCGCCGGGGTAGTTGTAGACGATCACCGGCAAGGGGCTTGCGTCGGCAACTTTCGTAAAGTATCGCTCGATGGTGGCCGTATCCATTGCCCATTTGAAGAAACTCGGCACCATCAGCAACACGGCGCTTCCTCCCGCGACCGCGGCATCCCGACATAGTTCCAGCGTTCCGCGGACGGATTGCTCCGATGCTCCTACTATGATCGGAATTCTGGAGAAGCCCGCGGCGTCGAGCGCCGCACGGGTAGCGCGCGTGACTGTCTGGCGCTCATCCCGGGAAAGGTAGACAGCTTCGCCGTTCGAGCCGTTGGTTGTGATTCCGGTAACTCCTGCTCGTGCCAGGCGTACGGCGTGGCGGCCTATGGTTTCTTCGTCAAGGTCCTCCGTCTCCCGGTGGTAGAAGACTTGTGTTGGGGCATAGATGCCTGTTGTAAGTAACTTGGCCATGATGCTGGATGACAGAGTCCAGTTCGAGGTGCTCAGTACTTGGGAAGGTCATGGAATAGCCAGGCACTGCTGGGACAAGAATCATTGATGAATGGTATAGACTGATGCTATCCGCATTCGGACTTAATCCCCGGTTCCAAGAATACCATCGCGCATAGCGCGACCACCGAATGTTCCCAGCGGATAGTCATCGTGGAATGAAAGGGCGGACGGTTACTCTAATGGAGGGAAGCGGCACGCGCGGGGAGTCGCCGTTTTGTCGGCGTCCAATACCCTTAACCGTCGGACTCCATTCTCTCTGTCTGCTGATGGGGATGCAGGGGCACCAGTTAGGGATAGGACCCCTAGTGTGGAGTAATGCGGGTGTAGGCGGCAGATGGGGCTCGTCCATGTCCACGCTAATCAGATCCAGGGGTTTTAGCCTACACGTTATGGGGATGATCGTATGCAACGCGGGGAGTATGCCGAATCCCCCAGGGTGCGGAGTGGGATGGCTTCTTGGGTTCTGGTTCTGCAAGAGCTACGATGTTTGTTTTTTTCATCTAGCACGTGCATGTGAAATATCTCTGATAAATACTCTTATTCAATTCTCACTACTCCCGAGTCGTTGCTACCCTTGTTCGAAGAGCCCTCTTTCACTTATAAGATATTGCAAGAACTTTGCCCACATCAACTACATACCTAGGTAGGTAGGTACTCTTAAGCCTAGATTCGATGCCTTCAGCAAAGATGCCTCTTGAAGTTGGCGATGTTACCATAACAGGCTTTAAGGTGATTGATATTCGATTTCCGACAAGTCTCGATGGAGTAGGCTCAGACGCCATGCACGTGGGCACAAATGGTTCGCATCCATACATACAACTAGAGACGAACCAGCCAGATCTTATCGGCGAGGGTATTGTAGGATGACCTATCTCCCATCCCTTCTATCGATCTTCGCTAACAACAGGTGAACTTAGGCGTTCAGTAACGGCCGAGGAAGCGAACTAATATGCATGGCCCTCGAAATCTTCGCGAAGCGAGTAGTCGGCAAGACGATGCACGAACTGACTCGGAACATGGGGAAAACGTGGAGATACATGGTCTCCGACTCGCAATACCGATGGATCGGCCCGGAGAAGAGCGTCACACATCTGGCGGTGGCGGGTGTGTTGAATGGCGTGTGGGATCTCTGGGGTAAAATCCTCGGCAAGCCCGTCTGGCAGATTGTATGCGACATGTCACCGGAGGAGATCGTCCGCTGTATCGACTTTAGGTACATCACGGATGCGGTAACCCCTGAAGAATGCGTCGCCATGCTCAAGAAAACAGAGCCGGGCAAGGAGCAACGCCTTAAGGAAGCGTACGACAATGTGGCAGTTCCAGCATATACCACGTCTCCCGGATGGTTGGCATTCTCCGGTGATAGGATGCATGAGGTCCTGAAAGAAACCATCGCCGAAGGTTACAAGGTTTTCAAGTTCAAGGTCGGAACTAGCATCGAAGCTGACCGGGCGAGACTGGCCGCGGTAAGAGAGGTATTAGGATACGACAACCAGTATCAGATCATGATAGATGCAAACCAAGTAAGAGACTCATATCCCTATTCTTGTTTCCCTAGGTAGGATACTGACTTGTATTGCAGGTATGGAGCGTGCCCGAGGCCATAGAATACATGAAACACCTGGTCGAATTCAAGCCGGTATTCATCGAAGAGCCGACCAATCCAGACGATGTGCTTGGCCACGCGGCAATCCGGAAGGCATTGAAGCCATATGGCGTCGGTGTGGCAACGGGAGAGGCTGCACAGAACCGCATTACCTTCAAGCAACTTCTTCAAGCTGAAGCGACAGACGTGGCCCAGATTGATGCGGTGAGACTAGGTAGCGTTAACGAGTGTCTGGTAAGTTTTGTCTGTCTCCTATCATAGCTTCTTGGCTAACCCTTTGGGCACCTAAGGCTGTTATGCTTATGGCGTTGAAATTCAACGTGCCTTGCGTACCACACAACGGCGCCATGGGCTTGACCGAACTCACATCTCACCTGAGCACGATAGACTATGTTGCAATTAGCGGGCGTAAGTCGATGCTGGAGAACGCCGACAGCCATCGCGAGAACCTGCGACATCCTTCTAAGATTGCCAATGCCCACTACGTCACACCACTTGCCCCAGGTTACTCTACAGGTTATACAGAGGAAGCGTTAGAGAAGTACACATATCCGAATGGAAAGTTCTGGATCACAGATGTTGGACAGCAGATTATTGCGCAGCCCACGGGCGGGGAGCTGTAGATTATAATCCCAATAGCCTTATTGACAAAACATGAAAATTGTTGATAAAACTTTCTATCATCATTAAAAAAAAGAATCATCTACTTCCCGCTCCGAGGAACAAGCTTGTCGAAACGGGATCGAAGACGCGTTTTTCTCTGCATCTCCTCAAGTATTGACACCACGTCCGCAAGACTGGATCCCGCTGCCCACGGCCGGACATTGTCAATGACCAAACTCTGAAGCTCATGAATATCAAGAACGAAGTGGTTAAGCTCTACGCTGAGCCACGAAAGGGTGAGGATAATGGTCGCCCCGAGGGAACTGCAAGGTTCGTTAGCACTTCAAGTTCGCGTGAGAGTGTTTGCGATGTACTGACGACAAGGAAAACGTCCACGTGTATTGACTTGAGCCCCGAAGTATATCTGAAGTCATGTGGAGATATAGCCTACAACTTTCTATGCAAATTCCCGCTTTCTCAATCACTGAGCTTGGGATTGACGATCCGCTGTGTGTCGCCACGTAGAGGGCGAATGGGCGATAGATGATGTGTCTTGCGGCGAAATATCGGATTCTAAGAATTGCGATCCGATCATTGTCCAACGGACCGGGTTCCAAGGGCGGCCGACATGGCTCGGGAATGGACGCGTGCCATAAGTCCAGTTGCCTGTGTAGCTCGTCGCAGACGGACGTCATCGATAGTATTTCCTCGATTGAAAACTCATCAGGGGCCATTAAAGATGTAGAAGAAAGGGTGAAATCGTTTCGCCTCCGCGGATATAACGAGTTATGGATGCGATTTAGCAACCGGCGAATGGATATCTCGGCCAGAAAGCATGTCGAATACACGGTATTCAGGTTGCCATACCTGGGAAGACTGGCTTCATCTATCAGCTGCTGGAGGCTACTTCTAGGTAGCTCCAACTCCGCGAGCCGATCACACTCGATCAAAAAGCAGGACCAAAACAAGCGCAATGTAGTCTCCTCAGAACTCAGTGCGTGTCTCCGCGAGTCCAAGCTGGACGTATTAGCATGCGAGATGGCGCGCAGTCTTTCCGCACTTACTTGAATAGTTTGAATTGCAGGATCGTTGAGGCGGAATAAATCAACCGCCAGCTATGGAGGGGTCTAACAATATATGCGAAATAGACGCTCGCTAGGACTAGAGCCTGCACTAAGACGACGTTATACGAGAACGACCAGAGTGAACCGGACATCAGCGTTGGGAGGGCGCGTTGCATGTATTCGTAGCCAGGGGGTGAGCTTTCAGGGGCAGTCGGAGCGGCAGAGATAGCACCAAGAGCCAGTACAACTAAACATAGTGCTGACTCGGCGCTACTGTCCAGGCCGTTCTCGAGGAGATTGTTGTAGATATTCCGGAAGTCTTCCCGATCAAGTATTGGGTGACAGATATGCGCGGATGAAAAGAACGAGGATACCAAATGATCGGCGAGTGTCGGATCTATCTGTAAGGGGGAGTGTGAGCTCGATGTGTCAAGAGATAACTCAGGTGGCAATGGATTCCGCGATTCCAAAAAGAAAAACAGGTCTGTGGGATATTCCCCGATCAGGGCCTTTATGGCCGGTAAGCTGAGGAGATAGCTGGATGACGTCTTGTGCTTCGGCGGAATATTCATCGGCTCCGAGCTATCCATATCAGACTGGCTCTCGATGGTAGGAAACATCCATTGCGGATTGGAGTCGACCCTCGGTATCCCTCCCATAGATCCGCCAGAAACTGACGCATGGCTGCCGGGTGAAGTCACGGCTAATGGAGGGCCGACTATGGGGCTGATAGATGAGAACGTAGCAAAATGCTGCGATTGCTCCTGAAGCACCGCTTCGATGTCGCCAAGTCGGCTCAAGATCTCTCGGGTGCCCCCGGATGTATCGATCCTATAAGGTTGAATATTGGTTAGAAACTGGATCAACACTGCCTCTCATCAGTAATTACCTCTGTGAGGGTGTGTCATCATAAAGACATTCTGCGTCGGCATTGATGCAATTGTTGCATCTCGGCTTGCTGGCATCGCACCGGCGCTTTCTAGAGACGGTTTAGCAATAATAATCTAATACCTAGCTCAAGGTCTCATATCCCAAGGGCTGAGATTAATTCGGTTTACTTACTTATGGCGGCAGTATGTACATGCCAGAGCCACTCGCCTCCTGTTAAAACTCATCAGGCTGTGTGGTGATGCTGTACGGATGATCGTCTGACGATGACATGGACCCTGGCAAAATGACGGGGTCAACCCCATATCCACTAGGTTACCATGGTCACGGGGTGATGAGTGCCCTGCCAGTGTGGGTCAAGTTAATTACCTAGGTATATACCCCTGACTTGTGTACTAGTGACGAACTATATCTTCCCACACAGTTTGGAAAGCTATACATGGACTTTATTCACGGCGTTAAATGATGCGGTAATTCATTACAAGGGTTCTGAGTGTTACTCGGAACATTGATTAAGAGCTAACTACTAGAGTAACTACCTAAGGTAGTACTAAGCAGCTTTTTCCAAAGCCAGGCGAGCTAGGACGTCGGCTGCTGGTGCCGAAACCTTTGGCGCTGTCTAAGAGATTTGAGAAGTACCTCATAGACAAAATTTCCCATCCATTCGTCCCCTTGAAGAGGACATCTACACGCGCTCACTGTGATCAGCGACAGTACGGCTAGCGTCTTTGTCTCCCATAACCATCACCCCAACCTTGGTGCTCTGAGCCTCGGCAATGCGAGCCTGTTCGGCTTCTATGAACAGCTGCGGACGAGCGCGCTGAGTTAGGTCTCGCTTGCCGCAGACGATGATGCCCGGGTACTGGATGAAGATCTGGTCCATATCCTCCAAGGTTCGACGCGAAGTTTCGGGATAGAAGCAGTACACGATGGGGAAGTAAGCGAAGCAGAAGCCCGCGAAAACTGGGATGGACAGTCAGTGAGGTCATGTCATCTGCTGCGAGAGTGGTGTCAACATACGGAGGAAAAATCCCCAGCCAAGGTTGTCGACTCCGGTCTTGGTAAACTGGGTCACGATAAAGCCGCCCATCCAGTTGGTTGCAGTGGCTACGGCGGCACCGCGGGTACGCCATCCAAGGGAGTTGACCTCTGAGTTGAATACCCACGGGACCTTGGCGAAACTCGTACCGTAGAAGAAGTAGTACAAGAAGAAAAAGGCAGTGGTGACCTCGCCAAGCTGCGTGCAATGTTTTAGCTGTACCCTTCGCTTTTTGGAGTAGATACGAGAACACGTACCCTGTATTGTGTTGACGGGTGAAGTTTTGCGCCAAGTAAGGTCATGGCGATAATGAAATAAGATGATCCCATAGTTGAAGCGCCGTACATCATCATCCTTTCAGACGTTAGCATTGCTATCTCGAAAACAATAGTACCGATGATCTTACTTCCGACGACCGAATCGATCAATGATTAATAAACAACAGAAAGCGGAGAATAGGTATATTGTGCCATTGACAGCAGTTAAAAGTCTACTCTTCTGCTGGTCGTATCCGAGGACTTGCTGCATCATGGAAGGTAGATAGTAGCCCAACGCGTTAACGCCGCTGAATTGCTGCATGAATTGCGTGCCGCACGAAAGAATAATGCGACGGAGGTTCTGGGTACTGTCGCGACATCGAAGCATGTCAGCGGTCGAGACCGTCTCCCGGCGCTCTTCTTCGATCGTGGCTTGGATCGAGAGGAACTCGGCCATGACCTCTGGATCCTGGGCATCAACATTGCGTCCGGCGAGTCGCGCGATAACGGTGAGAGCCTCGTCGTGTCGGTCCTTGAGCATAAGCCATCGAGGTGAATCCGGTACGAAGGGAAGCGCAATAATGATCATGCAAGGGAATATGAGCTGGAAGCCTAGAGGAAACCGCCATTGTAAAGCTCCGCCTTGGAAGTAGAGCGCGTAATTCATCCAGTTGGAGAGGCAGTAGGCCGCGGTGTTGCAGAGCGACTGGACTACGACAAGCTTGCCACGGACTCGAGGTTTGGAGCACTCGGCTTGATATACAGGACACGTCGAAGAGGATACACCTATTTATGGACATGTTAGCGATGGACGCGTGGTGATGCCATACACAATGAACTGCAAGTCCTCACCCATGCCAAATCCATTTATAACACGGCCGACGATTAGCTGAGGGAGATGCCACGACGTGATTTGTAGTATGGCGCCAATAACATTGAATGCGACAGCGATCCATATTGTCTTCTTCCGGCCCAACTTATCGCCATAGAAGAAAGCGAAGATTGCACCAAAGAAGGCACCGAGCTGAAAAGAAGGCGTAAGTCATATTCTCGTTTTGCTAAAATGAGGATAAGTTAACTGTACCGAGAAGCAGCTGGATGCTATACCCGAGATGTTCGACTGGTTCGTTTCGGGGAACCAATACTTGAAGTCTGCGGAAATGAGAACACCCGAGAAGACTCCCTGTCGCGTTCAAGCGGGTTAGATTTGTAATAATAGATGTGAGCGAGTTGATAGTAACACGTACCTGATCATAGCCAAACCATGACATCGATGCTACGCGTCCATATTAGTTATCGGCATTAGATTAACAGAAACCGGCGGTACGAACCGGCATTAACGATTGTGACGCATGTCAGCAGCGGCACACCGCTAAGTATGTCGGAAAGACCCATGTTGGCGACTCAAGATGAACGGAACGAGCACTGTAGATGTGGACTGGATGAGAATGTTACAACATGTTGGTGATCGGGGCCCTGTCGTTACTTATATCTGCAATTGTACTTATGATACCGATGCTAAGGAGACGACGAGCTAGACAAGGTGCGCAACCAGGCTGCTGGGTTGCTACCCCAAATTCTACTCTCTACCCCGGGCTCCCTACCCCGTGTTCTTCTTAGATCCTGGGCTAGTCAAGGGATCCCCATGGGCCATCGAGCCACGCATGCGAATGCACGATTCCAAGGACCGGACCCCATGTTTAGGTGGAGCTATGGAGCTTGACTAGCTATTTGTCGGGTTGCGGGTGTAGGCGGCACGACTAACCGCGCTTCCTTGGAATTGATTTAGGCTAGCTGATGCTAGAGGACATAATTAGGCGAGGAATCGAAGCGTGCTGAGCTGCTCTCCAATGTCCCGGTATTGTCTACAAGTGGCATGGCATTTAATGTGAATTATTAGATATACGACCGTTGATACTTAATTGGATACTATCAGGAGAATATTCGATAGATCGATCCCAAGCGAACCAAGAGCCCGGGACACATCACCGCGATCATGTCACAAACCACGTACGTTCTATATGGCTCTCCTCGTAAATTAGAAATTCTTACTAACATTTCGAATTGGTAGGCAATATGTACTTGTCACCGGCGCCACGGGGTTCATTGGCGCTCATGTCGTCGATAACCTCCTTCGCCGTGGTCTCAAAGTGCGGGGCGCAACCCGGTCTTTGGAAAAGGGGCAGGCGATGATTGAGGCTAGGCCTCAGTTTCGGGGTAAGCTCGATTTCGCTCAAATTGACGACTTCGAAAAGCTAGGCGTCTTTACCGATGCCGTCAAGGACATCGATGCCGTGATTCATGTGGCAAGTGTAGGTAGTCAAGCTAAATTTTACTTGTCGTTCACAGTTTCGCCTAACATTTATCTTACAGCCTTTCACTTACGACACCAAGAATAACGAGAAGGAATTAATCATTCCTGCGATCAACGGTGTGCTCTCAGTTCTCGAGGCCGCATCTGCTTCTCCTAACGTGAGGAGAGTTGTGATAACTTCCTCATTTGCCTCGGTGCTAGATGCCAACCGCAAAGCACCGCCGTATTTCACATATACCGGCCAAGACTGGAACCCTCTGACCTATGAAGAGTCTATCGATCCAGCTACCAGCGCCGTCATAGCATACCGTGGTTCTAAGAAATTTGCTGAGCTAAGAGCCTGGGAGTTCATCAAAGAGAAGAAGCCATCTTTCGACCTTGTAACACTTTGCCCTCCGATGACATTTGGGCCTGTCGTACATCCGGTGCAAGATGTGGGCTCGTTGAATGAATCTAACAAGATGCTGTGGAGAATCGCCAGCGGCGAGAAACCGCTACCGGTTGCTCGCGTGCCGTTCTGGATTGACGTTCGAGATCTAGCTCAAGCACATGTTGAAGCTGTGCTTCGACCTGAGGTCGGCGGCAAGCGATACGTACCCGCCTCCCCGGAGAGATTTTCATACGCAATGGCTGCGGGTATCATCGGTAGCAATTTCGATTGGGCAAAAGACAAGGTGGCTCAGGAGGTCCAGGCGATTGACGAATCCCATGGTCTAGACGGGGAGACAGCGGCAAGGGATCTAGGCATCGAGTACAAGTCTTTTAGGGAAACGGTCGTAGATCTAGTGACACAGGCGGCTAGCTTACCGAGCACGAGCTGATACTTAGTCTAGTTAATCTTCAATATCCCTAGACTAAAGATAACTTCTAAAACGCCATAGCACTTACTTCAGTTGAACTCCAGTGCCTAATAGGCTGCAAAGCTTGAAACTATCCCCGAGATAATGATTAGTAGGTACCTAAGGTACCCAGGGACGCATTCCCCTCTCCCCTTTCCTAGGTCCCGCCCGAAAGTGCGTGTTTTCTGGATCCCTTCTCCGCACTATCTGCATGAAATCCGCAACGGAACGGTTTTCCTTTATGCATATCTCCCGATAGGCGGGGGTAGGCGGCAGCGAGATGGATATCACCACTTGCACACCACATACCAGGTAAGCACTCTTAGGTCAAGGGATGATGTAGAGCGTGACAGGAATATCGCGCTTAGAAGAAATATAAACAAGTGTCATGATGTTCTACATGGATAAACCATTCCTGTCAAAATTGACCTTTAAACTTTCAACGAAAAATATCTTTCGAAGACATCATGTATCCAGAAACGTTTGAAGGTTTTGCCATTCCCTCTGCGGAGGAATGGAATCGTCCGAAGAGATTTGAGGTGAGAATCCACCTAATTTTTGGAGGGTATACCACGAGCTAACTTACTGCTTCCAGTTCAAGCCGAAGCCCTTCGGCGATTACGATATCGATGTGAAGATCATCGCTTGTGGTGTTTGCGGCTCCGATGTACACACGGCGACAGGAGGTTGGGGTAACAAGAATTGGCCATTGGTACCCGGACATGGTAACACTTGCTACGAAACTCCCCAAGATTATCTTGCTAAGACTTGCTTTCAGAAATCATTGGCCACGCAGTCAAAATCGGACCCAAAGTCACCACAGTCAAAGTTGGCGATCGAGTCGGAGTCGGAGCTCAGATTTCAGCGTGTCTCGACTGCAACATCTGCAAGGAAGATAACGAGACATACTGCAAGCAACAGCTTGGTACATAAGCAGCTCGTTCACCAGTGAAAGGTACTAAGTGCGGGATGTTCTGACATAGTTATAGATACATACGGCTCTACATATCCGGACGGCACGTTGGCCCACGGTGGTTACTCCTCTCATATCCGCGCACATGAACATTTCACTTTTCCTATTCCCGAGAAGCTACAGTCGGAGCTTGCAGCACCCATGCTATGCGCCGGGTTGACAGCCTATTCCCCCTTGGTCCGAAATGGTGCAGGTCCTGGCAAGAAGGTCGGTATCCTTGGAATGTACGTGAACCCCTATTCCCAGTGACCACTCCAGTAACGCTGACAATGGGACAGTGGGGGAATTGGTCACTTTGGAATCCTGTTTAGCAAAGCGCTTGGCGCGGAGACCTACGCCATTTCTCGCAGCGCGCGGAAGAAGGACGACGCGACGGCGATGGGGGCCGACGGCTTTCTTGAGACGCAAGTGGAGGGATGGAACAAGGGTCATGAGATGACATTCGATCTAATCTTATCAACTGCCAGCTCCAATGATGACTTTAGTCTCACGCCCTACTTGTCGCTACTTAAGGTCCATGGGAAATTCATCGCTGTCGGGCTTCCTGAAGGCGAAGGGTGGAGACTCGCCCCGCAGGACCTTCTTGCCAACGGCTGCTTGATCGGGAGCAGTCATCTGGGAAGCCGTAAGGAGACTCTGGCAATGCTGCAGTTGGCTGCGGACGAGGACATTAAGAGCTGGGTAGAGACGATCCCCGTTGGAGAAGAGGGATGTGGACAAGCACGTGAGTAGCAACATTGCCATTCTATTTCGAGAACACCACGCTGACAGAAGTCTTTCCAATAGTGAAACGGGTTCATGAAAACGATGTTCGGTATCGTTTCACCCTGGTAGACTACGATAAGCAATTTTCATGAATTCGGGCTGTAGTATAGCGGATGAGTACGGGGAGTGATATCCAGATGAGAACACAGCCGGGGTAGTACTTTAGCTGATCCTACTGGCCAATTCTATCCACTTTCAATTAATTTATTCGCCTGTGGGCTGCCCAACGGGGGTTACAGTATGTGCCCTCTATCTCGGTACAGCGTATAACATTTCTGAATTCGAATAATGTTGGTGCAAGGTTTGCGCACCAGCCTCTTCCCAAAGCTACCTTCCAATAACACTCGTATTAGATTCCAATCGGCTACCAGAATATGTTGGCATCGTAAGACCCCCCATTTATTCTTAGAATACTTCATAAATATCTAATCAAGCGATATGGGAAGTAGTAAATACGAGGTTAGTTTATTCTTGTATAGTATGCAGTACGCTATTGAACCAATGTGATCACACGATTTTGTAGGATCCAGAAGCTGGTAAGAGGTAGGTTAGATGTGCTCAACCCGGTCTACCACACTCTCGCTGGGCGGCGTTACATCGACCCATCTCAGCCAAAAAGCTGAAACAATTCCGGCCAAACCGCAGTACCAACAGCGAAATACCTACATGCCATTGGTAGGCTATCTCCCGAGGTATAATGCTTGTACGTTATCAAGGCGCTTAACCACATGTCTTTCAATGAAGAATGTCCATCACATAATCGGAGGCCGTGGGAAAAATGTTGCGGAGTAACTCCATATTCTGCCATTCCCTAGAAGCATCACTCGGAAGGTTACTGCTGGGACACCATGGCAGACGATAAGGAAGATGAGTGGCGAACGCTTCGGCGACTTGCCAAAAGCTACGGCATCTCTTTCAAACGGCAAGCTGACGAGTGGCCCGATGCTCATACGAAACGGTTTCGAGATATTCAGGAACTGGGAGATAAGAAGTTCAGTACATATTCTGAGAATGTCACCGTACGATCAGTCGAAGAACCATGGACACGCCAAATTAAGTTCCGGACCATGTGGGTAGTCAATCGAGCGTGTGACTTAGCTATGAACGTTCAGCCAAGGGAGAGCGGTTGGCGTTTGGGTCTCGAGAACGACATCATGCATAGGTTCTTGTTCGAAGTTGCATGGTAAGTTCGCATATCATATATCATCCTCAGGGGGGAGGGAATGCTAATGCGGATAAAGCCCTAAATGCCGAGCTCGTATTTGGCGATCGGAAATCGAAGCCGTCGACTACAAAGTTAACAGCAGATGGGAACACGTGTTGGAAGAGCGCAGGAAGAATCGCAAACAGTGTCAATGTCCTCCTGAGAGTCGCCCCCAGGACCCGTATGACTCTACGTCTCAACCGCTTAGATGCGACGCTTACAATTGTAATAGTTACGCAGTGGGCACTAACATGCTTTTCGACGATCGTGTGGAGGAGATCGTGCTGCTTGACAGTGCCTTCAAAGACCTACCGAAGAAGAAGATGCCAGATCGTACCTTTGGGTTGAAGACCACGGAGAAAGTAAACCAACTTCTCGAAAGAATCATGATTACAGCTGTCGCCAAAGGCGAGACTTTCGAGTTCTCTCCGTTCAAGTCAACGACGAATGCGCCCATTTTCCCTTTCCTGATCCTCGAAGCGAAATCCGACTCCAGTAAAAATGGCTTCCAAGATATTCAGACGCAAAGTGCTTTCCCCGTTTGGAAGTTCTTGACATTGCAAAGACAGCTACAATTGAAGACACCGGGTGCTGCCGAAGAGCCCCTGGTGTGGTTTCTTGGAAACAGGGGAAGCGAATGGAAAGTCTATGGCTGTTACGTAGACGAGGCAGATGGGCGACCCCGTTACGTAAGTGCATCAATTGAAACCTCACGTATGGACATTTGATTGACGTTGAACTAGAATATGCACCCTCTCTGGGGCGGCGATTTGACAACTCAAGACAGCGCGTTGCAGCTCATACTCATAGTCGATTACATCATGGACTGGGCAAGGGACATATATCGACCCTCTATTATAAGGGAACTGAAATCTTTGGCTTCTGAGAAAGCCTACGATGAAGTCAGTTTAGGTCTGGAAAGCGACATTTACTCAGTGAACAATAGGGTCTTGGACTGGATTCAACCTCCCGCTAGTAATTCCGACTTTGAAGAGCACTTGGAAACGGTCCCGGAAGACCCCGAACCGCACGCCAGTGCCCCTCCTATAGAGCTTGCAAATGTGACCGACAGTCTGCCCAAAACGAAGCTAGGCTCCTTTTAGAGCGTCTCGCGGATAAACTATCGCTTCAATGGTCTGAACATCACTGAGCAGAATGCCGAAAGCCTATTGGTTATTAGCCAGGGGCCCGATGACAAGCTATCCATGAGGGCTACTCACGCACAGAGTCTTGACGCGAAGCTACGTTCAAGGAGCAACGAGGTGATTGTTACGACACAACACACCTTGGATGAGATTGAAAATATGTGGACTGGCGAACAGCGGGATAACGATTCTACCTTCTCTACAGCATCCAAAATCGAGGCTTATGCTATCCTCGAGTATCGCTGTTTCCTCAATACCTCTTGGGAGATTGTCAAAGAACTAACCTGCCTCGCTGTCTCGAAGCCAGCATTTGCCATTCTGCAGAAGTGTGCTTTCCCCAAAAAGAGAAATCGAGTTGGAGAGCTGCCAAACACACCAACGGCATGCCCAAGCACGTCTATATACGAAGCAATCAATTGCTTGCTATCTGATTCTGGCTTGCAGAGCTTGACCGCAGCAATTTCAAGTACTCTTATGTTACTACACGCGAGCCCCATCGAAAAGGATAATGAACTATCGTCGTCAATCCTAGACTTACGCGCCCTGCAACACTCCCAGATCGGCAAAATAGTTGACGAGTCCCTGAAATGTGCCCGTAATCGTACTTCGAAACGCTTACAGATGATCTCCCTATCTCAATACTTGAGATCAGGCGGGCGAGGACGAAGAGGATACGAAGCTCATATTCGTCGTAAAAAGGCCGAAATTGAGACGTGGACTTCGAAGTACCGCCGCAGGACCGCTAATAGATCCTTTGCGAGAACCTCAACCAGGTCGGCCTGCACTACAGAGCTGAAGGGACATGATTCCTCTTGCAGCAGGTGTAGCAAGAGCCAGCATGTGATATTAGGGACTCCGTGTCCCGATAAAATCCATGGGGAAAAAGTGACAAGCCCTCATGGAGCTAACTGGGAGCCTATCTCCCCACGCGGATCAACATGCAATACAATCCTTGTACAAGCAGTGACTATAGATATGGAGTTCACCATTCGGCAAGAACGGAACGATTTTTGTTTGTTTATCTTTGACGTGGGATTGGAGACCAAGGACCGTAACGCCATCGCAGAGGTTGTTGAGGAACATCTCAACAATGGCCGCGTCTGTCACTCTCTTCTTCACGGATCTCCGACCTCCAGGATAATATATCAACGAGCAGTTATGTGGAATCTTCCACTTCCCTACCGTCCTTATACCAAGAGAGAGCAGAGGGACCTCGAAGCTTGGGTATCAGAGTTGAGAGAAATGAAAGAACCTGAGATGACAATTAACAAGAAATCAATGCGCCTATGGGATAGCTCTCAGATTATCTTGCACTACCTACGAAACAATCTCAGCTATTGGCATGCTTTGGAAAGAGCGAAAGAATTCCGCGACTATCAGAGAACTCGGCTCCCGGAGTATAAGTATCACGATAAGGATGGAAGTGATGATCCCCAAAGAGTAGACATTAGGTCTTTCTGGGAGTGGCTTGACGGTAAGATTAGGTTTTGATTGAGATATCAGGTAGTTTCTCTTGTCAGCTAAGACTTATGCAATGTCATTAGTGAGTGATATTTTATTGTTGGTAGAATACTGTCCTTTGAACAAAACATCCATCGCTAAAGGCAAGAGCTGATATATTACTCACTTGATGGTTTCGGTCTGCCAATACTCGGTGATACGTGGCCAGTCGAGTATCAAAGGTCTGGGGAAAATGACGATGTTCGGCGAGGGTCTCTCGAAGGTGAGTGCCCCACCCCCTATCCGCTTACCCCCATTCACGTGCCAGGATAGCCCTAGTCCAAGTTGAGAACTAGCGAGATGCTTCACGATTAGGTTATGATTATCCCAGGGATTGCTGGTCTTTAAAACGAGTTCATGTCATTCTGTATCGACAGACTGATACCTGTGGTCTAGTTACTGGCTCATTGCTCCTCAGCCTCTTTTTATCGTGCTTTCTTCTAACTACCTAGGAGGTAAGTTCTGGGAATTCGTAGAGTTCGACAAGTCCATGTTAACGAGTACTAGGGCGGCGACAAAAGCAGAAGGGGATGGCTTATTTGAATTCCGGATGACATCTACGGTTGAGAAAGTGTTTCCGAGGAGGAAGTGGCTACAGCAAGTGGTTGGAGCCATATATTCTTGCTTGATGGTATCGCTTCCACCACCTCAACGTTTTTATCATGCGACTTTCTCAAATTTATGGTAGCAGTCAACCATGTAGCTGCAGCGCTCACTATAAAGCACTGCAATCGCGTTAGTCCGACTTTTGCTTCTGATTATCTATTTCACCGCAGCGTTTTTGACTTTCTTCTGGTGCCAAATACCACCCTTCGCGATCGCAATACAACCCAGTAGTCTTCGAAGATACTACTAGTCGATGGTCTTCATCCACAAGTTTTTATGACAATTCAGAGAGGGAGAAGACTGACCATGCAGGGTACTTACGTAATCTCATCTCTTATGTAAGTAGCAACCATTTGTCAGCAGCGCGCTTATGTAAGTATATTGTTTATGTAAGCCAACAGCCCCTATTTCCCTTCACTAGACTCGAACATGAGTTAAAATAAAAGGCTTGTTTCTCTTCCTTTGACCTCTATATAGTCCTCGTATCTCACAAATTCACGGCCCTACCTAATCTTATCCATATCGTAAGCCGTTTGCTGAGTTGGGTGCGCCGTATGATTGCCTGAGAAAAGGTTACCTAAACTTCTCATCCGATATTCAATGTACACCTGTTGGTGTTATGCTAGCTTCATCTGAAGTCATAGGTTGGGGTCAATAGTAGCTTTTACCCCTCACTTGCGCCTCACATACACATCGAGACATGTTGGAGATTGATGTATATTAAAAGATATACTGCGTTAGGTATTCGGTGTATCATCAGTGTAACCTAAACTCCTGCGGTTGGCAATCCGTATCCCACTTGCATCATCGCGTAGGTTTTCAAAGACACGGATACCTGCCTGAATACTTGCACTCAAACCTCCGTTCGTTTTATAGCCCAAAACTACGAGGCATACTACAACTAGGTAGGGTTTACATTGGCTAAGTAAATCCCCGAATCTCTGTATATCGTGGTATCTTAAGTACTTTTTACGAAAATAGAAGATCGGGTCCCTTCCCGACAAGGCTGCGCTCTTGTAGCAGGCCGTCGGTTATGCAGCCAGCCGAAACACACTTTGGCCCCCATAGATAATACATCACAATAGGTTAGGTATATACCAATATTATATTTGCTCTATATGCCTTTGAAATCCGGTTTATACCTAGTTACTCTAATCTACCTATGCAAGTACGCGATAAAAAATATTGTCACCACCACCGCCTCCATCCAGATCTGTTGGTAGCATCGCCTTTATTCTACGCGCTACTGGCATCTCATTGGTGGCCTTCTCGACACTTGGCGTAGTTGCCTGCACACATTTCCATAGTACTACATATTGATGGTGACCTGCACCGTAAACTCATCCTAGTATTACTACCCAAAATGTCCAGCCTGCTTATCTTATATTCTCCCACGTCCTCAAGTCCGAACTGGAAAGTAGCTCTTCTTTCCAATACGTACGGGTTGGAATATGCTATACAATGTCTCTCGATAACTTTCATTTACTTCCCGCTGCACAGCAAGGGCTGATTCTGAACGGACCTGCCCTTTCTCCCCCTGCAGGCGTTATTCCCGACCTCGTCAGTCCTCCGAATGGCAATACTCTTGCCCTCGCCGTCAGTATATCATGTTTGTGTGTGTCAACGATGGCATTTGCTCTGGGAGTTTACTCGAAGATACGCCTTATGAAGAATTGGCGTGTTGAGGACTGTAAGGATTCCAATCTGGTTGTAAACAACCCCTGGACTAACAGCTCAATCTGCAGTTATTGCGTTTGCGGGATATGTAATTTGGCCTCTTCTTACCACTCAGTATGACACTAATAAATTCTTCCAGGCATTGTCTATTGGTTTTGCCTACTCTTCTTTCAGTATAGTGGTCGGTACGGGTTACTTCGTCCATCAGTGGAACATCCGCGTCAAGGATTTATCTAGTATTCTTTATGTAAGCCTGGGTGCATTTCTACCAGATTTCATACACTTATTTGCCTTCCTACTTGACTCGTTATTCTTCTTTCTTAGGCTCCGAGTTAACCACTAGTGGTAGGCCATTCATATCGGTTCGGATCTATACGCCGCACTTATGATGTGCTTGACTGCCGCCATACTTCTCGAATGGAAACGAATCTTTGTCCCGCGTGGTACTCGAGGACATTTATACGTAGGTTTCTTCATTTACATCATAATATCTGCTTGTCTCTCTTGCGTTTATATAGAAGTATACTAACCCTGGTGAGGTTAGTGGATGTGCCATGCTCTAGTATGGATCAATGTCATGTTCTATGCGTCCATATTGATTGCCGGCAATAGTTTCTGCAAACCATTTGCAAAATTATGGGACAAGACGCTCCCTGGCACATGCCGCGACGGAAGGGAGGCTGTGGATGTTGCTAGCGGCTCAATTAATCTCGCATCTCATTTGGTCATCTTGGTATTGGCTCAAAGAAATATCTGGAGGTTGCATCTCAGAACTAAGAAGAAGCTCGGTGTTGCTCTTATCTTTGCTGTTGGTATATTGTGCGCAAACCAATATTTCCCCTTCCTGCTCCTCTCTTTGCTTGATCCTCGGTGTCTGACCTTTTCCATACAGCGCCTGTATTGCGGCTGGGTTTCGACTCGCTGCTTCGGTCAAGCTCCTTCACTCCCCTGATGCGACATACCATATATGCAACGTAGCACTGTGGTGCCACGTCGAAATAACGTGTGCAATTCTGGTCTTTTACTTGCCAATTCTCCCAACAGTCTTTAGGCGCTGGGCTCCCGTCATTGCGGCAACCTCATCCAATTGCTTTTCTACCAATGAGGCAAAAAGCAGCAATAATCCCGCCTGGCGCACCAGTTCATCCCAGCCACCAAGTGATCAACGATACGGTGTACCTGCCGTGCAGTCCGAGTCCACGAATGCGGACTCTTGGGAGTTGACTACCTACTCCCGACTCCCGGACCACATACGCTATCCTCCAGCTGCAATCTTACGAACCACGGATGTCACAGTCGTCAGGGAACACGGAAGTGAAGAGAATGTATTTGAAATGCACCGACACAATGCATGGAGCCAGCACTATATCTAGGTCTCAATGCTGTGTGGAGTAGTGACTAGTAGTCATATCACGAGATTATATGCTAAGAGAAGGCCTTTAGAAGCTGTACGGAAGCCAGTCAAGCTAGGAATATCATGAAAGATCCTTGGGTTTCACTCCATCACCACAATATGAACACACTCTCTACATCTATAATGTAGCATTAGGGTCGCCAACACCCACCTTATGAAACCACCAATATTACCTACTCTGCCGGTTTAGGCGTGTCTCTGTAAGCAGGCGGCAAAGTACCCTCTAGGGCCAGCTTGATCTGCTGGGCTAGGATGCGCGAGTACCAGCGCTGTAGCTGCGCGTGCCCGCCCATAACCCAGTAATTTTCCAAGCGGAGAGGGCGCTTCCACAAACCACGGATCTCGCCCTCGGCATCCAGCGCCCACGTAGCGTCCAGGCGAGCAGCTATCTCCGAGGGCCCTAACACGTTTTTGGCTTCTGTACCGTCCTTAATTCCGTCGGAGTCTACGCCCTTAGCGCTGCCACCGCTGAGTATTTCCTCCGCCGTGGTACGCGCGTCGCAGTCGGCGAACCCCGTGCACCACACTATGGCATCGGCGTCCAGCGTGCTCCCGTCCGAAAAGCGGAGTCCGGTCTCCGTGAACGCCACCGGCTCGGCGCCGCCCTTAACGCCGACCTTCCGGTCCGCAATCAGGTGCACGCCCTTGTCCATGTCCACGTAGTGGCCGCCTGCACGTTCGAGCAAGTGGTGCTGCAAGTGCGCGTCTGGATGGCAGCTGTCGATCACCGGAAATCCGGCGTCGGCCAGGGGCTTATATCGATCGCTGCCAATAGTTAATAGTAGTTCCCCAAGGAACAATACGCTGGGGATACTCGCGGCTCTTGGAATGCTTTCTGAGAGAGAAGGCCATGAACTAATTGAGTATCGATAGCCGTCGGTACGGCAAGAAGCATTTTATCGGCGACGTCTATTGGCAAGTTGTCGTAGGCGCCGAATGAGCGAGCATCAAAAAGATAGTCCATCGGTACGATATATGTCGGCGATCTGACTACCATTGTTGTCTCTAGCCCCGCCGCGTAACAATCTTCTATGATGTCAAATCCCGTATTGGCCGATCCGATTACGAGGGCGGACTGGAAACGTCAGATTCTGTGTAAGTAAAGGTTTGAAATTAGTTAGGTATCTTCACCTTAGCTCCTTGATCTACCAAAGACTTTCCACTCTTGTACTTTGCCGAGTGTACAGTGATACCCTTATACTGGTAGGAACCTGAAAGTGATGGAAGATAGGGTTTATGAGAACCTATGCCCGTCGCCTGAACAAGCTGCTTGCAGATGACCTTTCTGTGGCCATCCGGCGTTTGGAACTTAACCACCCATCGCCCATCTACTTGATCGTATATAGTCGAATGGATGTTGACAGAGTTGATTATGTCCAGGTTGAAGACTGAGGCATAGCGTTTGAGATGTTCGCCTAGCTCTTTTCCTGTGAGTAGATGGGGTGTTTGTAGTTTCTTGTCGTAACCTTTCCTTTGTTAATCATTCCAGTATTTCTCGCCAGGCCAAAGTCTTACTTACGGAGGTACGGCAGCTCTGTACCGGATGTTGGGATGTGAAAAGTCAGACATTCATACCGAAGGATCCAATTGTCACCAACTTCGGCATTCCTGTCGATTATAACACTCTCGACGCCTAGAGCTTTTAATCGGGCTGAGAGGACAATTCCACTGTGAAATTCAGTTAGGTAACTTCATATCGCAGATCTCTAGCTATAGCCTGATGGTTATGGGTTTTCTGACTTACGAGTTTCCGCCACCGATAATCAAGACATTCGTCTCAATCGTTTCGATAGCCTCCAGGTTTCTCCCAGGGGACTTGAGAAGACCTTCGTCCTCTACTTGTACGTCCAAGTTCTCGATCCAAGTGCATAGAAACCAGATTTTCCATTCAATGATATCCTTGCCTGCCTCGCCTTCCACCTTGGTCGGTAACAGTGCCAGTCTACCACTGCAAGTAGCTCCAGGCGTGGTTGTCTTAAACGTAACTCTACAGTCAACAAAATGCTAAGTTTCGTAAGTTTACGTCTGTTTCCAGCCGACATGAATCTTACCAGAACTGGGGAGACCGTGACGAAAGTCGCCGTACCGTCGAGTCTCATATCACCCACAACCCCCCTTAGTGCCTTTGTTTCTAGAAGTGCCGTAGAAATTACCCCGGCAGTCGTGAAGGTGCGTAAGTGAGACGTCAAGGCCAACATATCACGCCAGAATGCCTGGCCGACAAAGAAGCACTCTGCCAGCCTTTTGGCGTTGTTCGTGCTCCAAGCATCGTTGATCGCGCTTAGAACTATGCGCGCTTGCTTGCTTGCCTCTTCGCTGCTAATTGCAGTCGAGTCCACCGTGCCGGTGGCAATGAGGGGTAGAGGTTGGCACAGGTCCTTGCGTAGATCGGCCTTCGCGGGATATTCATCATACGATGATTGGACCTCGAGACTTGCTCCTGGAAAATATTAGATATCAGGCGGGAATCGTTGGTCCGGACTTACTTGACGACATTTCCGACATGCGCGGCGCCAACTACTCAACGATAGAATTGTTTTCAGTCAAAAACGGAAGCGACAGAAGGCTTCATCAATCTTTCGATCTTTTTTGACAAGATAGGGATGTAACAGAAGGCTCTTGATACGCTTCACATTCAACATTTACGAACATAGAGGGGAAAAAGAGTACTACGAGAGCACATTAGGTAATTGCGCCACGCTGCCAATGGGCGAGGGGCAACACACTCCAAGACCTGTCACTACTACTTACCCCTATGTCGATCTCCGACGCTGGAGGTCACACAGTGGTAACCTGTCTGGCTTGGAGACTCGGCATTTAGATATGTAGCACAGGCCGGGGTTTCAATGCATGCAGGGAAAACGCGATGTATTTCGCTCGCTATGCGGAGTTATAATGTAGATGGATAAGGTTCATATGAAGGCTGGCATTCGTAACATTGGAGAGATTAGCTGATATATTACATTCCACATTGCTTCATGGTAATTGTATTGCAGTAAATCATTGGGCAAGGCGGTTCATCCCTAATCGACTCACACCCTCTATATCTTCATTTGCTCTTGACGGCGGCATGCGTAGGTGCGCCATCATCGCTGTAGCTGTTGCCATCGTGACGGTGTAGCTAATTAGATGCTCGTAGCGGGTATCGCACCTCTCGCGCCCCAGATACTTTACCTCATGGTCGGGATGTAGACTGAATAATCCATATCGCATGTATACCTATGTACAGAGTCCATATTTATCACACGGTCATCAATTGATTGCACATCTCGTCGATACATGTGGAAGCTATGATGCAGGTATGCTGCCGAGGTGGAGTGCAAGAACACACAAATATCCTGTGGATCCTGTCTTCGCATGCTGATCCGGGAGTCAAAAGGTGTAGGTTAGAAGCTTCCCATCATCGTAGTTCTCTATCAGCTAAGGTTGATGCTACTGCATCCCTCAGCGTTCAACTTCACATAGTGGGCCAATGCTAGAGGCATCACTCCTTCTGGAGATGTCGATGAGCAAGTTAGCTATGGTAAAAGACGCCAGGTAAAGAGCTTCCCAGCGAGCAAGATCACGAGGTCCCTCTTTAGCATTGAATGCGAGCATAAATATCGTGCCCACAACAAAGAGGGTAGTTCCAGAGTAGCTTCTTAGTCAAAAGCTTTCTGTAGGAGTACTAGTAAGTTACTCCCAACTCTGCAGTGGCTGGAAAGTTCATCACGGTGCGTACTTCCCTTCAAAGAAATATCAAGAAGCGGCTTAGGCAACTACCCCTTTCCCACTAACAGTCTTGTGAGGGGAGGAACGGGGCCAGCAGTAACGGAGGCATCATACTCTACAGACTCCTGACTTCCAGTATTGAAGTACCTACTAAGCTGCAGGTAGTAACTGTCAAATAGGGGGTGACTTACTAAGGCTAGTTCCTAGGTGCATACTGGTTCCCGTGCGCAATAGAAGCGGAGACAGAGGCAAGCGGACTAATCGAACGGATTCAAA
This sequence comes from Hypoxylon sp. FL1150, assembly GCA_022495205.1. Lineage (NCBI taxonomy): Eukaryota > Fungi > Ascomycota > Sordariomycetes > Xylariales > Hypoxylaceae > Hypoxylon > Hypoxylon sp. FL1150. The sequence continues at coordinate 64,821 of MU376210.1, read as the reverse complement.
GGGGTAAGAAGAGCGGACTAAGCGCAGGCAGGAGATGAAGCGGCATAATCTGGCAAGCTAGACCTTCTAGACACTTGCAAGTAGGCTTTTGCCCACATCCCCCCAAACAAAGATTTTCTTCCTTTCTTCCCTCTAAAATTTCTTCATCCTTTGTGCACAACCAACACACCTCCATCACCTATCCTCTTCAACAAGCCACTCTAGAGAGTTTTACCATGGTCTACTTCATTCTACTACACAAGCAAGACGATCAAGTTCCCCTTCAACCCAATGCGAGCCTACCTGCTCAACCCATGGGAGAAAACACAGCCGACAGCATCCTGGGCCCCCTACCCTTAATTCACTAGCTGAGATTGACGCTTCTACAGAAATCTCATGTACACGATGAGTGGTATGTAGACTATTCGATCAATTACACTCGTGTTCAGTGTTGGAGGTGTTAACAGTCGTATTTTTACCAGGTTACGATGATGTATTCCGAAACATAATAGTAGCCGGATATACAGCCAAGTCCGTGAACGGTATCCCCTCAAAAACCAGTGCCTTGTGGTGCATTGGTAGAGGGAAATTGACAGCATCGCCGACAGCATCCATTCCGGTCTCTATTTCTTGTACCAGGTGCGTCAGCGCGCTGCGCGGCAACGGCTCCATGAAGAGAAAGCGATCATATAACAAGTCGACGGGGAGTCTCCGGCGGTTTAGGAGTGGCTCGTCTGGCGGAATCGCCGACGATACAGAAGTGGCTCGTTTGAGTCTGGATACACCTTTCGCAACACAACTCATACTGCCTACCTACGTAGGCCGGCCGCTTCCAACGGTCGATACAGAGCTTGGGCGGCCTGTGCCGACTATCCCAGCTGGCGCAGGCTCAGGTACCATGAGCCCAGTAGCGCCCTTTTTCAGCCGGCCAGGCGACTGCGCATCGTCTCCCGCGGCCCTTACACTCTAATACTGTAGCCCCTGGTGCCTCTGCCACCCTACGTGCTGAACCAAGACCAGGGCGGCAGTTACCTCGGGCTCGTGGATATATGATACAATCGGCCAACAAAACCCCCAACCTCGTCACATTCGGCGGTCCCATCAAGCTAATATAGCTTCGTTTCTTCCCGTGATAGAGCTGTCCTGCGTTTTATCTTTGGGGAGGAGTGTTGAGGTACCCGGCCTGGAAATAAATGAATGCATGCTGAAGCCTCCCCAAGGGGTAAAGATTAACTCTATGTCTATTGGGGATCAGGACGAGCTTAGGTCTCGGCTGCTAGCGCTCTATGATGAGGATCAATTCGCCCTATTCTTCGACGAGCCTGTCAAGTTTCGTGACCTTATTGAAGGAGTTCAACATCCGAAGGATGAGGAGACCCCTAAAGCCTCTTCATCACGAAAGGTTGAGAACGACAAACCGAAGGTTATTGAGAAGGAAATGATCGTGCTGGATGATGATGATGCTGTCTCGACTGATTCAGAACCTTCAGGACAAAAGGCTAAGGCACCTTCTGTTGTGAAACCTAAGCTTGTTTTGCCTCCAAAGCCGCGTTTGCTGCCTTCACAGTCTGAACACGAATCAGGCTCCCAAACCACAAGTTTTCACACCTGCAAATCCACAACCACATCTCCAACCACACCAACAAAGTCATTTGCGCCCACAGCTACCATGGCACCGACTTCCAAACTGACTAACGCACCCAATTAGCGTGCCAGCTGGTACAATGTTGCATTGGAGGACGTTCTACCCACCCGCGGCTTCGTTTTCGTGCAGGATCAGCAGATCTTCAAGGACGAGCAGCACGGCTTCCTTGTCAAGATGGCACTCCAGGTCGTGACGCCTTCCCTAGCTGTTGTGATTTACGTCCGGTAAATCCTCATGCATCCTTACTTCACCCGGCACACGCTGAGGATGAGTAGTTAGCGATGTTTCTTTCGAGACGAGGTCATGTTTGTACGTTTAGGGTAGATTTATAGAATCTTTCGTCATTAATTACCTAGATACATCTGGACATGTCAGCAGCCCACTTGCTGACTTTCGTCTTCAATCAAGAGGTTATGTAGGGTGTAGACATGAGAAACGTCTAATAGAACGGATTTCCTAAAGATACCTACCTAGGTAGTTAGGAGGTAGATATATAAATTCGTATATATCTATTCAAATGATCTCGTACTTTTATCCATCCACAAAGCCGTTTCATGTAACATTTTAGCACCAGATCAATTTGTGCACCCAATTCCCCCTCCTTCATAAAACTAGCATTTCCAATCCAAAGAGCGCAAGACTTGTTTCAACCCACCAAAAACCCCCACGGACCCGTCGTTCTCAAATCTCCTTAACAAACCCGACCTCAACAATACGGTCCATAGCGAGCCTTAAGTTCGCAATCTTGGCGCGCGTGTTGTCGCGGATCCACAGGAACGTGGTCAGAAGGACGCGGCGCGGCAGCGACGTCGCCGCGGGCCGGATGTGCATCTGCTCCTTGCCGACGATGTACATGACCTTGCTGGCGAACGCGCGGTCCAGGCGGCCCAGCTCCGCCCTCGCGGTCTCGTCGGCGAGCGCCAGGACCTCGCGCTTCTTCTTCTTCTCCTCGGCGCTTTCGTGCGCCGTCCTGACCTCCTCCTGGTGGTGGCTGTCGTCCGTGTCGGTGGTGCGGCTGTCGCGGTCGCGGGCGGCGGCCGTCGAGGTGGCGGCGCTGCTATCCTCGTGCTCCTCTTCGACGACTTCCTTGGGCGGCTCGTTGCCGTGGCCGTGGCCATGGCCGGTAGCGTCGCGGATCACGTAGTTGCGGACTTGCTCGTAGATGAGGGCCGCAAGGTCGGGCGTGATGACCTCGTCCATGAACCCATGGCGCACGACGAGCCGGTAGCAGCCGGGCACCGCGCCGATGCGGGAGACGGCGTAGCGCTCGCTGGATGGGACGGACGGCGCCTCGACGGGGTGGAGGTGGAAGAATACCATTGCGTCGGGAACTGTGCCGAATTTGCTGACGAACTGCGTGAATACCATCGGCGTCAGGGTCCCCGTCTTGTCGAAGAAGATGCCGAAACCTCGGATCCGGCTGACGGTGCCGCCGCCCCAGCGGGGCGCCAGTACGAGTCCACTATCGGGGCTGTCGTCCGTCCGGTGCACGAGCTGCGCGGGGCGGAAGCGGTCTTCGGCCTCGGCGTGCCATTGGTTTTCCTTGCCGAAGCGCCAGAGCAGGAAGATGCATGTGAGGATGCCGGCGATGGTGATGGTGAACCAGGCTCCATCAGGTACCTTGGTAAGCGCAGACGAGAGATACAGCCCGTCGACGGTGGCGAAGAAGAGCCACGGCAGGAAGACGAGAAGAGGAGACAGGCGCCAGACGATTAGGGAAGCGAGCGTGACCATGCAGGTGTCGAAGAATGTCACGAACATGACGCACACGCTTGAGAAGTTGTTAGTGTATATCCCTAAAGAGAATGATGTGAAGTAAGTTTTAAGAAGTTCCTACCCATAGGCATTTCCGAGGCGCGTGGTATTCGAGTACACACAAGTGACGAGGATGGTTCCGCATAACAAAATCCAATTGACGAAAGGAACGTATAGTTGTCCGTGGAATTTCGTCGACGTGTGGACAACTTTAACCTGTGGGCAATACGAGAGTTTCATTAATTGACTAATGAGCTATTCGGGGCAATTAGCACGTATATCCTGTTAGAGAGGGGGTTGTGTTTTACCTGGAAGACAGCAGTAATCATGGCTTGCGAGGCAACGATAGCCGCCAGGACGGCCACGATCAAGCTGGGGTACAGCATACCCGGAGGCACAGCGTTGTAGAAGGGGTTTGTGTACGCCTCGGGATGTACGCTGATGAATGCGGCCTGCCCAACATACGCCAGTAGAAGACAGGGGTAGCACCAGGATAGCCAACTTATCTGGATGGCCCTCATGCTGAAGGCACCCAAGTCTGCAAACAGCGCTTCGACACCAGTGAACGCGAGCAGAATACCGCCCAACATTTTCCATGCAGCCGTCTTCTTCTCTACGAAGAAGTGGATAGCAAAGTAAGGGGAGAAGGCCTTCAACACCGAGTGATCGTACATAACCAGGTTGTAAATGCCGAACCCGGCGTTGAAACCAAGCCACAGGATCACGATCGGGGCAAACAGTGTTGCGAGCTTGGTCGTGCCGAGGGGCTGCAGGCAGAAGAGAACTACCAGAATCGCGCACGACGCACCGACAATGGTAGAGCTGCTGATGTCGGGGCTTACCACCGATAGGCCCTGGACAGCACCCAGCACGGACTGCGCGGGCGTGAGGACGCCGTCCGCGATAACCATGGACACGGCGAGGACGCCGATGGTCTTGAGGAGACCCCGCATAAACTTGCTTCGTTCCATGGACGATCGCAGCGTCCGGTTCGAGGGCCGCATGTCGCCAGTCTCGTGGCGCTCCATCTTTATCAGGCGCGCCTCTCGAGGGTCGCGATCTGTGATGTTGGCCTGTCCCCCTCATCAGCACCGATGCACGACTTGAACACCATATAATACTCACATATCGAGTCAGCAGCGAGTAGCAGCTGAAAGTGCCTCCTTCTCCCTGATTGTCAGCCCGCAAGATGATCAACACGTATTTCAGCGTGACCATGATAGTCAGGGACCAGAGCACCACGGAGAGGACCTGGAGCAGGTCATCGTAGGTAGGCTGATCGGTGAAGGTACTCGAGAACACGTAAAGAGGACTGTAGACGCGGTTGGTATCAGCTCCATCCACAAGAACATTTTCAAGGCAAGAAAAGAGCGATCTACCTCGTCCCGATATCACCGTAGATAGCACCGATAGACTGGTACGCTAGCCTTCAAACACGGTGATCGATCAGCACAAAAGCTTGAAGACACAACACACCATGCTCTACAATGGAATGGGAGCTACGGTACCAGAGCAGCGTAGTGCCCCTGAAGACCTGCTTCTTGCGGCCGTCGTCGCGCAGCCAGTCGTCCTCGTCCTCGACGTCGAGGTGGTCGCTGCGGCGCTCGTGGGACGCGCGCGAGGCGGTGCGGCGGCTGCCCGGCGTGCGGACGCGCGTCAGGCTGCGCGTGCGGTAGACGCCGCCGAGGTCCGGCGGCGGGGCGGCGGGCTTGATGGCCAGGTCGTCGTTCCCGGCGGCGATGGTAATCGTGGGTGCAGCCATAGGGAACTGAAACCGTAAATCCACTGGTGTTATTGAAGGGACATGAAGGGTAGCAGTAGTATCGAGTACGTAAGTTTTTGGTTATTGGAGGTCATTCACACGGATACGAGGGCAGCGGTATTAGAACTAGACTATAAGCTCCGCATTGCATAAGAAGGAGGAGGGGGTGGTCTAATATAAGAGGCTAGACACGCAACAAAGGATGGATGGGATGTGTGGATGCGGGCGCTGGTGAAAGGAAACCGGCCAGATCCAATCCAGACCACAGCTCAAACGCCTTGCTTGCTGCTTGCTGCAATATCAAGATCCCAGATCCAGGTAAAAAATTATTTCGCCTATCTCTCCCTCAAAGCCTACCTCGTTACGATAATAAGACGGCTCAACCGCAGACCGTGGGGAATATTCAAGTATCTTATTGATCCTGCCTATAGGTATTTGCATATGCGAACCAATAAATTCCATGAGCGTCGCGTATCAGAGCTTCCTGTTCGACTTTGTCATAAATGATATCAATAGCCGACCAGGGGTGAGATAGCAACCTGGGGGGTGCCACATTGACATCTGAGAGAGCTCCAGGCAAGCCAGGATAGCTCCCCTGGTTGGGGTAGCTCCACTGCTATCATGATTGCGTCGACGATAGCTTGCAGCAGAGCTGACAATTGGTAGCGTCCTGCGACCTTCAGGGGTCCCAACCCAACGGACAGAAGCTTGCATCTTTGTTAGAAAGACTAGCTTTTGTAGCAGTCGAGGGATGTAGTTGAATGCTACCGTAACTTTCCGACGCTAGGTCATAAGTCACATTTTAACTTCCTACCTTTATTTAGGAGGAGGCCTCTTTCGCAGCATGCTGTCTGGATGGGCGCGGGGGGAGAAGTGTGAAAAGATGACGCCAAGACCCAGTCCCACGGATTTGATATAGGGGTGCGTATGACAGACTCGTCGGGCCGTCGAATTAGAGAGCTTGATGCTTATCTCGAAGTGAGCCTCATGGTAAGGGGGGACAGTCATCACCACAAAAAAAATGACGAAATAAGGTGTAGGGTCTAAACAAAGGGTGGATCCGGAAAGGTGAGGGAAAATGGCTCATTCCGACAGTATGCGAAGCGGAAGTTCTTTTCGGTGTCCAATTTCAGTTTGTGTTACCGCAAATATCAAGTACATAGTAAAGCGCTGAAAGAAAAAAAAGTTGTAAGATTATTCTAACCTTAAGCTAACGTAAGTAGCCATGCAATAGTCGAAACAGTGTGTTTCACTTGAGACGAAATTATACAAACCTCAATTTTGGGCCTGAAGTTTTACTCGTCGAAGGACACTATACTGAGAGCTTTGTAAGGAGCAGGAAACCAGGTAGGTAGGTAGTGTAAAGCTTCATCAGCGTATGTGGGCGTTCATATACCGTAAATATGCGCTGAGGTGCATTGCGGCTTTCCCACTCAGGCAGTTCATATAGAAAGTCATACTTGAAATGAGGATTAGAGGGGTAATACGATTGATTTTTTCCCCTTTCCCACAAAAGAAATGACTCTTTTCTCTACCTATTTTTATCTTTTCTTCCAGATGTTTCGCGCTTTACTTTTTTGTCTTACCAATAGACCGGTTCGCAGGTGAGGAAATATCCGATCGACATACGCCACACATGGGCCATTTGCGATTATTAGATACCCGAGTATGGTCTAGATCAATCTAATTGGTCGACTGTTTGTCCGTTGCCATTTGCGCCATTGGTCTCCCCCGATACCTTGGTGCCGTCTTCACGCGCGACGGGGAAGCACCAGTTGAAGTCGTCCTTGACCTTTCCGAGCTGGATACCCTTTAGCTGGGTCAGGAGTCGCAGACATATGGGGCCAGCATCTTCGTTAGAAGCAGGGATGAAGGTAACTTTCTCCTGTCCACCCTCTGTCGACAATCTAGAGTGTTTTCCGATCGTAGATGAGATGGATTGCGGCGAGGCGGGGTCAAAGCGTCTGGTGATGGACCTTATTGGCACAAGCGCCGCCGCGGTACCAGCAGCCATGACTTCGGAGAACTTGGGTAATTCTGCGTATTTGATCTGGGGTTATGTTAGCATATCTCGACGCAGCCTCCTGGCTTGAGCGGATGCGGGCTTACAGATCTCTTCTCCACCTTCCAGCCAAAGCTACGGCCGATGTCCGTGATGCTGTCGGCCGTCACGCTCTGTATCACGTTCTTGGAGTCGGGCACGACGAGCGTCACGTTGTCGCCATCCACAACGGCACCGATGAATCCGCTCGTGCTAAACTCGTCAATCTCGGAGTGCGTCGCGCTGTCCAGGTGAAGCGTGATGCCGTAGCCCTCAGTCCTCGCCTTGTCGCTCCATCGGAGCACCGGCGCATAGTTGCCTCCAACCTTTGCGCTTCCCACTCCGTTCGGCGCCGCACGATCGAAGTCGTCCAAGATCAACGCGTCCACCGGATGGGTGCCGTGGTACACGCCTGTAGGTAGGACGTAGACGCAGAAGGTGTACTCTTCGGGCGGGCTCAGTCCCAACTGTGCGCTCGATCCGTAGACCTGCGGTCGGATGTACATGGCGGCGCCCGTCTCGTGGGGCGGGACGTACTCGGCATTGAGGGCGACGGCGGCCTTCACGGCGTCGAGGAACAGGTCGGTGGGTACGGGAGGAACCGAGATAAAGTCGGCCGAGTGCTGCATGCGGACGGCATTGCGGTCGGGTCGGAAGATCTGCAGGTCGCCGGACGGGTTACGGAAGGCCTTGAGGCCCTCGTAGGCTTGTTGGCCGTAGTTGAGGGCCGGTGCCATGCCGTGGATGCGGATGTACGGATCCGTTACGAACTTGAGGGGCGACCATTTTCCCGTCTTCTGGGAGAATTGCGACTCAATGTGTCCATTCACTGGTAGGTCAGAGGGATCAATCAATCTGTTTCTGGTTGTCTTGTCACTTCAAGATCGAGACAGAACTGACTCACCCTCGCGCACTCGAAAGCCAACGTTGGACCAGTCAATGGTGTTGACCGGGGGTGGTGGAAATGGGGCCATTATGTCCTTTGTTGTTGACCCTAAATACCGAAGCTTTCAATTAACTAATGTACCACACTAATATCTCAAATCCAGAGCGTAGGCAGCGTCGAGAGGTGATCAATACTAGAACCAAAATAAGCGATCAGTTCATTGGCTCATCAGTTTTTCTCATGAAAATCCGAATTTCATGTAGGTACAACCGTGTGCTAAGGCAGGGGTCGACCTCACCTCCGAATTTCGGAACCGCGGGGTCACGCCCTGTAGAAGCCTGGAACGTCAGCTTAGTCAGCTCTCAGGTCGACGTAATTGCATTACCAAGCAATTCACAGGCAAACGATGCGATTCTTGAGGTGAAATTGAACTGAATTTTAGACACGCTGGAACACCATTGCTAGTCGTACAAGATCGGCCATAGCCTTTTATATCATCTCCGAAGTCCTTTGACCTGCTAGCTTCCTCTCCCCTTTGCTTCGAATCCTTTGATTAGATGGGATCGCTTTGATTCCATCTATCAAACCGCGAAACCGCAACCACCTTGATCATAAGTTTGGCTCGACCCGGGCCGCCTGTCGCCGCGGATCTTACTAGGGGCCCGAATAGTCCAGGCCAAACCTCTAGCACTGACGCCTTCGCGCATTCGTTGGGCTGTACGTAAGGGAGGGGCAATATGGGTTTCAGGAAACTTGTCTGAAGCACCATCTAAGCGTTGGTTGTAAAGTGTGATAAATCACCCAATGGGTTTAAGACATTGGGTTAAGATGCCTTGGCATATTTGCCAAGTAAGATTCGTCCCAAATTGTCGAGGACCCCAAATCGTCTTCTGCGTAGCCGAGACTAACAACCCCGCTGGCCCGTAAATCGTCGAGAATCATGGTGATTGATGGTAATTCTTAAGTTGGTGAAATTGTGTAATCTATGGCCAAAATATTGGCCAAAGAGGGGTCAGGAATTCGTGGTGAGTCCTTCGTCGTGATGATGATATTTGGTCTCTCTAGTCGCTCCCGAGGAGCGGCACATGCCAGTTAATAGCATTGCCAAAGATGAAATTGGTTGGTTAGGATGGGTATGAGGTGGTGACCCAGGACCAGAACCAGGTGTCCGACTCAGCAGTCGGCGAGGGGTTCGTGGGGTGCGTAGCGATGGGCTCCATTTCGACGTTGTGCCGTGTTTCTGTTTTTGGTGCTTTCTTATCGTATCTGTGATCCTCACCTGTGGATGATCCTTTTAACCAAGTGTGAATCAAAGATGGAATTTCGTGTTCTTCTTGATGAAACGGGGTAGATCTCAGATGTCTTCTTTATATATGCGTCTCCCCACAGATTGCGGGGATGGGTGTATATTGGTGAGCGATCCTTGCTGAGGGCGGAACTCCGGATGGAACGTTGGGGATACTCTGGGGTAGCTGGCTTGGGACGCTTCCGAGGCTTCCTCTTCTTTATGAACTTCAAATAGTGAGATGTAGCAACTCTTGACTTGATGTCTTGTTGGGGACAACTCGGGGGCCCAGAGCCTAGTTATATCAAAGAGGAAAAGTGTATCGATGACGTGTCGTGCAAGCAAAACCTCCTGGATTTGTAAGTTACGGTGGTTCGGAGCTATCGTTCGGACTGCGGAGGTCCACCAACCATCGAGTGATCGCGCAGCGCTACCAGCTCCCTTCCACGTTCCCCGACTAGACGGATCCTATCTAACGTGCTCTCGGCCGAGGGTACCTTCGAAGATAGATTACTCCTCCTTCTGGTGGTGTTGTCGTTTGCTTCTTACATGTACCCACATATGATGTATGCCCCTTCATCAGGGATCGGCGTCAAATGAGACGAGGGCAATAGAGTGGACAGGTTATTAATGCCCCCGAAGCATAGTGGTTAATAATCATGAAGCACCGGCGACTTTATCCCACGGGCCACTGCCAGCCCACGACATCGCATGATCGCGTGCGGAGTTTCCCATGTGCTACCTACCCAACCCAAGCCCCCTTACCCCATACCCGCAACCCACAACCCACCACATCTACCGGCGCCGACGTACGACGTACGATGGAGTCTTAGATCCTCGACCGGTGAGCCATGTTTTGACTTTGTTTTACCAATTATGTAACCGTGTCACGAGAATATCATGTAGTGCCTCTTCATGGCCACAACCTTCCGATATGATGCTTAGTTCTAGAACGACGCGGTAGTTGGAGACAAATACAAACCCCTTCTATCATCTGATGATCTCACGTGCGATCCAAGCAACTACGCGTCGTCCACGTCTTGGCTGAGGTTTCTATCATATCTCCCTTGCAGCATACATAGGCCCGTCTGCTGACCATACATACCTCTACCGTTACATGGGGAGTATCAGACTAGACCATTCGATAATTTCGAGGACCCGAGTTCCCAGCTCAGTGCGAGTGTGGCGAAAGGCTTCAGAATCCAGTTGAAGACTAATATACGCTCTTGGACGTGCCAATTATTTAGGAATGTATACGTCATTGGCTAGTCGTCGCCTACTCGCGGATTCGACGAGGAACATTACCTACCTAGGTAGAATATTAGAAAGCGTAAGCATCGATTCGACTTCTTCATTATTCCCGGTGGAGAGTATGGTTGGGGCAAGATCATGATTTTTCCAAAGTCGATGCCCAACTGGAACGTTCTCAACAACCGTACTCGTGCCCAGTGAGTGATGCTTGAATACCTAGAAATGGTCAACGATAAACATTGGTTTTCGTCAAATTTATGAAGTTGCGCTTTTGATAGCACAGCTGGCATCGCTCTGCGATCGCTATCTAACAGACGCTCGCAGCAGCACCCTCGAGGCAGACTTCCAAAGACAGCCAGATCACACGCGCAACACTAAAGACGAGAGATAATGACATGTTATGGCTCGGGAGATTTTTGTTCATTTTTTGATGATGGGGATTTTGTAGTAAGTCCTCACGAACAACCGTCAGAACTACCCTAATGTACAAAGTAGCCCAGCTAGCAATCGCCTTTTCTTTTCAATCCGACCACCAAGCCTGGCCGCAAAAACCATAGCAGTTCCACACACTCCTTCCTAATGCCTAGTCCTGCTCTAAAAACAGTTATCCCTCTATGCAAAACTGACCTAAACGCAACTATGCCATGTGCGGTTCCATCCGTCTACCGCTCGCAAGCGGACTTTTAGTACAGTCTAAGTCGGAACCGACCCATCAATGAATGCAGTCAACGCAAAACCCCAAGCTTGTCAACGCCATTCTCATGCGTGTCGCCAGAAATTGTCGTACAGGGGACTCTAAAAAGAGGTAGGAGTATCTGTTTCGGCTATGAAAATGCAGATATCACGGATCCCAACGCTGAACGCCAACAGAGCTACAGAACCACATCAAAACGCCTAATTCGCAGAAGTGAAGAACCTAGCATCCGAAGAAACTAGCTACAACATCGCCGAAGATACCCGCCTTACGGCCGAAGCTGCAATTCTTTCTGTCTAAGAAAGCCCTGCAAGCTTCTGCAGTGTTACCAGTACACCTGAAGTCTGTTAGCATGACTCCACAATGGTAACTTTGAAGTGTGCTTACCGCTGACACCCTGTGTCAAAGTCGAGGTAGCTTCAGTGTTTCGGTTACCCAAGCTTACTGTCACCACATCTTGAATACCGCCCTGAGTCTTCAAGTTGTTGGCCCATTTGTAAACCTTCTCATCCTCGCGACCATCGCCGATAACCATAAGGAAATCAGCAGCGCTCTGCTCAGGTCTTCGAGAGGCTGCTTGCATGTCACGGTAGACTTGAGATGCGGCGGTTTCCTTGGTCCAGTCAATAGACTCAACCACAACACAGTCATCCAGTTGTGTAGCGTGGACACGCTGCTCTTCACAGGATTCGTTGATGTGCCCGGTCCAGTCACTCGCTTGCCGCTCGGCATTGGCATAATCATCGGCGTTCTTGTAGTGGAATGTCAACGAGCAATTGCGATCCTCGATTTCAGATCCAGGAGTGCGCTCAAGGTAATATTGGAGGATTCCTCGGACCGAATCTTTCCAAGAGGTAACTCTGTCATGATCTGCCACTTCAGTCCATATGGACGTGCGGCTGTTCTTGATGAAGCAACCATTCTCCGCTATGAGACCCAAGTTAGGGACCAAGCGGAAGAGGCGATCAAGCTCTTCAGGTCTCCGTCCGGACATAACATATACCGTGTTACGCGGGTCATCGGTCAGATCATTTAGAACATCCAAGGTACGCTATATCTCATTAGCAAATTTTGCCTCCCAGGGACTTTACGTCTGGAGTCAACTCACCTGGGGGTTCATTGGGATGATCTCATTCATTGGTCCGTAAGGAATCAGCGTGCCTTCCAGGTCAAGGAAGAAAAGTCGGTTTTGGCTTTGCGAATATCGCTGACCAAGAGTGTTTAGATTCAGTCGAGGAACAGAGGTTTGATCGTGGCGGTGCTGCTCGTCATAATTTTGATCGAGCGCGGCCAAGAATTTGGAAAACCAGTGGTCTCCGGTATGATGGCTAACAACCTCGCGTAGTGCTTCCCACCGTTCAGCTTTTTCCTCCTCAGGCATTTCAAGAGCCTTCTTAATGGCGTCAGAGCATTGGCGATAGCTCCACGGATTGACTGTAAGTTCCTTGTTTCCGAATAGCGACGATGTGCCTGTAAATTCCGACAGAATAAGAGACCCATGCTTCGTATCGGAGTATGTTCCGTCTTGACACACAATAAACTCATGTGATGTGAGATTCATGCCCTCGCGTTGACTGGTGATCATGAGGGCATCCGCAATAGTCAGAAGCGCAAGATACTGGGAATACGGGATATCTTGCTTCAAGTATACAAGCGGTAAGTAGGCGAGGTTGGCCCAATTTGAATTAACTCTAGTGACAATGTCACCAACGGCAGCGTCAAGGTCTGTCTTTTCACCGGTAGACAGTGCGACTTGAATTAGGACGACCTTATCTCTCCATTGAGGGTTCTTGTTAAGAAACAACTCGTAGGACAGGAGCTTCTGGCGGACGCCACGGACGTGGTCAAGTTTATCACGGGCAACGATGATTTTCTTGTCCTTGTATCGCTCCCGCATAATGCCAATCCATTTCTTCACTTCCTCCTCTTGTCGATGAGCGTTGAGACTGACTGGGTCGATACCAATGGCGAGGTTCATAACATTCACAAATCGATCCTCTAATTGGACTCCGTCGGGCGTCGCCTCCACTGACAGGAGACGGCTGCAAGTTTGCAGAAAGTGCCGGGTATACTCGTGGATCTGGAAGCCAATCAAGTTCGCGCCAAGCATACCCTCGAGGAGTTGTTTTCGGACGGCCAGGCATCGGAAGACTTCGGATGAAGGGAAAGCCACGTGCAAGAACAGACCGATCTTTGCATCAGGTAGTTTCTTGCGAACCATGCCAGGAACCAGTAGCAAGTGGTAGTCGTGGACCCATATCGTATCACCTCGTTTCCAGTTCTTCACAATCTTGTCGGCAAATGCCTGGTTGAGGTTGACGTAGAACTGCCACGAGTGGTCTTCGTATGCCTTGCTCTTCGGGTTATCGGGGATCTGGTAATGGAAGACGGGCCAGAGGATCTGTTTGCAGAAATGCAGATAGTGTCCATCAAAGTCTTTGTCAGAGCAGAACACGGGGTACATGTTGAACTCGGTGACGAGTCTGTCGTTGATATCTTCCTTCTGCTCTGTTCCCTCGAGGGCGTCCGTGGGCATTCCCAGGGTGCCAACCCAGGAGTATTCCTCGTCATTCCCATTACGCGCTGCAGCCTCGGCCGCATTCCGAAGGCCTCCGTTTCCTTGGTCAGCATTAACAATGCGCCAATTGGCATTTGCAAAGACTCTGTCATGACTGTCGCTTCGTGTAACTCGAGGTTGAACGATCCCCTGTCGCCCGAGCTCCTTAGCTTTCTCTAGAGTCCTAGCGTGTTCGAGGAGGGAGGCTGGAGGTGGTGAGTTGGCTCGGGATTTCGGCTGATTCGCGCGGCCGCCCCATTTCGGCGATTCTTTGTCGGCTGGGGCCGGGTTCCTGAAGTCTTCGTCGTCCGATACATTCTGAACACGCAAACCATCCTCGTTTACGAAGAAGCCATCGCCGTGGTAGCCTTCCTCTTCGGGTGTCTTGGGAGGAGTGATAGCGGGGTCAGGGAAGAGACTGGTTCGCAGCTCCAAAGGTGGTCGCTTCGGGGCCTTCTTGCCAGTCGGCCTTTGACTACCGCGCTCACTGGCAGGCGGAGTATGGGGGAGCTTGAAGTAGACGGTTTTGGGGAGGAACCTGTGCACAGTGAGTCAGACGCATAATTAAAATTATGTAGATGCTCCCACGATATGGTATTGGGTGTGGATTCCGCTATGGCGCATGTATTTCATGCAGCATGGCTATGGCTCTCCCCGCTAGCTTGCCAGGGTAGACCAGAGATCAAACTTAAAACGATGCGGCTATTAAACGCCACAGTGGCCAGTCTTTCAGACAACACGGGCTCGAAGATGCAAGAAGGGAGTAAAAGTATAACTGCTTATGATATATAGGACGGTTTAACTTACAGTGACGCTAGAAATATAGTCATCTTGGGAAAGGTTGGGTCCTATTACAAGGAAGCTGGGGGATAACAATACGAGCGAAATTGAACCCAGACTGCAATCCTGGAGGGCAGCCTGGATAATGAAATGTTGCTGGTAAAAGGATAATAGCAAGTTCATGAAAGGTAGGCGGTTCAAAGACCGTATGCCCTGAGAGTAGAAACTGAAGTTGAGGTAAGGATGGTAGGTTTGGCTTTGCTGGAGTCTACTGCAAAGTCCAGTTATAAAAAAAAGTTTTGAAGATCGGACGTGCTTCTTAAGAGCTGAGCGAATGCGTGGAGGAGGGGAAATGCTAATACGGATACTACCGGGACAGGTTAGTGAGAAAGAAAGGTTATTGACTGGCGATAGGTCAGGGTGACGCAAAATGAGAGAAATTGCCCAAGAGCAGTGGAAGCGTTGGCCAGCATAAGAAAAAAAAGCTGGGTAGGCTAAACAGCAGTTGGATAAAATTGATGTCAGTGAGAGTGTTAATTTGGCACTAAATTTGGGCTGGATGTCGATTCGTGCTGGGATGACTCTGGCAGGACACGATGGAAGCTAAGAAAATGAGTGACCAGTGACGTACTTTCGAGGTAAAGAATACCAAGGATACATTCCCGGGCCAAGCTTCGTGCGGCGGAGCTTCGAGCAGGGGTCTAAATTTTCATTATAGGTACCTAATTACTACTATATGTATCGCTTTCCGCTTCCCTCGCCCACTTTACTACACAGCTGCGGGTGAGTTGAGTTACAGCTTAGCGCAACTACCGTCCAGGACTCACTGAGAGGAAGCTGGCTGCATTGCTCAGCTGCCGCCATGTGAAGATTCCCTCATGGAATTCTAAAGGTCGTCTCCCCCACGTCACGGCGAAATCGGGTGCCAGAATCGACATGAGAATAAATTCCTATCAAATCAATATCCTTCCCCAGTAATACAGATAAGTTGTAGATAGGAGCCAATGCTCCTTCAGAAGACACATCTGAAAGTAAATATATGACTTCATATGTTCCACTGAAACATGACTTTCTCGCACTCAGTCATTTATCAATGGGGTTTGAACAATCGCAGGACAATTTGCTCCGATATTAGGATTGGATTGTTCGACGACACAATTGGAGATTCGGCAAGAATTGCAGCCCTACGAGGGGATCGAGTATTCCAGCAATTTCTCTGCCGAATCCAGATCGCCAACCCGGTTTTTGACTTCACCTTTGACCTTCGACCTAGGAGGTTTTGGTCCGAAGCTAACGCGCATACCCATCGCACCCATCGAGAGAATCCACACTCCACACCCCAGTGAAGGCAACAAGACCAGCAAGGCTTGGACTGGGGGGTTGCCAACAACTCGAGCTTGGCTGGATGAATTCAATTCCTCACCACCTACCCAGGCTAGAATTGTCAAAAGAGAAAGAAACCATCTCCTTGGATAGCAGATGGCATAATAGTATGCAACAATTTTCTCACGGCCAAATCTCTGGTTCCGTACTCTGGTGATACCGGAGTCTCCGGTTTCTTTCCCCTTCCTCTTTTCTTATTATTTTTTCTTTGTTCCTACATTTTTTTTTTCTCTCAGGTTACATGCAAAGGGGTGTGGTATAACCTCAACCTTGCCATCCGCTAATTCGGAAACGTGCACTCAATTGCTGCCTTCTATATCTATAAATTATGCTTCAGATTTGAAGCACATTGTCCTTCCAAGGCGTCCTATTGGCTGTTTCAAATGTCTAGCTGGGTCCTTCAGTGGATGACCGACTTTGCCCTCAATGTAACCTGCTTAACCTAGTGCAATCAACCTTCAAGGCGCGATACCTAGTAGCTCTAACAGTCACCAGTCTACCAATCTAAGTCAGTCACTTGTTTCGCGCCAGGGTCTCATCGGCTCCCTTAGCTATTATCATCCCTCAATCTACCCAATTGTGAACAATCTCAAATATACGTGAAGAGCACGCGAAGCCAGCCAGCCCGGTGGAATCCTAAGGTACTCGCTCGGTTTAGCCTGCCATGACCTTGCCATGATGCATTAATACCTAAATTAAGTTCCATCAAGCCGCACCTATCGTGGGTGCGTGGACATCTCGGTTTGAGTTAGTATCATGGGAAGCGTCAGCTACCTACCTAACCCTAGGCACCGCGGCGATCTTCGAAACTCACGAAGAGCCTAGAACCATCCGACATCTCTGACATCTGCAGCGTCGATGCGGCTTACCTAATGTAGTAAATCTTCTACGCTTGATGCCCAAGATTGCTTATAGGGAGCTCACATGCTTGCACATGCCGCCCGCAGGCTGGTTTTGTCCGTATTTTTTCTGCAGGGGAATGCGAATTTTTGGATACATCCAATGCACCCCTCATCAATATCCCCGCGGACGACGAACGTATGTTTCTGGTCAACTGAATCACGACGCCTGACGCGTCTAATATTGCTACCTGATTTAGAGTCATGAAAAGAGACATCCAAAAATTTGCCAACTCCGGGCCTCCGGGTCAGTCACGCGGTTCCCACAACACCGCCAGCAACTACCGTGGCGAGCCTCTCCTGCTCCATTTACAGCTTTAACTGAGAAGGAGGATGCCGTCTCGGGCACAACAACGACCTCATCTATGTGGGACCTGGCTATTGGCTCAGGAGTTGCGGGAACATCTAAAGTCAAAGCTTTTCCCATCCGGACTGTATGAACGGCCCGGTTCGAACTTGCGAACCATCACCAAATCAATCTTCGATAACATTGGCCATCGACATAGGTAGAAGTAGGACCTTGCCTAGAAGGGATGCCATATTCTTGGCATGTGATGTGTCTCGACCATTCCATCAGTATATCAAACCTCCTTCCCGCTTGATTCTAACCCCGTACACGGCCACTACCCCGCCTTGGTTCTTGATGCTTCACTTCCATGGCTCGTGTGTGCGTATGCCCACCGTATGGATGTATGCACTATGCTGCGGCCCTACCCTTAGTCACAAGCCCTAGTTTTTCTGTGACCTGGTAGCCTACATGTTAAGCGCGGTCGAAATTGGGCGCTTGGCTACTCTGCACCAAAGACCATGCAGCAAAGATACCTACTGCTGCATGGATATGTGCCTACCTTCTTTACGGCTACCAGATTGCCGTAGGTGATAATGTTGAAGTTGGGAGCTTCCACTCCCCCTCCGCGAGCAATCGTCCGGCGGATGTACCTAGGTATGTACGATAACATCATGACTCGACCTGAAAATCGTATTTAGAGCTGAATATGTCGACTCGGCTCTGATTCCGAGATGCCACGGGAGAACCGCCACTGAACTTGCGCAGGAACGGCCCGCATATCGTGTGCCAGTTGGTTGGATCGTCGGAACCTGCATTGATATCCACACATTGGGGAATAAACCTGGAAACGAACTAGTAGCAGTAAATGCTGTACGTAAATGTGTTACGTGGTTCATGTTTCCCGTCTTGTTGAAGAACGCCTACTGTTCCACGTGCCCAATTTCTAAAAAGATCCACACCACCCACTAGCATGGCGAGAACCCTCCACTCCACTGGTTATTCCTTCACAAGAATCGGCATTTCAATATAGAAGATAGAAGATCATGCAACATGGTCGCAGAAGAGTCGGGCCATCAAGATAGTGGAGACTACACAAATGGTGAAGAGCTTATCTCGACTCAGCTCTAAATTATGTTGAAAGTTGAAGGGTGCGATTTTTAAATCAATTGCGCCAGAGCCGTACAGCTTTATCTTTCCCTCCGGATCCAACTAGCCGTCCATCCAAAGACCAGTCTAATGCGTATACCTCATCTTCGTGGCCGGGTAAATCAACCGACATTTTGAAAGACCGCATATCCCATACTTTTAGAGTAGTATCTCTCGACCCAGAAACAAGGAGGCGCTAATTTCACATGTCAGATCCAACTCAGATCTAAAGCAGACAAGCCCGATGAACGAACTTTGCGATCTTCAGGGGCTCTGCGGAGAGCTGAAAGACTCGAGGGGATGTGGACTTACCGAATCGGCTGAGAAAGCACTTTGATACACCGGTGCAACCTATTCCAGTTTTAGTAATTCATTTGATCCCGACCGGGCTTCAGTACGACAATGTGAATGGCTCACGACTTGTGGTAGTAGCACCACGGGACAAATTAGGAAACTGCCGACTTACATGAGCCCGTAGCGTCGTCAGAAATTTCCCTTCACTTTTCGTCATGTATCACATTAGCGATCTTCCCGCCTGTCTTGAGATCCTAGCAGCATAAGGGGCACGTGCGCTAGGTGAGTAATAAGATGACTTACCGATTCCATAGCTTAATGGAATTGTCCCAAGAAGAGCTCGCAATCAAAGCTCCGTCGGGAGAGAACAAAACGTGGTTAACCTGTTTCTGGTGCCCTAATAGCCGCGCTAAAGGTTTTGTCCCTTGTTCGGGGTCCCAGAGGTACATTGTGAAGTCGTCACTGGCGGAGATGACCCGTTCGGCTATTTTACCTTGTTGTTTTGCTGCCTTCTCGAAACGCTCCTTCGCTTTCGCCCGCTTCTCCTCCGTCGTTGCCGGCACGTTCTTTGTATGGTCGTAAAATGCCGTTCGGAGTACGAAATCTGTAGATAGCGCAAGGTGGTTGACCCAATGGGCATGCGATGCGAGCGTATGTTTCAAAGTTCCATTCACCGCATCCCAGACCTTGACTGTCTTGTCTTGGCTGGCACTGTAAATACGATCTGTTCCGCCCCATTTTACAGAGGTGACACTCCCCTGTATCACTGTCAGATTCCGTAGACGTCAGTACCGGGTGGATCGATCAATGCTCACTTTGTGACCCGATAGAACATGTTCGGTCACGCCAGTATTCACAATCCAGATACGGATTGTGGCGTCTTTGCTGGCGCTGGCTAATTTCGGTGTATCGTTGCGCCAAAGGTGGAAGGGTTGCCATGCGATGCTCGTAATCCATTTCGAATGGCCATTGAATGGTCTGCCGACACCTTGTCCCGATTCGTCCCATATTCGAACGGTCTTGTCCATGCTTCCAGTCGCCAATCTATCGCCTAACGGACTCCACGCAAGTGCCAATACCCAGCCTGTGTGTCCTTTGAGTGTGTATTTCGGCGTGCCGCTATCTGTGTTCCATATCCTCGCCGTATTATCGCCCGAACCGGTCGCAAGGAGACCACTCGTCTTTGGCGAGAACTGCGCCGCTAGGATAGCTTCCCCATGCCCCGGTATCCTATTTGACATGCGCGTCACCGCCTGCACTTTGAACACCGCCTGGGGTTCGGCAGCTAGGGTGATAGTGGTTTCGAAAGGGTTCTCGATGCCATGTTTGCGAAGGACGGCGAGGAATTCGGAGGGTGTCGGGTAGTTATCAATTACGATATCGGAGCTCGGTATATGTATACGAAACCGGTAGGGCGTAAACTCTTCTCGATCCTGTACCACAGCGAAGCCTTAGTTTCCAGTTCGTTTCAAAGCCCGATGATCAAGGCCAAATTCATACCCGTCCCAGTAATGTGTTGAGCAGTAAAGACACGTTTTTCTCGGTCGCATCAGCCAACGGCACCTCTATAGTGTCGGCCAGTTGGTTTCCATCATTGTCTATGAATCGCGCCTTGAAGGAGCCAGCTTCTATGACAGGAGGGGTGACATCCTGCTGAATCTGACTGCGCTCTAGAGCTTCTCGCCGCTGTCGCTTTGAGGGCGGCGGCGCTACGGTCGCCATCGTTCGGGGTTTCCTGTCTCTTTCTTATATAGCAAGAAGGCTAAGGTGAGTCTCAACTATCCCGAGTAATTATCGGTTATTAACACGAAGAGAAAATAAGCAATGAAGATAAATCTTTTTGTCTAAACTTAATGTACAGTTTCGCGGGGTGGTGGAGCAACAAAAAGTTTAGGATCTACAATTTCCATAGCTTATCGTTATCTTATCGATAGATCATTGGGTGAGAACCTTGATGGCATGCTTCGAACTCTCAACATCAACATTGAAAGGGAAAGTACATATCACGATAGGCAGCAGCTACGACTAATTGACAGTTACCTGATATGGTCCAACTTTTGTTTTTCCTTTAGTGACGTTCCCTAAGTGCAGCGTGTCCTCTTTCACCCCTTCCAGTAAATCCAAGTCCCATCACACATTGAGTTCAAGTTCTGTGATGCTTCGCCTCCTTAGCCTTAGCGAGTTCCAAGAACTACCTAGAAATACCCTCCCGCAATGGAGTCACCCACATATCTTTCAAGACCTCCGGAGTCTTCAAGTAGAGCATCGACATCTCTTCGCTCTTTAAGAACCCCTAGTAACTCAGTATCTCGTGGTTCGTTCTCGACTCCCCATCCCACAGGTGGGAGCAGTGTTCCGCCCACATCTACTAGTCAATTCTCATCCACTTCGTCGAGACAACGCCACAATACTAGCACTGCTTCGGGGCGTAAGTCTCGCTCCGCCTCGTCTGTCTGGGGCTCTGAAGCACACGAGATCATCTGCGCTGTTTCTGAGGGCCGTGGTGTATCGCCTACTGTAGGCCTTGCTTTTGTCAACATCACCACCAACGAAGCTGTACTGAGTCAAATATGCGACTCACAATTCTATGTCAAGACATGTCACAAAATTCAGATGTACGAGCCGTCCACGATCCTGATTGTCAATACAGCATGTCCCCCGAATCCCAAGTCTACGCTCCTCTCCATTCTTGAAGAAGAACTTCGGGGCACGGCAATTGAGCCCCTTGATCGTAAGTATTGGTCCGAAAATGCAGGTCTGGACTTCATCCAGTTTCTGGCATTCAGGGAAGATTTGGAAGCAATCAAAGTAGCAATTCAGGGCAACTTCTACGCGACATGCGCCTTCGCTGCCGTAGGTAGCCATTCCTTCGTTTCTAATGTGTTTCTCATTTATTTTAGGCTATCAAGTATATCGAACTCTCATGTCGCATCTCGATTCTGTCCCATTCACTGCGAGTCAGATATCAGCCATCGGAAGACACCATGATGATTGATATATCCACCATTCATTCTCTCGAACTTATCCAGAATCTGCAAAATGCAAAGTCCAAAGACTGCCTCTTTGGGCTACTAAACCAAACGCTCACCCCTATGGGTTCACGAATGTTACGGAGCAATATACTTCAACCCTCGTGTCAAGTTGATAACACCCTTACACTTCGCTACAACGCAGTGGATGAACTTACCGTAAAGGAAGATATGTTTTATGAAATCCGCAAGGGTTAGAGTTGATGCGTCGCCTTACGCATTTCTCACTAACTTCTGGCAGCACTTAAGGGATTCGTAGATGTAGAGAAGCTTTTGACTGAAGTGAGTATTTCGTAAATTGTAATTATTACGCCGGCTAATAAAAAAAAAAGCTCGTCATTGTCCACAATCAGTCTTCCATACATACGGCAGCACAAACCATCAATAACATATTAGGCGTCAAGTCTTTCGTCATCGCCATTCCTTCGTTATTTGAAGCACTGGGCGCTGCGCGCACTGATCTGCTAGCTAAAATCCGCGAAATCTGTCGTCCAGAACTAAGTCAACCTGTTATTGATATAATTGCGGCTGTAGTCAATGAGGATGTCATAGCGATGAAGTCACCTCTCGACATGAGAAACCAAAGAACATTTGCAGTCAAGGTAAGATTCCTTCAGCTTAATACCGATGTTGCCGCTGATCTATTATCCCAAGTCCGGAGTTCATGGACTCCTTGATATTGCACGCCAGACGTACAAGGAGGCGACAGAAGATGTCCACGGCCATCTAGAAGATCTAAATAGTGAGTATTGTTCATCACATCATGAAGAATTGCAGCCTCTAAGATCATAATTCAGGAGACTATGGCATCTCTCCGGTACTTAAATTCGACTCCAATCGTCAGTACTGGATACGACTCAGACAGAGTGACTTCGAGGATCGGGATGTTCCAGATATTCTCATCAATAAGGTCCGGAAGAAAGTTTGGATCGAATGCCAAACTTTGGCCCTAGTCCAGTTCAACCACCGCATTACAGATTCTCATAACGAGGCTATAATGCTTAGCGACAAAGTCATGCAGGAGCTCTTAGATGCGATTCGAGTGCATGTGCCTAATCTATTCCGCGTCTGCGAAAGCATTGCCCTGCTTGATATGATCGCCGCGTTCGCGCAATGTGCAACTACTAGGGAATATGTGAGGCCTGAAATAGGCAATTCGTTGGCGCTCAAAGGTGCAAGACATCCTATTTGCGAGCGTGTAAGTAAACGTCCAAAGTCATATCTGAGAGCTAGGACTGACAGATCCCAGACTAATCCGGAGCGATTTGTTCCTAACGACGTCTTTGCCAATGAACAGCACCGATTTCAAATCATTACGGGTTGCAATATGAGCGGTAAAAGCACCTATATCAGAATGATATCGCTTCTACAGGTGATGGCTCAGATCGGTTGCTTTGTACCTGCTCAATACGCAGCATTTCCGATAATACAACAGCTGTTCGTGCGAATGTCGACAGATGACAGCATCGAGGCGAATATGTCTACGTTTTCTCTTGAAATGCGAGAGATGGCGTTTATACTAAGGTGGGTTGTATTCAGCTGTGTTTAAAGCATGCTAATTGGATCTTAGGAACATAAACGGAAGAAGCCTTGCTATTATTGACGAGCTTGGTCGGGGAACAAGCACTAGGGACGGTCTGGCGATTGCACTGGCAATATCGGAGGCCTTAATTCAAAGCAACTCCTTAGTATGGTTTGCGACCCATTTCCAGCAACTCAGTAAGTCAAGCCAATCAGAAGTGTTAAGGACATATATTCATTGAGTGAATAGCAAAGGTGCTTGGGAGCCGTCCCGGAGTTCTCAATCTTCACCTCGCAACCGAGACGCATGACGTAGATGACGGCAACGTGAAGATGACTATGTTGTACAAAATCACTTCAGGTGCTGTGCAAGAGGAACATTACGGTTTGAATCTGGCCCGTGCGATTGGTTTTCCCGATCGATTCATCGAAGTCGCAGAGGATGTCTCAATGTCACTTGCTGAGAGTATTGAGAAGAAAAAACAAAGCTCCCAGTCTAGGAAGCTGCTTAGGCGTCGGAAGCTTATCTTGAACTTGCACGACACACTTCTCCAACTACGAGAGTCAGATATGGATGACGCCGCTCTAGGAAGTTACCTCAAAAGGCTCCAGGATGAGTTTGTTGCTAGAATGGATGAGATAGAGCGTGATGGTCGAATTGACAGGGAAGAAGCCATCGAGATCACCGATGACGAAGACGAGTCGTCGGTGGTCCAAGGGTCAGAAGAGAATGTCTAAGCTAAGACAGATCATTTGCAGGGTTCATGGTTTGCTAGCTATTGAAGCTGACACGATTGCTGCTCGCCTGTAATACAAGAATGCAATTACATCTCAGTACCCAGTCAATTACTAGTGACGCTATTCCTATGAGTTTTCCGTCCCTTCACGTCCTTGGAATTCCCATTGCGAAAGACTGCACCTTAATTTCAGAAAGGTTCCCTGGGTATGTATCTACACTCATCTCATTATATAGCTCCTTGTATAATATTTACATGTTGAAATCCTCCCCTGGATTCGCCCCGTCAATGTGATTGGGATTGGTTTCGTTAAACCAGTAGTAGTATGCGTCGCTCTGGTGGCGTTCCTTGACCCCGGGATGTAAGGATTTCTTCATAGTTTGGACATACTTATCCAGATCAAGTCCGGTTTCTTTTCTGAATTCTGTGAGCTTCTCAAAGTTGACACATTGTCGGTTGATCGACCTTTTCCCAGATACTTGTCAGCTTCTCCAAACTGCATTCTCATACACATGACAGTAGTTAACATCGGAATAGTGAACTCACATGTCAGGCTGCGGATATTCCTGCCCGGCGACCCAGTGGTACGTCATGAAGTTCACATTCCCGGCGCACTGCAGCGCCTGCAGCAGGATGTCGACGCAGTGGTTGACGTGGATCTCGGGCAAGCCCAGGACGGCGCCGTCGAGCGGCGCCGTCACGTTGTAGTAGCCAGCGTACGCGGTGCGCCGCAGCGCGTTGAGGCAGTGGATCTGGTGGTAGACGTCGAAGGCGCCCAAGTACGCGTCGTCGCCTAGCCCCCACTCCGCGTCCGCCAGCTTCGGCACCGTCGACGGGTCCTTGCCCAGCCGCTCGATGTCGGCGCGCGTCAGCGGGTAGAACCGGCTCAGCTCCCACTCGTGCCATAGCTCGTCGGCCGCCGCGTTGGGGAGCTCCCGCGCGATCGAGGCGCCTTGCTTGGCGGGGAAAAGCGTCCCTTGGATGATTCGTGGCTTCATCTCGAGGTCTAGCTTGTCGAATATGGGACCTAATTCCTGCTTTAGCTATATCTCGATCGTGGCTGGGGAGAGCAGAGCGAATTTACTGTATGTTGATGCCTGGCGGAGCTCGGCATTGAGAGGGGTCGTCTGGCTTCGCGATGCAACGAAGAGCGCCAGCGATATCAAGAATATGAGAATGTTCAAGATGGTGATTACAATGGTAGAGCTTGTCCATAACCGCCTCCGGACATCGTCTTTACCCCGCTGTTGCTTCTCATTCAGCAGTGTTTCCGCCTCTTCGTCTTCTATGGCGAAGGTAGACGATGGCGATGCAAATGAGTCATCTGATGTCGATGAGTGCGCCGCAGCATATGTAAACTTGGATCCCATTGTGTTCAACCAGATAGCTGGAGGATGGCTGTGAATAGGGGCAAGTTAAGATGGTCTCTACACAGCCACCCCGCCATCGATGCTTGCCGACTTGCGGTGAGTAAGGATCTCTGCCGTTGGCACTTATCACACGGAAGGAAGCGGCACAGCGGGCGATCTGGATGAAGTTTGTAAGTGCCCGGGCGATATAAATGGGTTTGAACGGCCCGTCTTGTCAATGAACCTAGTAAAATAGTGCTTGTTAAACCCGAGAGATCGGGATTACCAACGGCTCGTGCATATGTTCCGCATAAGACGGTTTCCTAGAAGAGGAGTAAGTTACAGTTATATAGAGAGGATTAAGGGGTTTGCATCGTACGGCGGCAAGGGACTATGCAAGGCGGGTCCGCCTGGGGAACTTTCTCCAACTTCACATCCCCTGACTACTTATGCACCCGGCTGATCGGGTAGATCCCGGAATGGTATCGTTGTTGGCCAGATTATGCAGGCTTTTGTGATCGCGGCGCACACAGATGGTTTGGGAATAACGTTACTTTGCCCAGACCTGTGAGGCGTATTGAGAGTTACTCTTGTGTGGCGCAGAAATGGCACAGATTGGACTCACAGGCACGTGAGTACCTTAATCCCGCAGCGTCGTTCCATTCCAGATGCTCGTTGGTCTGCAAATCAGCCTCCGCTCACTCATCCCGGAAGGTGGACCAATGTCGCGCCAGATCACGTCGTATCGAACAATATAACTGCAGCAACACTCTGTCACGGAAGGGGAAGGGATCTTCACGGCCCAACACGGTTTGCGGAGTAATGTAGGTGGGAACCGTACGGCCGGCGCGCGGGGAGGGTAGCAAACATCGTGGCGCCCCGATGCGCCGGGGCTATAGCACAATAGGCAGGACCGATGATACCTTGTAAGGTAGCATGTGAGTACGATTGCTATACTCCTGGGCTCCAACACCGCGCGGCTATAATATCCTCGTAGCACCCCCTCTCTCAGCCTGCTTGTCTAGCACGACACTCCTCAGCTCACAACCGACAGTCACTCGCCTTTACCAAACTTCAAGATGCGTGTCTCAGCTATCCTTCTCTCCGGCCTCGCTGCCGTCGCACTCGCAGCACCCATCGAGGTAACGTCCACAAGCCATATGCAACACCTCTTGTAATCCTCTCAATCTAACATCAGAGCTCCAGGTTGCAGCAGGCCTTTCCGAACGCCAATACGAGCCAATCGAGAAGGAGATCAAGGGGACGGAGACTGCTGTAAATAAACGCCAGTACGAGCCCATTGAGAAAGAAATCAAGGAGACGGGTATTGCTTTGGAGGAACGCCAGTACGAGCCAATCGAGAAGGAGATTAAAGAGACCAAGACTGAGTAATCTGGACGGTGCAGACAAGCCGACGCGAAGGATGGAGCATCTCATCGCTGAGTTTGAGGGTATAGTGCAACATGATAGGATTAAATAAAACAGAAGACGCTGTTAGACTATGTTCACCGTAAAAAGTTGAGTTAAAACGCTGTGATTTTGAAAATCAGATCAACAGCGCCACCAAGAGCGGACTCATGTAACCTGTAAACGACGAACGGAATATTCACTCCAAGATGGCAGGGTTGGGGTATCCCTCTGCGGCGCTTGGTGTTTGAACAAGGCTGTCAGATCTGCCTATAGATATTACGTTGTGTCACTATAAAAAACGACATCTAACAGATTTAAGGGATGTGATGAAAGAACGAGTCTCGGAGGGATAGGGGCGGCATGGAGCGCGGTGCCTTTAGTTGGTTATCCCCTTATTCCCACCAACTCCCCTTGTCCTATCGCGGAGTTAATAATTATCAAACCGCATACCGTACCGATCAGGTGATTAAATGCAGTCCAGGACAAGTCTTTCACCGAGGAAGTGTTCCGTGGCAGCAGTAGGCTCGCGTGGTGCTCTCTGTTTGCGGGTTCTTCAACCATCATGCCATTCGATTTCGATGATGTAGGTTGCCTCGCGCACCGAATTCTCGGCTTACTCCCAGGCCGGGCTTGCGTACAAGTATTCAAGTGTAGACGTACGGGCAGCGCAGGCTTCAGAAACAATTCTCACCATATCGTCGAAGCTCTCGATGCGTCACCGCACAGTCTGACTAAGAGGTAGATAGGTACAATCATGATTATACCTATTTCCTCATGATCGCCTCAAAAGTCCTTTCGGTCCCGAAGCAAGATAGAGAGGACGGAGCTTGGCTCACCGTCTGCCGTGCTGACGGCCGTTGAAGACAGAGGAAGATGACGGCCGTTGAAGACAGAGGAAGATAACGGGGGTGGCTCCGCTTTGCTTACCTGAGATGACGAATACCTTGCCCTAAGCCTCTGTCGAGCACAGGACTGAAAGTGTCTAGTGCAAAGCTTTTCAATAAAACGAATCGGAATTGATGGCAGATGTCAGAGTTAAAGTAACGAAGCCGAGCGAAGTAGAGTGTTTCCATTGCGACCTGTGTTTCGTTACGTACGCTCCTACCGAGCCCCGATCGGATGATACCGAGCGTACCTTGTTAAGGGCTTGTTCCACCACATGAGCATGATGCAGCCGCTGGAATGTGTTACCGCGACGTAAGATCTGATGTCGTTCTCACTGTTATTCAAGTAATTGGTCATTGTGCGGATTGTCCTCAAAGGAATATGGGAAAAGGGCCCTGTAGATACCTAATGTTTCCGATGCAGGTGGATGATCAATGGTATGATAACTCACATGTTGGCTCCTTCGCCAGGCGAAGTTCGCTGTCCGAACCTGTCTGGCGGGTTCCTCGAGTAAGCATCATGAGCTTTCCTCAATTGACCAATTTCTCCATTCCACTTGCCCATTGGAGATCCCTTCAGCTTCAGCAGTCTGAGACAATACACGGAGAACGGAGATCTTGAGAGATACGCCGTTCCGTGTGATGTGATGGAGCAAGGGCGGGCCCAAGCTAGTGAAATAAACCAGCCACCCCGGCCTCGCCTCGAATCGCTTAAGTTAAGGAACGAGGATCTATTGAAGTGTTTCAAATCCTACACCTCGCTGTACCCCGGTCGATCGATATGCCGAAGGGGGTCTACTTCTAATTGGACGTCCGGTACCTAGCGGCCATGTACAATATTAGTATTGTAACCTACGCGCATGCTTCAAAATGCGACGCTGCCATCGGGAGTCGGTGGGCAATGCTCACAACCCGCCGGCGTTTCGCTGCTCCTGATGCAAAATGTATTTTCAAGTATAGTAGCATCATATGGAGCTGTTACTCGACTGGCGGGATAGTAATCCTTCCTGAAAAAAGCTGCCTTAACTAGTTGTATGCATCAAAGGAACGAATCCAAGCAAGATGACACCGACGCGTCATGCGTCATTAAGGGGGGGCGACACGCTACTTGCCAATGGTCTGTCGATCCATGGAGAGCTATTCACATGTCGCTGCTTGTTTTGATTCAAATATACAAGCCACCTCTTGGCCTTTGAGCCCTGGATGTGCCCAGGCCAAGACCAGTGTTCTCATCCACGATATTCTCCTAGCTCTCAGCTTAGGGACCTGATTCTTTCAGGACGAGAATATTTGACACATGCTCAGAGGATATCAAACGATGCAAGAGACAGACGTACTAATCGTAGGTGGAGGGCCGACAGGAGTAACGCTGGCGCTGGAGCTAGCTGTTCAAGGAATACCATTTCGTATCGTCGACAAGGACCTTCAACGATCGGACAAGTCACGCGCTTTGGCTATTCAACCGCGCACTTTGGAGCTACTGAGCCGCCATGGAGACGTGCGAGATTTTATCTCACGAGGTAATCTGAGCAGTGGTACTACGTTCTACCTCAACGGCAAGAAAGCAGTTGATGTAGATATCTCTGGTCTCGCCCAAGATACGGCATTCCCTCTCATCCTCATCATCTCCCAGGTCGAAACAGAGGAATACTTGGATGAGTGTCTGGCAAAGCACGGTTTCGGGGTTGAGCGTGGACTGGAGGCACAATCCATCGTGCAGGATGCCGAGGGCGCCACGGCCAAGATGACCAGGCCGGACGGCATCGAGGAGATTATCCGCGCGAAGTACGTGGTCGGCGCGGATGGCGCCCACAGCTGCGTAAGACGCGCGGCGACGGGGCTCGTTTTTCAGGGTGCAGCTTATCCGCAAGACTTCATCCTTTGCGACACATCAATCCGGCACGCGAACATACCATGGAACCGTTTCTCCCTATGCGTGGGCAAGGGATCTCTTGCAGTCT
Source organism: Hypoxylon sp. FL1150 (assembly GCA_022495205.1). Lineage (NCBI taxonomy): Eukaryota > Fungi > Ascomycota > Sordariomycetes > Xylariales > Hypoxylaceae > Hypoxylon > Hypoxylon sp. FL1150. Next base: position 35,284 of record MU376210.1, on the reverse strand, counting down.
TCCCTCTGAAGGACGGCACGTGTCGGGTGGTGGCATCTCGCATGGGTCCCAAGCAGAGTGAAGATCCGAAACTCGAGGACTTCCAGGCTATGTTAGATCAACTTCATCCCGGCGCAGGCGAGCTTTACAACCCGACGTGGATCACCCAATTCCATCTCCACCACCGTGGTGTCAATGGGTATCGTGACGGTCGACTATTCGTTGCGGGCGACGCGGCGCATATCCACTCGCCGGCCGGGGCCCAGGGGATGAATACCGGCATCCAAGACTCCATCAACCTGGGCTGGAAACTAGCCAAGGTGATCCGCGGTCAACGCCCCGACTCGTTCCTCGATAGCTACGACCGCGAGCGTCGCCCAATTGGCCAGCACCTACTCGAAACCTCCGACAAGATGTTCACCTGGGGCTGCTCTGCTAACCCCTTCTTCGTCACCTTCCGCAATCTGCTATTCACGTGGGTCCTGCCGTGGTTCGTCAGCAGCCGGAGCCGCCGCGTCAATATCTACAAGTTCATATCCGAGTTCGGCATAAGTTACAAGGATAGCGCCGTCGTGACGACAGCCTCGGGGTACTCCGGCAAGGTAATGGGAGGCGACCGAGTCCCGGACCACCTGATCCGGAGTTCGGGGAAAGAAAAGCACTTTCTGGAACTCATGACACCCGAAACATATCACTTGGTGCTTTTCGCTGGAACCGGTGCTAGCGCCGCCGCAAAAGGGGACCTAATAGAAGCTCAATCGGAATTCGAGGATCACAACCTCGATAGGGCTAAGGTACATACCATTCTGGGAGACTTAGGCGACGACGATGTCGCATCAGGATATACCGACGTTGGAAATCACCTGCACGAGGAATTTGGTATTTCAAAACCAACATATGTCTACATCCGGCCCGATGGCTATGTCGAACACATTGGATATCTCAAAGACTTTAAGGAGCTTTTAAAGTGGTTACAATAATGGCGGTTTGGCGTTTGGACCTGCGCGACCCGACAGCCTTGTCATATTCTCGTTTGTTTGACGTACTTTTAAGGTATTGGTTGGTATTGATGTTGTGCCACGGTAGATGTGGCTTTCATCTGTTACGTTTCGGTCCCGGATGGGTTCATCTAGGACTACATGTGAAGCGCGGTGTTACGGTACGAAGCAGTTTCTGTTCCCAATCTATTGCAGCTATTTATAAAGATCTATCTGTTTACCAGGAAATCTATCATCTTACATTGGTGGGTGTATGTATGGTATCATATGATGCCTGCGTCAAAATCCTTCGGGCCAGTGCAGCGAGGTGATTCAATCTGATATAAGCCGTGTAACGGCACGCAGCGATCACCGCTAGGCAGTGCCATATCCTCTTCAAGCCACTTCATCATCTTCAATTGCCCCAAAGCGGTATCATGGCTGCGTGAGATTGATCGGCACATCTCGCGACATAACCCTTGGGTTGGCTCTTGACGAAGATTTCTCCCTGACGAAACAGTTAGCTGCTAATATTTTTACAGTGCGGCTGGCGTCGGTGAGACCTGAGACACTATGTGCACCCACGGCTAATTCATCGCTAGGTAGCTGGAGATGACAATAAGACCAGAAGCTGCCGTGGCTCCCGACGCCTAACGCCGCATTGACGCGCTCTGCGACCGTGAGTATGGCAAAGTCTTCGCATTATATGGCGGTCTGAGTTCCTACAAAGGTGCCATCTCTACTCCGTTGGGTACTTCCATGAAAGTCTGTTTTCCCTCAAAGGTGGTAGGTAGCTATTCAGGCTCGACTAGCTAGTGCGCCTGGCTATAGGTGAAAGTCCTCTGCGGCACGATGTAGCAGCCGTATTTCGCGGATTGGTAGAAGCCGCGGCGCTATCAGCATCGTCCAGAGTATGGTGATCTGCATCGCGTTCGCGTACGCTCAGGCTCGCCACGAGTTATGTCAACGCGACGCCAATCAGCAGCATCGCGACACGAAGCTTCTCTACCATTTGCTTCACGCGGGCGCGGGATTCCTTGACAAATGCAAAGCTGAATAGGTCAGCTATTTTGACCACGGAGGTATCTGGAGTGTAACTTGTCTTGCTGATGATTGCCTGCCTTGCGGGCTCGCCTTTCTCAAAGCTGCGATACGCCGAAAACCAGGTCTAACGCACAAAGTAACGAATGCAAGACAGATACCGTTCCATGCCCAAGTCCACCATAAACAGAGTACCCAGTTCCTGCCTATCCTCTTTAATGCATTGATGGGGACCGTCATATGTCTCTAAGACTATCCCGAGCTTGACTCAATCTCGGTAATAGGCAAAGTTTTCCGAATTTTCTCCTTTCGCAGGGAACTTGAAATAAATATCGACGGTCGCGTAATGCCTGGGACCTCAGTGTCAGTATAATCGAGGTAGATGACATTTGAAGAAACAGTCGACGAAGGTCCACGGATTAAACGGCGTGACCGACTGCCGGCCAGACCCTTGACACGGTTTTCGGAAACTGAGATGACCTCACCAAAGCTCAGATAGGTACTTATATAGACCAGGGTCATGATTGCTTATCTGGATACATGGATATTACAATACTGCATATGGTTGCCTACCTAGGCCGAGTGTTTGAAAGAGAAGTGATTGGAGGGGAAACCGGAAGACTACATAGAGGCGCAACTTTCTAGGATACCATGACTACTTAGGTTGGTACCTGGCGCAAACGCCCATTTGCATTTCCTATCGACCCCTACATAAAATCTATGTCATAATCAACCGAGAGGAAAAAACATCGCGGTTGCTTGGTGCGAAAAGAAGTCGTACGTATCCCATCCTTTCTTTCGACCCTACCTGGTAATTACGCCACTCACACTAATTCATCAACATTTAGCACAAACAAGCAGATACAATGTCTTCGACCAAGTGCGCCGTTTGTTGGAAGGTGGACGGCAAGCTCTGCGTTGCTTGCAAGAGCTGCTGCTACTGCTCCAAGGAGTGCCAGAAGAGCGACTGGAAGTCCCACAAGCTACTCTGCCGAGCCATGGCAAACGAGGAGGCTCGTCCATCTCCTTCTCACCTGCGAGCCATTTTCTTTCCGGAAGACAAGCCGAAGCCTCAGCTCGTTTGGATTCATCACACCCCCGCAGATGACGAACCTGGCGACCCAGGTCTTCTAGAGAGAAAGAAGTTTCTCATGAGAAAAGAGAACGACTACATGGGCCTGACCAAGGTTAAATGGAACCTTCGCCTCATGAAAGAATCGTCTCGGATTATTGAGTTCCATTACCGCGACAACTTCTATAACGACGGATCCCGACCCACCGCTAGCCTCATGACCGCTGTCAAGCCTCACGGCCCGGAGAAACGAGATTGGAGAGGTCCCTTACTTGTTATAGCCATGTCGATCAAGAAGTCCGCGGACGAAGACGACTTTCCCACCCTACAGTACATGGATACGACCCTCGAGGATTTCAGAAGCGCCATCGACTACTCACTCTGCTACGAACGTCGAACAATGCGACCTGACATGCAGGCCACGCTGTCAGATTTCGGATTCTCACGAATGGACCTAGGAGATGGCCCTAGATCATCTTCCGAACTGCATCAGGGCACCAAGAGCAGCACATCGGCCGCGACAGAAGCTGCTTCCAGCCCTAACAGCAACGTCCGTGATACCATTCTAGGAGTTCAGCTCAACTGCCAAGAGAAGGGCTCGAGTATGCTCCAAGTCAGAGTGCCTCGTAATCATCCGATTCGCAACGGCGGCGGAGCAATCTCGCCCATCTCCCGCCTGGTTGGCATGCCTCTTCGACTGCGCAAAAACGCGGAGATGTTTGAGGATTGGGGCAACCAAATGGCCTGCTGGATGATGATTTCCGTCGACGTCGATGATCCCTGGTGGGGACTTGCGCCGGCGGAGTGGCAGATAGACATCAACAACGTTGTGGTAGTCAGGGATGACGGTCAGGATTTGACAGTCCACGAAGCTGGGCTTATGCACAGCTTCTGCGGGGACTTCCTCGACGTCGTACAGGATGCGGCTGAAGTTGGTACTCGGGCGGCCAAGGTGACGGCGATGAAATTCGCTACGCCGCAAAACTACCAGGCCAAGATCGCGGAGTACAATTCAGGCCGTTAGGTCCTACCGGTACAAGGGAATGGTTAACCTTCTGGGTATTGCGCTGGTCTCTTCTCATACCTTGCTCAATTGCAATTCAGAGAGTTTGAGGTGCCATTTTCACGACAAGAATGGGCATAGTGTAAGTAGCTTAAGGACCTAGGTTAGCTGATCTTGCGAATACGAATTTTCGAGAAGGAAAGTTCCAGGGGTCCTGATAGGATAACGCGCTAAATTACCAGCCTTTGAGGAGCTGATTAAACCCCACAACCCTGATTACCCTGAATCTCGAGACTCCGTGCTCGAAAGAAGCTCTAACATACATAGGATTTCCTTCGTGACTTGCCGGCAGGACTCGGATAGAAGACACCGCAACATGCCCACCAAGTCCGTTTTGATTACCGGCTGCAGCGAGGGCGGCATCGGTGCCGCCCTCGCCGCCGAGTTCCAGTCGCGGGGTTGCCAGGTCTTCGCGACGGCGCGCGACGTGAGTAAGATGCGATCGCTCGCCGGCCTGGGGATCGAGACGCTCGCGCTCGACGTCAACTCTGCGACGTCGATCGCGACGGCGTTCGCAGCCGTGCAGAAGACCACGGACGGGTCGCTTGACTACCTCGTCAACAACGCCGGGGTCAACCACCCGATGCCGTTCGCCGACTCCTCGGTCGACGACATGCGGCGCGTCCTCGAGACCAACGTCGTCGGCGTGCTGGCCGTCACCCACGCCTTCCTGCCGCTGCTGATCCAGGCCCGCGGCACCGTGGCCGCCGTCGGCAGCATCAATGAGGTGTACTGCCCGCCGTACCAGGTCGCGTACAACGCGTCCAAGGCTGCCGTGCACGCCGCCATGCGTACGCTGCGCGTGGAACTCGCGCCGCTAGGTGTCAAGTTCGTTACCCTGGTCACGGGCAGCGTGCGCACCAAGCTGTTCGACAATGCGCCGACTAAGGTGCCCGAGGACAGCCTGTACCGGCCGGTGGCGGAGAGCATCGAGACGCGCGCGTTCCTCAAGGAGGCGCGCTGGATGGAGGCCGACGTGTTTGCCAGGCAGGTGGTCGGCGACCTGCTGAAGCCCAAGCCCAAGCTGAACATCTGGCGCGGCGGCCTGTCGACAATCTCCTGGGTCCTTTCGTGGCTCGGGTGGGAAGGCATGCTGGATTCGGCCCTGATTAAGGGAATGGGGCTCGATAGGGTTGGGGCTCAATAAGGTCCATCGATAACCGTGACTCCGATCCTCTAGGGAAATATGCCGCTATTTTTTGAGCGTTATTCATAGAATACATACCATTTGATCTAGGGGTTGGTATTTTACTGTTGGCGCCAATCGCCTAGGTAGATAGGTACCTCTCACGGGATAAGGGACGTTGGAGGGGCGTTTTTGTATATATTGTACAAAGCCAACGTTGCTTCACTGGAGATTTTAATGACGAGATGAAAATGGTTTTAATTCGGTTGCCATTCTAACCATGTAACGCGTGAACCCGTCTAGAATCAACCGTACTGACAGCATTCACCATCGTACCTTACCCCACATCCAGCCATATTATGAGATATCCACCCTTGCTGCTTGTATGACCTATAGATTATCGTCGAAACTGCCATCGATTTTCCTGTAGCTGTTCCTCTTGCCGTTTGACTTGGTCTTTGATCTTGGGACTCAAGGATACTGATAATTCGAAATCATTGACGGTCAAAGAGACACCCTACTTACTGGGTACCGCCGGTCTCGGTGTCAGACCACCCTAAGAAGTTTCAATAACTTTCAAGCCGTTGGACCCTGGGAGAGAAGTTATCATGATCCTGGGCTGCGTTTCAGGGACAGTCAACTGGGGCGCGGTCGGTGGCCATCAGTCGGCACAGGGGTCTTCTAAAGGAGTCGACATTGAGTTTTCTTTTTCTATCTGGGGTTGGCTGTGGACTTTCATCGTCAATGATAAGACAAGAATGGAGGGGTTGAATCTGATAGTTCCTCCATCTTATACACGACATCACCTAGCTGAGTTCGAGTGGATCTTCATCTGTAATCGGAATATTAGTTTACGACACCATAACTGATTTCTCGAGTATGATTGGTCACTTTGACAATGGGACTATATGGTAGCTATCTAGGTATCTACCTACGTATGAATCTTTGTAGTCATATTTCATCTGATAATCAATGAAAAACAGATCAATCATATTAGCCGTCACATTTATTTCTACCCTTTCCCCCCTTGAGAAGACCAATCAGATTTCCTATTAAGGTTGGTTGAATTCACAACATGGGTCATGGGCAACAAAGAACTTCACCTAACCTGCATGGCCCTTGGTGAAAGGAAATGTTTCTGTAGGTCATCAATGGTCTTACCAGCAATCTGAAATTTTAGGGGAACGAGAGACATCATTTGAAATTTGGATGCAGATAGATTATTCGCCTTGGGGTATCTGAGAATGATGAAAACCCGTGAGCTAGGTTGAATTGGTACTCGCTGGAATGGGTACCTACCTGGTTAGGAGGTGTAAACGTTGGCTTTGTATATGTACAAGCTACCTAAAGTAAACAAAGAAAATTTTCATACTGATCAATAACGCGGCCAGCCTCTCTTTGACCACGCCAGGGTCACAGCTTCAATCTTCTGAACACCAAGCTGAGTTCACCTGTTTGATGCTGCGTCATCTACCCTGTTGTCCAAAGCTATGTTGTCGGGGTACTCCGAATTCACTTATCGGCAAATTTCTCATAGCGGATGTCTGGCCGGTGCGCGTTGAGAGATGCGACTGTGCTCAGAAGCGGATTTGACAATAAACTACATGATACGACTTGATCAAAGAGAAAATAGGCAGAACATGTCTCATTTGGTGCCCAAGACTCTAGAATCTCACCTTTCGACTGCCTGCGTTACTAGAAAGAGGTACTGCCAATTGAGTGCCGAGAAATAGTATACCTAGATCAGACGATCTCCAAGCATCTAATCCTATCTGATCAATCTATGTAGATCTAATCGCTAGCGCGATTATACTAATAATAAAGCGACATAAAGTCCGTATATGGTCAATTTTCAAAGTAAAACCTTTGTCTTAGCCTTCAGCTAATGAACCCAGCCGATCAGACACCTTGCCCTGAATTCTCGAAAGACTACCCTGATTCAAGGCTAAGGGTATTGGAGTGGTGTGTTCTGGTAATTACATGAACATTTTTCTTTCTTACTGAAACAAAGGCTTTCAAGAACGTTCTAGACGTTCAACGCCCGCTTAGTAAAAGAATGACCTGTTACTAACCATCCTACCAAGTGGCTGTATATAAGAATCATAGATGATGCGATTTCATCGGAAGAAAATATTGTAGAATCACATTTGACATAACCACATAAGAACTACGAACCACGAACTACCAACTGCACGTTCCGATCTCATCATGTCTGTAATTTGCAACCGTGGCCACTCTCACCCTGGAGCGAACGGGGGTGCTGGAGTGCTTGTTTACAGGTACCGGGACACCGGTGATGTTGAAGTTTTTCTTGGTCTACGCACACTCTCCCCAACCGGGGAGAAAATCTCGTGGGCCAACTTCGGAGGCATGATTGAGGAGGGTGAGACAGCCCAAGATGCAGCATTACGGGAACTCTACGAAGAGACCGGACTTAAGGTAGAAGATCTACGACTAAGAGCTATAACCAAGGATGACCACGGTGGCTGGAAGTACACCACCTTTTACGCTACACCGACAAGAGATATCACAGATGCAGATATAAAGCTCGATAAGACAGCACACTCTGAAGCGGCTTGGTTTTCCCGCGATGAACTGTGGCGTGGCTCTCCCCGTTTCAAAGGTCATCCGCTTCATGAAGGGTTTCAATTTTCTGCTGTGCCAAACCTAGGTGTTCTTCTACCTCCGAATATCGATCCTATCACGGGTTCTATTACAGCAACGCTGCCTTCTCCCAGTTATTTTGGGAAGGATACTGTTTCTGGGACGCCTAGCTCCGGGACGTCTAACTCTGAGACGACTAGTTCAAGTGAGCCCGACTCTACATCTGGCTCTGGTAAGTCCAGCTCTACAAAAGATGTAGAACCAGGCTTACCGGAACCAGTTGTACAACCAGACGCACCAAAGCCAGATATACAGCCGGACTCGGAAGAGGAAGGTGGAGATACAGGCTTGCTAGAGCCAGGTGGTAGCAACAATAGTCTTACATCTGGCTCCAGTGTACCTGGCACTAGTAAGCCCCCAGTTCCTGTCAAGCCCGTTTCTATACCTGACAGTGGTAAGACCCCAGTTTCTGGGCCTTTTAGGAAGATTATTCCTAGTAAGATTGTTGAGACTCCTGGGAGGGGTCCTATCGGGAATGCGACTTTTACCCCTATCAAAACCATCAGAGTTACCCCTTTTAATAAAAAGAGGAAATGGAACACGCTAACAAAGTAGAGGATACAGACACTTAGTTTAGTAGTTTCTCACCGAAACTTTACTATTAAATACGCTTTGTAGTCGCCGTGAGTTTGTTTTCGATCTCTAGGTCGTTTGTGTATGGATAACATGTCTGAATATCATTGATTCATCCGGATGTGAAATAGACTTCTATTATAGAACGATTTAAATGCGCATCTCTGGCCGCCTGAATTGTCTTGCGGCTACTGTATTTGCATTTTGGATTGGATCCCACGCCTCGAGGGAAGTGTAGTTCAGGTGATCGGTTGCGTCGAACATTCAATAGCCATGGTCAGTCACAAGCAACTAGACATACCTACCGTTATAGCTCCGTCATCAGGGAACTCAATGACGCATTGGTGTTCTGCGCTTGGATGCTGAGGTTATGATAGAGCTTTACGGACTGCGGTAGGACTTCCACCTTTATGTCCAACGCCGCAACATCTGACGAGTGCACAGGCCAACGCGAAGATGGGCTAGGGGCCTGTTTGAAAGGTAGGCTATAGACCTTGCGTATCGGATTGCCTAGGGTACCTACCTGCTTAGGTACCTGGTAACCTAGGTAGATGATCTTGTATGAAAAGATCAACGATAGTCGGGACCTTGCGCTGTATGACAACTTAGAAGTACTCCATTTCCATTCTAGGCTACGTGTTAACAGTCTTTTCAAAGAGCAGCAGCTTAACTTGGTCTCAAGCTCTTGCGCGTTGCACCGCTCATCATCGTTCCTCGCAGGTAGCTAAGGCGAGGGCACTACAAAGCGCGCCACCACCAAAAGTTTTTTTTCCATAGGGCGGGATTTCAGCGGCAAGCCAGCCGCCCCCAGCTGTGCTAGCAGTGGCCTGTCAAACCAGCATCAAGGCCCTGAATCCACTTCATAGCGCAGCCCACTTCGCCAACTACCTAATTAGCAAATACCATACCTGGCAGATGCGACAGACTTGCTTTTGCAACGCACAGAACGCACTAATATTTCCTACGCCAGAATTTTACTTGAGAACCTTAAGCGCAGAGGAGAAGTCTCAAATTATAGTCTAAACTTGCTGAGAGTGGCATATTTCAATGCTTGTTCCAAGACGCCACCTGGCTTCACAAAATCATTGAATGCGGTGTACCGTCTTGCGCCAACCCAACGAGCTTCCTATCTACTCTATGTACTTTACACCCAAGCCAAACTTGCCAACATATGTTAGCAGCTCAAATAAAACTTCTCTCAAGGTACAAGAAATTACCAAAAACAAGGGCCTGACGCGATCGCCCGGAGCGTTGCCAATTTACGTATGTACAACTCGATGGTAGAGAACATGCCACCCCTCAAGTGCAATGTAGCAGCTAATGTTGTTTGGCATGCAATACCGCTCCCAAATAATTGCAGAGCAAACATCTCTCCGATAATGCTCCAGGCTCGGCCGCATAAGACTCTTGAGTGGCCATGGTTTGTTAATGATGTAGCACGAAAACATGCGACTACGGAATACAGCCTGTGGGTATCGCGCGTGTAAGCGCTTGTCTAACGTCGGCAACACACCTGAATTGGTGTTCCGAGATGCCTGCCAGTCTTCAAGATAAAGCCGAACAAAGCTGATCATACCGACTAAGCAACTTGGAATTATCGGTGCTCAATGAAATGAAACCAGTGTGTTTTGGTAATTTCATTGTACCATTTCGGAACTCCCAGCGTGGGTGGTTCCACAGATATTCGGAAGTTGCGGGTCTCGTTCAGCGGTTACACGATGAGCATGAAAAACAAAGTTTGGCTCTATGGCAGGTTATAGCATAGCCCGATCAAGAGAGTTTTAAGGAACTGAAGACATAATATTTCACAATATCTCCCCTCGCATCTCCACACGCTACATCCTACGTCGGCAATGGGCAGCCAAATAGAAGCTCCCATGTCGGCTCCGAAGGGTGAGGAGAATATCTCCCCCCTCGAAGGGCAAGTCCCCGCAGCAGAAGATAATGAAGAAAATTCTAGCGATCAACTCAGTCGCGCTGAGGCCTTCTTGCTAATTCTATCTCTCGGTGTAAGCAATACAGAACCCAAGGGATTAGGCTGTTGACGAAGCTGATCATCAACTTAAGATTTCTACCTTTATCGCTGCTCTTGAGCAGGTACGCGTCTCTTACACTGATTCTCATAACGTCTACGCTAATTTCATAAGACAATTGTTTCGACTGCGGTCCCCACCATTGCCAAAAGTTTTGCGGCTTCGAAGGTTGACTATGCTTGGATCGGTACAGCCTACCTTCTCCCCGCCGCCGGTGAGTCTTCAACCACTTACCTCTGCCTCATAGTTCTTGGGCCCGTGTCTGACTTCACACAGCCGCGACTCCACCTTGGGGCAAAATCTCCGACATATTCGGCCGAAAGCCTATCCTCCTTGCTGCCATCGTCTTCTTCTTCATCGGCTCCCTTATCGGTGCGCTTTCGAACAACATACAAGCGCTCATCGCCGCAAGAGTCATTCAGGGAACTGGAGGTGGAGGAATCCTTGGCCTTTCCGCGACCGTTATCGGGGATGTTTTCAGTCCTCGGTATGTCTTTCAAATCCACCTAGGTAATCACATTTTTTTCTTATAAACGCTGAGCTGATAGCACAACAGCGATCGTGGCAAGTACTACAGCGTGCTGGGTGCAGTCTGGAGCTTGGCCTGCGGCCTTGGACCAATTATCGGCGGCGCATTTTGTTCTTATGCTAGCTGGCGCTGGTGCTTTTGGATCAATCTGCCGATTGCCGGTATCTCAGCTGTATTCGTATTCTTCTTTCTCAAGGTTCATACGCCGAAGACACCCGTTGCCGAGGGTTTGCTGGCAATGGACTGGCTCGGTACCATAACTATCGTGGGTGCTACGGTCATGTTCCTACTTGGATTGGGATACGGTGGCGTGCTCTATTCTTGGAGCTCTACCATTGTTATCTCCCTGATCGTCTTTGGACTGGTGTCTATGGGTTTATTCATCGTGATTGAATGGAAAGTTGCCAGGTATCCTGTTACACCCTTGAGGCTGTTTCAGTCTACATCCAACGTCGCAGTATTCGGGATCGCCTACTTCCATGGCTGCATCTTCATCGCCAATATGTACTATCTTCCATTATACTTCCAAACAGTTATTGGCGCCAGTCCTCTTCTTTCCGGAGTTTATCTGCTGCCGGTCGCAGTAACACTCTCGGTTTCATCCAGCCTAACCGGGTCCTACATTAGCAAAACGGGACGATACCGACCTCCGATTTATCTTGGGTTGGCCATGTTAACGCTTGGTACTGGCCTCTACATCAACCTCCAGGCGTATGCTTCGTGGCCACGTATCATCATCTACCAGATTATATCCGGCATTGGCGTCGGTCCCATATTCCAGGCTCCGCTTATTGCGATATTTAGTCTTACGAAGCCTGCCGACATCGCGAGCGCCGCTGCTACTTTTTTCTTCTGTCGCGACATTGCCACAGCGATGTCAATTGTATTCGGGGGCGTCATTTTCCAGAACCGCATGGCATCACAGTCTGGTCAGATTGCCGCAATACTTCCTTCCGACGTGGCTGACCGGATCATTGGAGGAGAGACATCTGGTGCGATAGATGTCATCCCCACGTTACCCGAAGCTCAGAGGCAGGTCGTCGTCGGGGTATATACTCAGAGCTTGCGGACAGAGTGGATTTTCTATACTGCGTTAGGAGGTGCCGCTCTTCTTCTAAGTATGTTGATAAGTAAACAGGCGCTTTCTCGAGAACACAATATCCACAAGACTGGACTTGAGACGCAGGAGGCAGCACGCTTGGAGGGAAAGGAGAAGATTAAGAAACGCGAGTCACAGCCAATTCCGTGAGACCGTCTTCAAGTTACGGTGAAATCCGCAAGTTGCGAGCTGTGGCTCATCTATGTAAGTACAGACGGGCAGATGACGTGAAAGAAGAGCATGGAGCAATAGGAGCATACTATGGATCACATCATATTCGACGTCGCGGTCCATGGCCTATGGCCTGCTTCATAAGATTGAATCCTAGCGTCTCCGTACCAAGGTGGATGACCACTGCATTGACCACCGTCTGGATTTTACAGCGCCCGGCTCCCTGAAGCTTCCAGGCCCTGATTTCAGAATATCGTCCTCGTAATTGATGCGGGAGTTTTAACGCATTATGGTGCATGCCTAAGCTTATTATCGTCATAGTGGTGCAGACTCCCCAGCGCTAGGAAAGGAGAATTTTAGTAACTGTAATTTGAAGATAAAATCCTTGGGTGTATGCTGGGATGCTGGAGAGAGTGAGGCAGATGTGCGCTGTAGCTTGCGATAAATACAGTGCACTTAGCGTGGTGGCTCCTCATAATTACAGGGCTTGCGTGGTGCTAAGATTACCTAGGTACACTTGGGTATTTGCTTAGTAACGGATAAAGGGATTCAAGGAGCTCAAGTCTATCAACAATTAGCTGCGATACAACAAATTTAGAAATATGAAGCGGCAAGTACTTCATGTGATATATGTACAGGTGACTATAAGACCGACTAACTAAGTTCAATGATAATTTCACCCTGGCCAACAGATGACCATGGACTATGTCCACCCAACGGCGGAACAGAAGGGACAGGGACAGCCATAACTTGTTGAACGGTATGCACGGCGTCCTTCTCGTTTGTAGATTGGACACTAGTAGACGGTACTCTAAGGCCGTAGTTTGACCAGCGCTCCATAGACGCACAAGAGTCAGAGGAGTTTACAGCTCTGAAATCCTTGAGTCCGGCCATAGCTTCTGGGCTAGAGAAGAAACCAACCTAGACGACTGCAAGCCGTGGTCGAAGATTGAAATATCTAGAATATCAAATATGGGAATATATGAAGATGGAGGGAATCATAATCGGAGCATTCTCGGGATGGCATAGAAAATGAAAAAGTCCAAGTAAAGTGATCGACATTGCGGCACAACAGACTATCCCGAAGATAAGGAATATGTAGTGTGGAGACTATGAGAATTGGACTGCTAGAGTGTGATTAGAACATCCCGGAGTATCCTACCGATAGTAGACGCGTCAAAGCGTCCACATCCTTAGGTAAAACACCTATCAACTCTCGGGTCCCAGTTAGGTAAAGGGTCTATCGGGTAATTGATCGCGGCACTGGCGGGTGCTTGGCCGGAACCGATCCCGGGTGCCAACGGGATCTCGTCGTCGAGGTTTCGACGATACGCGGACGGAAGAGTTTGCTTCTTTGCACTCAGACCAGACGCGTCCGAGGCGTTCGCGGTCTTGCGCTTCTGTAGTAAGCCCTTAAAAAGAGGAGCGTAGGTGGGCACGCAGCAGCCCAACAAGCCGACGACGTTTTCGACTAGATGCCAGAAGAGCGTGCCGGCAGAGTACCAAGTAATATCCGAAAGGTACACAAAAGGCTCGGCTTGAGTGAAAGACAAAACCCAGCCGAAGATGACGGCACGCGTGATACCTATTGCGACGACACTAAGAAGGTCAGTCTGAGTCAGTGATGAGCGAAGGAAGGTGACATAGCTTACATAGATCCAAGCAGAAAGATACCGGTAACGGCAATCTTCTGTTTCCAGTGCATCTGCAGACGCTGGACGTGCGGGATAGGAACGATGAAAATCGCCGCGTCCAAAAGCAAGTCAGAGATGGCCAGAGCAAGGTAAAATGGCTGAACTTTGACACATGAATCGCCATAATCCTTCTCGAGCTTATCCCAGAAGGTTGACACCGGGACGCACTGGAAGGCAACGGCAAAGGTGAAAGCAACACCCCAAGCAACGGTCAGGCCGATGAGTATATTGTTCACGGTGCGGAACGCTCGGACTGAGAATATCCGTCTGTAAAAGAGAAGCACTGAGAGCTTGATGACGGCGAGACCGACTGTCCCAATAAGCTGGTATGCGTACTTGGTCTTGGCGTACACATATAGCTGCTCCGTATGGGCAGCCTGTCCATTAACCAGTTGCTAATGACTGCCGAGGCCCCCAGATTTAGCTGCTGTACGATGTCAGTTAGCAATATGTGTCAGTCGTCGAATGCCCCAAGTTAAAGACGCACCGATGATCTGAATTATCGACAGCGCGATGCAGATAATCATCGAGGGGATTGTGATCCAGTCGTCAATCCCCAGTTTTGCCCAGCTCACCGACCTTGCATAGAATCTGAGTGCGACGGATAGGATGGGAACGATAATGAAAGCCACGCCAGTGCCGACCATGACGTTGAGAGAATACGGGTTGTAGTTGCGGTCGAAGTAAGGATTCGACATGTTGAATGACTCCCCGTGGTGGTCCTGGTGCTTAGAGAATGTGTGATAACTTGATGGGGAATTTTTATAGAATAATCTTCCTTAACTTCTGGTGTGATATCAACCTAAACACCGATTGATAGAGGCTTGAAGTGTCGCAACATTATATGTAAGGTACCTCGTGCAGAGCAACCAGGTTAAGATGAAAACAACAATGAACCAGTTGACATGTAGCCAGATTTTAACGTTATTTGAAGTGCAACACTGGTATGAGAGATGTTTTCGCTAGTGCTCCCTCTTTTGTTAATTCGGCGCGAGTGGTTGTGACTGCTTGAGCTAGTACCTGATATCTCGATCCTGCGGTGCTCCCCCCTATCTACCTGAGCTGATGAAGTGGGGTGAATGTACAAACGAAAAACCTATACTACATGATTAGATTGACTACTCCCTGCGAAGGATCGGACACTACGCTGTGATGTAACCTTCACAAGAAATTGATAAGTTGACAGCTGGACTAAGCAACAGACGAACTCTCGTGATTTCACCTAGAATACGCCTTCGCTAGATGTATTACTTATGTTGATTCTAATCGACACTTTATAACGTCCCTTACCACGAAGGCAACCCTTTCCCTAGTTCTATATGCCGATTATACGCTTTTATTTGGTATCTACCTAAAATTGAAGATCGTGAAGTAGCCTCCTTATTTGCCATATCCATACACCATCAACTACCGGTATTCGACCGACACACCACACTGTGTTACAGTTTAGACACCACATATGAATATGCTCAAGTTCCTCTCCAATGTTGGTCGGCTAGCAACTAGTCGAGGCCTCCGTGTGCGCAATCACCTAGTACAAGCCCCTCGACCAGGGAGGTGGTTACTCGAAGATAAAACACTACCGAGAGCTAGATGTTTCTACTCACAGGAAAATTTATGCAGCCCGGGTACTCAAAGTCAGGCATATAAAAAAGAGCCCCTACCCATAACACAGCAAGAATCTAATCCTCGATATCCACCATGGTGTCCACCGACAAAGGGAATCTTATCTGTACTCCCTTCGAGATGGGTGCCCTACGCCGAGCTCTCGCGTGTCGAGAAACCGGGAGGATTATACGGTTTCTACATGGCATATCTCATCGGTATCAGCTATGCCGCTTGCCTGGCCACGCCGATGCTGCCACCAGCCAGCATGGCTGGTACCGCCGGCGTCTTGTTGGTATACAATGTATTCTTGCGAGGAGCGGCTTGTACAGTCAATGATATCTTGGATCGCGAATACGATCGACAGGTGGCGCGATGCAGGAACCGACCTGTGGCGCGCAGGGCTGCGACCCCGGCTCAGGGGCACGTGTGGTACGGCGTGCAGACACTAGGCGCAGGCGCTGCCATCGCTTGTCTACCAAGCCCGCTACTAGCATTAGCATACGCGGTCCCAATCCAGCTCGCGGTCAGTTTATATCCCCTCTGCAAGCGATATACCGACTTCCCACAGCTGGTGTTGAGTGCGCCTATCGCCGGCGGTGTCCTCATGGCAGCCGCCGCGGTTGGTCTGGACCTTTGGAACATGCCGACGTGGGCTCTAACGGGGGCAACTGCATCCTTGACGCTATCGCACTACATCTGGACTACCATCTTCGACTATGTCAACGCCTGCCAAGACACGGCCGATGACGTCAAAGCTGGTGTGCGCAGCATGGCGGTTCGGTACCAAAACACCGATATCTTCATCTCGGTACTTGGAGCAGCTCAGGTAGGGTGCTTGGCAGCTACCGGGGTTCTAGCCGGCTTCTCGCCCATCTACTTCGCGGGTGCTGCCGGCGGGAATGCCCTTTGGCTTACTGTGATGGTCAAGACGGTCAAACGTTCTAGACCAGATATATGCGCGTGGTGGTTCTCGTGGGGTGGCTTGCTGGTGAGCGGAACCACTGTCCTGGCGCTTATGGCGGAATACTATTTCAAGATTCGAAGCAAGCCAGAGCTCGAGGAGGAACCGCAGCTGTAGTAGCGGTAAAGCATGGTCATGCTAGTTTCGTGCTGGATACAAAACTTTGACATTTCAGCACGCTGTCCTAGATTACTTCATTTAGCTTCTGTGCACTTTTGTGTTGTATTGGAATCAAGAGATAAAGGGGGAGGGAATGATGGATGGGTGTAGCAATCAATGATACAGTGAAAGTTCCCTCCATACGCGAACTGCGCATCCAAGATGTTCCATCTTGCTAAATCCAGATGTGGTGAAATGCAGTTCTCTAGAATGATAGTCTTCTTGTCGCATTATCCAATTATGGCAAGTATAAATATTCGATGACACCCAGGAAGGGTAGATCCGATGATACCTCAGTGCATAAAGTAGTATTGGGGACGATGAATTGGGTAACATCATGCGAGTTGCATAATACTCTTTCAATTCGATTCACACCCCGAGGCTGGTAATGGCAATGTCAAATATATTCCATCGCTGGCCAATTTCTATGTGATACTATTGGATGTGAAGTATAGTCGAAATAAGGAACGCGATTATCCAACACCTTGCAGGCCATCCCGTGTCGCTCGGTGCGAACGATGAGGTACGATAAGGTAACCTTATATGCTTCCTTCTGGATCACGCTGGTGCTCGTCCCAAGCATTTTCAGCAGCTTCCCGACCATTAAACCCCCATAGCCAAGATTGGAAGAAAGAGTCGGCTAGAGGATTGGGATAGCCAACACTTGGTGTCTCACTTAAGAACTCTCTGTCTCGCTCATTCTTCAAGGGGCCGTCTGGCATTTGCCACAGCCGGCCGGTCTTAAGCGTCGCTCGGATGACATGTGCCGTTCTCTCCTTTCGGAGACGTTGATAGATGTCAAGGCAGCCTTCCACATGCTGCCTATTTCTATTCTTGCCTAGCAAATACGCGAGAACGGCAATGGACTCGATACCTGCGGCGGCACCTTGTCCTCTTGGCGATAACGTGTAAGTGTCACTTATCGATGGGATCATAGAACAAGTTAGGGGTGGATGGGAAACTTACAAATATGGTAGACCCCGATGAGCCGCATCGCCAACAATGCAGAACTTTCCCAAGGCATCAAACCACGGCATGTTCTCATCGTCAATCACTGGCTCGAAGAACATCCAACGTAGGCAATCGGTGCCTAGACCAATGAGGTCTTGCACGTCCGGCTCCCAGTCACCGAGTTTCAGCCGGAGATCATCCAGATCCACGGGCTGAGAACCAAAAAACATATCTTTAGTGTCTGTAGACCACGGCCACGTGAGCGCAATATTGAAGATTCCATCCAGTCCGTAGGTGACTGCTTCGCACTCGGGACCCAGCCAGACGTTTATGTCGTGGCTTTGGACAAGATATCTCAGGCGTGGGATCTCCATAATGGCTCTCTCTTCAATCAGAATACGATTGACAATCTTACCGTGGGGAATTGCCGTTTCTTTGCGTCCACCTAAGGCTTCGCGTACGACAGACTGCACGCCATCTGCGCCAATGAAAAGGTCCGCCTTAAGTGTGTCCGAAGAGCAACCAAGCTTTAACTCCTCTTTTACCAGGTCTAAGTCGGCAGCATCAATCTTGATGCCATGCCTGATTTGGACGCCACGAGCATGTGCTTCGTCATAAAGTAGCTCACGAAGGTGTGCTCGATGTAAGGTGAGAAGGGGAGCGCCATACTTCACTGCTGGCTCTAGCAAATCCTGGGTGTGAAGTGTTCGGCCTGTCCGGTAGTCTTTCAGTACGATAGATGGCGGGACGACCGATTTCGTCTTAATCTTCTCGTAGACGTTGATATCCTGGAGTACCCGCACAGCATTTGGATGCAGTTGGATTCCGGCTCCCGTCTAGGTCAACTCAATGGTTAGCGCAAAACATCGCCATCTATCGTAGGCATCGTAGGCTTACAGTGTGTAACGCAGGGTCCCTCTCGAGGACGGTTACTCTAAAGCCTTGCTGACGGAAGAGGATGCTGCCAGTCAGGCCCACGACACCTCCACCGATAATGCAAATATGAAAACCGGAGTGACACAATGAAGTTGTCTCCATTTCAAAAATTGACCAAGGACCATACTGTAGTATTATGTCAACCGAAACACGAAGAAAAACCAACTTCTTCTTGAGCGCGGCTACGTCTTACCCATATTTAGAAGGGTGCAGATAACTTCGTTGAAACTGGTGTCCGCCACGTCACTTTCGACTTATTAAAAGTGCATCTAAACATAACCAGAGACGCCCAAGGGAGATCGCTACTGCGTGGGTAAGGGGGAGAAGGTGGATGTAGTAATAACTTATGAGATTATTTGGGGTAGGGATCACATGGGCATACCTCAGGATAAAGATCCTCAGCTGCTACATTCTGCACATCTCTAATAGATAGGTGGTAGGATGTTTTAAACTATCGCTTAAAGCTTTCTCGTCGATGATCCTACCATGCTTTCATATAGCTGAGAAATGGCAAGGCATACTTCAAACTAGTGCAGCATATTGACAACAGTCCCGGATAACAGTTGCCGTCTTGTCGTCCGGGTCAAGTAACGGGCTTAAAAAGTCGGCCATATGGATCTCGGTCTCTCTTTGAGATTCAATCTACCAAGTCATGGCGGCATGCGCGCTATTGTAACTCAAGTCTGTCAAGTATCGTATCGTGCTAATTGAGGAAGAAAAATTGAGGACAGGGTTGTAGATAGTCTTACCTAATGGTACTACTGGGGCGTTACGCTTAGATAAGCGCTGCTAAGGTAAGCACATCTTCGATACAGCGATCAGGAGTGGATAAGAGGACACTGATGCTTAGCCAGTGTATTGGTGCAGTAAGTTGATTCCTTCGTGGTGTAACTAAGCTCTCCTAGGTAGGTAGACTTATAATATCAAAGCATGCTCAGTATCCATTCGTTTACTAGTGGATTTGGTATTTGTTTTATTAGTAGTTAATCCAGAGCATAACGGATACAGGAATAAGCTTAGTTATAAGCCTAACACTTCGCCAACTTGCATATTGTATGGAATAAGAGCGGAATATGGTCGGGGAGTTGTTCGAGTTACATTTAAATAAGCTTCCAAGGGTTAGAGCTGACGCGGGCTAGTTGCACTCAAAGTTTCACAGTACTAATGTACTCATTCTTACTCGCGATCCACACGCATGAGTCTTCATACTATTTAGCTTTGTATTACGTAAGCTATTGATTCCCTGAACCCCTGATTCTCCACAGATGAAGCACTGCATCATGGCAGTGAATAACTAACAGAATGTTATTTTCAGGCTTATGCTCAGCTAGCATTCGTGTTGGCCAGAGTCCCGTGAACATTCACTGTCTTTGATACTCATCGACCCGTATGCTGAGTCAGATGGCTTCGAAGATCCACCATTTGAGGATGGCTCGACCATTACTTGTAAATCTCTTCCATCCGTATAAAAACCGAAGTCGAATCCAAAATCATCGGCGAACGCGGTGGTGTTATTGGAGAGGAGGGCGCTATTTCCATCATCCAGGAGCAATTGCTCGGCCGACAAGGGCGTCAAAAATACCGGGGATAGTCTCGTTTCGGATATCTCCGGTACGACACTGGTACTTGCTGAATGCAATGCTGTAGGCGTGACCGAGCCTCGCCCACGAGAGTTGCTAAAATTCTTTAGAAGCGTTGAATTCACCATTTCGATCAGGTCGACTACTTTTTGCTTTGAATTCGGTTCTGTCAAACCCAAGTTGACTTCAATTTCTCTTTCCAAAACAGAACGAAAACTACCTTGTATTTCTCGGTGTGCGTACTCCCCATAACCTACTAGGACATCGGAGTTTGGGCTGACATAGTCATAGACTGAGAGCAGATGTTAGTTTTTTAAGAAGGTATCGGTCTTCAGCAGCAGTACTCACATGGAGAGGGAATTAGCTCCTCCGGGATATGCGGAAATAGGATCTTGTAGGTCTGTTTCCATTTTTCGTCCTCGGGTAGCTGGGTTACTGTTCTTTTACGAGACTTGAGCCTCTCTTCCTGTTTCGAATCAAACCCATCCGCCGGCTCGAGTTGTTGTAGTACGCATGGTTTGATTTCTCTCGTATGATCTCTCAATTGTACCTCATCCTGGAAATTTAATCCACAGCGTGTGCATAGGAATCTTGGTTGCCGATGGTGCTTATAAAGATGCTCTCTAGAACACAGGTTAGCTCGGGTGCGAAATCGATTGTGTTAGGACAACCCACTTCATCCGGTGAACGTCCTTCCACCCAGGCCCGCAACATCTTCTCCAATGCTCTCCGGCATATTTGATGGAGTCGTATTTGAAATACGGGCAAGCTAGTAGGCCCAAGGCCACTTCTTTACCTTTATAGCCCTTTGATCCTTGCCGGCGATTATTTCTCCTGTCATCGTTGTTGTCCTCGTCGATATTGTCGCTGTCTTCAGGCTGATCTTTAGACCTACTCTGCCTCGTCTTTCTCTTTTTCGTCCCAGTATGGTCGTTATTGTCACATTGTCTCGAGCTGGCTATATGATTTGGTTGGGAGTAAGCCCCGTTGGAAGTAGGTGGTGTTTCTTTGGAAGGTTGGGTAGCAAGGCCAGCAAGGGCAGTAACCTCAGTAGGCTCGTTGTATCTTGGTCGGTATGGGAGCGCCATTTGCAAATCTTTCTTGCAGGTAGATGAGGCCATGCTGGGGTCTTTGGTATTCTCTTCGGTCAAATCTGTCGAAGTCGATTCGTGTGAGCTTTCCGAACATGGTTCACTTCCGAGGCTACTAGGAAATACTTCATCTCTCTTCTCGGCGAGGTAATCTGTGATGCTTCCATGTAAGCAGGTCAATCCTTCTTCCGCAAACCCTTTAGGCCTCATGTTGTCGACATGATCCTTGATAGGGACGATCCAGCTTGCGACGTCGAATTCGTCTAAAAGGCCTGGACTTTCCTTATAGTCTTGGTCAAGCAGCCACTCCTTGGCTCTTTGGATGCCATCATGGGATACTCCTGTCCCACACCCAGGCCTTTTTTGCGCGTATGTTAGTACCGGCAAAACATCGCTATCTTCATGGGTGTAATGTGGAACACTTGATGGCGACTGTTATATGGTTGTTAGCCTTGTCTCTGGTATTCCGTGATATGCAACTATTGCATGGAGTAAAGACATACAATTTTGTTCCCCCTAACCTCCAACGAGGATTGTCTAGCTGACTCATGTGGGTAAACGCCCGTATACACCGGATGTGCAAGCTGTCTACCGCTGTGCTAGAATGATATCAGTTATCGCACATGGAAGACCTAAACAATCGCAATATACCTGTTCGTCTTGGTAATGATAAACCGCGACCTTTTTGTTACAAGATTTACCCCCAGCAAACTTCCACGTGTGCAATAGACTCCTGCTTGTCGTAGATATCATACCATTTTCATCTGATATGCTTATCTCTTCCCTCCGACGGGACTTATTAGAAGTATAACGTATTTCTTTAATATCCTTGCTTGTATAGTAAGGACTCCACGTATCCTCGCGCGGGTTATTGGGCGTAAGCGATCCATGCGAAGTAAGGGCAGAGCCCGACACGACGGAGGTCGAGAAAATAGATTCGGGGCATGTATTATCGGTATGCGTGGATGTGGAACGGCTACGGTGTAGCTCTATAGGCCGAGATTGGTGAATTTGGGGACTCAGGTCGAGTTTGCATCGTCTACTCGAGCGCGATTGTTTGCGAATTTGCTCCATCGCAAGAAATAGCGTAAAGTATCAATGCTACTTCTGTGCGATCCGTTCCGTGAGAGCCTCAAGCCCGCATCAGCCCTAGATATCAAGTTTTGAGGGGTTGGCTTTGTGTTTACCCCCCTTTATCCTGCACGTCATCCTACCTCGCATCTGTAAACAAAATTGATTGGGTCGGCTTGTAGCCAATCATCAATATTCGGCGTCATGCTGCACCGTCCCGTTTTGCGCAGTTCTCGCAGAACTTAGAGACAGCCAGGAGCATATATGTTACAACAAGTATGCTGCAGATCCGGTATTATCTTACTGAAACTGCGAAGGGGGCGCAAAACGGCGTGGGGAGGATGGTAGAGTTCTAGCAGACGAATTCATGTAAGATGATTGGGTACATGTATAAGTAGACGTTACAGAGAACCAACTTGAATAGAATAACTGCCTTTCAAAATATCTACTAGGTAGTTAAGAAAGAGATTAACACCTGGCGACAACTGTTCTCATATTCTACTGCTCCGTTACTGCACCCGAACCTCATTACATCATTTACGCAAGCTATGTCTTGCGTGCCACCACCGACTGTTCCTACGGGAGAAGGGTAAGCTTCTGATTTACGAACAGCACCTTAATGTCAGTTAAGATACTAAATGGCCAATACTTTTAACATAGAAATCAGCCTCGTGTCTCTTCCACCATGCTCGATCGATACTTGTTAGAAGCGCCAAGCATATCAGGGAATGTTACCCCTCGAGATCATACAGCTTTCCAAGAACACAGAAAGACGATCCAATCTCAATTGGAATACACTGAAAAGATCATGCTATCGGGAAATAAGAAACTGAAGTCGAAAGAGTGATAAAGGGAAACAAGAAAGGGACTTTCGAAAGAGGGGATGTTGAAAATATATGTATTGGACTTCAAGAGTATTAGTACCTTGGAACTCATCGATGATGGAAGTCTAAACATACCCCCTATTCAACGAATATGACAAATTAAAAAACTTGTTACTTCGTACATGCGTTTTTGATCAAATATAGTTCTATATTAACAATTAGAAAATGCGGATTAGTTAAAGTCTGTAAAGTAAGTCTTAGTAGTCCGCGAAGAGTCAAAGCTCCTAACCTAAATGTCAATAGCATCATGTTATCCCCATCGAAATAGGGAGAAAAGCCCCGCCATTTACATAATTCTTCAATTACAAGCTCGCCTATGCATCAAGCAGGCTTAGTGCTTCTAGTGCAAGGGTCGGAATTATCCCATCTAGGTCCTTAGTCATACCATCTTGCTTTGTATGATTGGTGGAATCTGGAAAAATGAATCTACAGCTACGATTATAACGCTGCCCTACTTGCGCCCAGTATTACTATGGACTCAGAAGCCCACGATAACTCAGAAAGATTTAATTGCCGGTCCCGGTGTGGTTGTAATGTAACCAGCCCCGCGCTCAAGCCATGACTCAACGCTTTGCTCATCGCGTTATAAGCGCAAAGGATCACCTCGTTGTCAACACGAACACACTAAATCTACTCAAGTTGATATGAATCTACATGCTAGAAATCATGAAACCTTATAGTTGGCCGATCATTCCCCTTGCCATTTCATTTTCCCTCATTGCTCAAGTCGCGACGTATACAGCCAGCCCCGACGGTAACCTCAGGGGTGACTTGCTCCTTGCAAACGGGAAGATTCATACTCAGAGCCAAAATAATGAGCTCGTCTCTGTGATAGCCATCCGTGATGGGAGAATTGTTTATGTGGGAGACAGCGAGGTGGACGCACGGAAAGAAGTCGACGACAGTGTACCTTACGTCGACTTGGGAGGAAGAGTGGTTGTTCCGGGCCTGATAGACTGCCACAACCACATTGTGTTATTAGGAAATCGACCAGGTTATCACATACCTCTCGAGAACGCTTATTCTATCGCCGACGTACAGGAAACGTATCAATCGCGCGCCGAAGTGGTACCGAACGGTTCATTCATCACCACAATCGGAGGCTTCCACCCTAACCAATTCCAGGAAAGACGGCTCCCGACTTTGGAAGAGATGGATAACGCCGTACCTAGCCACCCAATATTCATTTCATATGGCTTTGCTGGTGCCGCAGTCACCAACAGCCTTGGCAAGGTGTTCTTTGAGGCGCTTGAGGATCCACCAACGATCGATGCCGATGGGAATATTGCGTTTGGGACGGAGAATGGGAAAGCTCTCTTAGCCTTGCGTCAACAACTCACCTTTGAAGATCGTCTACGCGGAGTTGCTGACGCTATGGCGTACGCTGCAT
This sequence comes from Hypoxylon sp. FL1150, assembly GCA_022495205.1. Taxonomy (NCBI): domain Eukaryota; kingdom Fungi; phylum Ascomycota; class Sordariomycetes; order Xylariales; family Hypoxylaceae; genus Hypoxylon; species Hypoxylon sp. FL1150. The sequence continues at coordinate 10,632 of MU376210.1, read as the reverse complement.
CACTTGGAGTTACTACGCACCTGGACCAAGGAGCTTTTCCTGCGACGGGAACACCAGCGGACGGAGCTGCTAACGAAGACCTGTATAGGATGCACCTGCCCTGGCTTCGGACCTATGATGATACCCAGGGAATTATCCGCTTGAGAATCAACTTTCTGCACATGGATGACACGATAGACGTCCCTACAGTGCAACAGAGACTCCTCAATTCCTTCCAGTTCTTTGGCAACGACATGGTTCGGACAGGTAGCATCGGCGAGTATGCCACCGCCGACTATTCTGGCGGCCCCATCTTCGAAGAAGCGGGTCTTCGTATCGCCCAAGCCGGCTGGCGTCTGGAGGTCCATTCGCTCACTGGCACCGACTACCAGACTCAAATCCAAGCGTTCGAGACGATCGACTCGGCGCAGAACATCACGGACCTCCGATGGGTGATAGCACATGTTCCGCAGATCAACGAGGAATACCTCGACCGGCTGAAGAAACTGGGCGGCGGCGTCAACCTGTCCGGGTGGAACTATCTTGCCGGGAGCGGGCCCAATGCGGGTCCCCCGTACCGCAGCATCGTGGACAATGGCATCCCAGCTGGGATAGGGGGCGACGGAATGCAGATCGCGCCATTAAATCCGTGGGTTCAAGCATATTACGCCACGACGGGCAAGAATGCTCTCGGAACGCAAATCAATGAAGGCCAGCAGATTAGCCGCGACGAGGTCCTGCGCCTGTATACGCGTGCGAACCAGTGGTTTCTGGGTAAGCCGGACGACCAGCTTCTGGGTGCGATTGAGGTGGGTCGACTGGGCGATGTCGTGGTACTCAATGAGGACTACTTTACAGTCCCCGACGAAGGTTTAAAGGACTTACGGTCTGTGTTGACTGTTGTTGGTGGTGTTGTGGTTCACGATACGTTACGTTGAGTCGTTCGAGTGTTTTCTATGTCCATCCGTACGAGTATGGGCTGACGAAACTGCAGGGAGGTCGTAAATTTCCAATATTTATGTAATGTTAGTCTTACTTAAAAATGCCAGTCATGTACTGTACCTCGAAGCTTTAATCGCCTGGTGAAACTCAGGTAGCCTTGGCCAAGAAAACACACCCGATCAAATAATGCAACGTCTTACCGCAGTCTTTAGCCCTAAGAGGAAGGCGAGATAGGCATTCCATTGATTTTGGTCAAATGGACCATCGTAATTCCTGTGACATCATCACACATAACACAGCTTAACCTTAACTCGAACCTATAATGTCTTAGACAGCCATGGAGTATCTTGCCAAGTGCCCACGATCACACCGAATGGTGGCTAGTTACGATAATATATTGCCTCGGTTCCTACCCTGAGGTAGGTTTGAATGCCTGCATCTCCACTGATGGAGATTTCTTTTATACCCATGAGCCAAGGCCAGCTTTATTTTCATAAAACTTATCGGTAAATCCCATGAGGCTCGTATTCTGTAAGACATGACTTACCTACTGTTCGATTAGTCAAGATCCATTTTGCGTCTTGCAAGAGCCCCGCATCTCCATATCTCGAAGCGATGCGAGCTTGACGCGCTATTAGTATGGCTTCTTCACTAATTGACTTGACGAATGCTATTCGGCTTCTTGGGGGATTAGGGTCGGCATCCTTTACCATATCACCTGCTGTTCCTTTTATCATGGGTCTGATAACCTCAAGAGCCACTGCGACGCCCGTAGTTCCGCGGGCCATCCCTGATTACACCACATCAGAAGCGGGCAACCCTTTTGTGGAAGGCTGGTATGCGGATCCAGACACGGAAATATACGACGGCTTGTATTGGGTATTCCCGACTTCATCATACGCCTATGAGGAACAGACATATTTCGATGCCTTCTCGTCCCCCGATTTGATCAATTGGACGAAATACCCCAATATTCTAACAATCGCGGATGTCACCTGGGCTACCAGAGCCGTGTGGGCACCGGCTCCAATCTTCCGCAATGGAAAATACTACCTGTATTTCGGTGCCAACGACATTCAAGAGGGCGAACCCGAGGAGGGGAAGATCGGCGGCATTGGGGTCGCAGTCGCGGACAAGCCGGAAGGCCCGTACGTGGACGCAATTGGGAAGCCGCTGATCGGAGAGTATCACAATGATGCGCAGCCGATTGATCAAGACGTTTTCATCGACGACGTGGACGGACAGGCGTATGTCTACTACGGGGGCCACTCGCACGCCAACGTAGCGAAACTGAACGAAGACATGATATCCATTGGGACTTTCGACGATGGGATGCAATACAAGGAGATCACGCCTGAGAATTACGTAGAAGGCTCGCAGATGATCAAGCGCAACGGCATTTATTACTTCATGTGGTCGGAAGGCGGGTGGCAAGGCCCCGATTACGCCGTGTCGTACGCCATGTCTGACTCGCCCGTGGGCCCATTCAACCGTGTCGCCAAGATATTACAGCAGGACAGCGCCGTGGCTACGAGCAGCGGCCACAACGGCGTTATTCATATCCCGGACACGGATATATGGTACATCGTGTACCACCGCAGGCCGCTCAGCGAGGCGGACGGCAACCACCGTGTCTTGGCATACGACCGCATGTACTTCAACGATGACGGGACTATTGCTTCAATCCAGATGCTCGTCAAGGATAACTTCGCGAACGGCCAGATGTTTGACTGGAAGACTTATGGCGGGGATTGGACGGTGGCAGACCAACGGCTCACCGTTCCGAACACGGATGATGCAAGAGCCCTTCTCGATACCAACTTTACAGACGTGGTCTTCGACGCTACCATTTCCATTGCTGACGGTAGCGGCGATGCCGGACTCATTTTCCGCGCCGCGAATCTTTCGACTGGTTCTAATGAATTCAGGGGATATTATGCCTGTATCTCAACTGACGGTACGGTAACGCTTGGGAAAACTGATATTGGCACATGGACTTCGCTGGGGGAGACGACCATGGGAATTTCCTTTTCAACCGAGTACCAAGTCAGAGTTACGGCTGTCGACAGCGATATCAGCGTGTTTGTAGGCGATTTGACTACCCCCCGAGTCACTGCTACAGACGAGTCGTTCGCTGGTGGGGCTAACGGCGTGGGAGTTCGCGGCGCTGGTGCTAAGTTCGGGAATATTTCTGTCGCAAAGGCTTCTCAACACTAGTCGCAATATATACCCTCGTGCTTGAAATAACATTTAGCAGCTTTTAGAAAGCATGGTCGTCATCCGTTAGGTATGTCTTGCTGATAGATTAATGGGACCTGTAAGAACGGGCTACAGTGGGTCGACAAAAAAAACGTCTAATGCGATTTTCACACCAAAACTCACTGATTTCGCAAAGCTATAATTCTATTATTTTATATAATATTGGTATGATATTTTGGCTTATTTTTATAAATAATTAGTCTAGTTATAAAGCTGTTTATTTATATTCTTTTTCTTATTTTTTGTGGTGGAGTTATTTAAGGTTGAAGTGGCGCTTTATTAAAAATGTCCATTTTTGTATGGGAATTGGCAAAATTTCCTTATTTTTTGCCTTTATTTTCAGAAAACTGTTAATAATTTTTTAGAATTAAATTAGAAAAAATCTAGAGCTTTTGAAATACTAATTAATTGCATTTGTTTATACTATTACCAAGTTTTATATATTAGTTATATATAAATATTAGAAGCAATTATATCTTGAAATAACAGGGTTATTTTATATACCCTAGGCTTTGTTTCCACATTTGGGTCCCTTGAAAGCAAATAAAAATTAGGAAAAAATCCTTCTATAATATCCATTAGGTATTATAACTATTGTAATTTTATTTAATTTTTTAGACTGATGTTTCGTAGAGTTATGTTTATTTGAAGTGGAAATTTTGGTTGCTGAAATCTTGTTCGACGTTTTTTTTGTCGAGCCACTGTACCGCAAATTCCACATCAACATAAAGCGATTTCGCATCGGCTCTCCGGGTTTGAACGGGGCTGCCGCTCCCCCTTTTCCCGGTCCTGATTTAATCCCGTCCCTTTCTTGAGACTGAATTCTGGAGATAAGAAGCCTCTCATTAAAATTCAATAATGATGAGGCGATTCTTGGTTTCAGACGACGTAACGTTCGTCCCTCTCATACGCATACGACAATTGAGGTATCTCGGGGTTGACGTTCCGCAACCCCCTAAATGGATAATACTCGGTCATCAACAAAATTCGGGTTCCCACACATGCAACAACCTCAAAAACGGTGGCGCATTCGCCTAAGCTTAATCTTTGGTGTAATAAGGAGTGAAGGGCGAAAATAAACTGTTAAACATTGCGGCGTAATATCTCTCGATCTTAAAGACGAGACCCTTTATATAGGGTAATACTGGTCAAGAATCATGGCGCTCTGGCGACTGAAGAAGTCGCGGAGCCGGCCGGCGCCCATTACCATCGTAATTGTCTGTTTCATCGGCCTCTCTCTTCTATTCTTCTGGAACCGCCATTATCATGATATTTCGCCAAGCCCGGGTCCGTCCGAACGGCCGCTACCTTCACAGCAGCAACCCCCTCAGCACCCAAACCCAAAAACCCACCCCGTCGACCTCTCGGACGCCCGCGCCCCTTTCATCAGCTGGCCGCTCCGCCGCGTCTGCGCCGAAACCACGTACGTGCCGGGCCTCACCTTCCTCTGCGACAGCAACAGCGGCGGGCCGGGCAACATCCGGAACTACATATTAACATGCGTGCGGTACGCGCTGGACGCGGGCGCCACGGGTCTCGTGCTGCCTACGATCCGCGCGCGGTCCCCCGCCGACCCGGCAAACCTGTTCCGCGAGCGCCGCCCCTTCGCGTACATGTTCGACGAGGCACACTTCCGGGCGTCGCTGACCGAGGCGTGCCCGCGGATCGCCGTGTACGGCGCCCTCGACGACGTACCCGGGGCGCGGGCTAAGGCGGCGGCGGCGAGCGAGGGGGGACGTGGCAGCGTCGTCGTTGATCGCATCGTCGAGCGCGTCACGCCGAAGCACTTCGGGGGCAGCCGCGCGGGGTGCGACGCGCGGGATCCGCACCGGTATGCGGACCGGTTCGGCGCCGCGTTCAGGGAGTACCTGCGCAGTTCGGCGGCGGAGCGCGGGTGGGCGCCGTCGAACGACGTCGATAACCCGCGGCTGGTGCGGCTGTCGTGGGGCGTGCTGTGGGACTGGCCGGTGCTGCGTGACGGGCCCGAGTTCGCGGCTACTTTTGGCGGGCTGCTTAGGATCCGGTCCGACGTTCTGGACCTGGCGGATATAATCGTGGGGGCGATGCGGGCGCTCGCGACGGCGACGCGCGGCACCGAGACAGCGACGGGGCAGGCGTTTCTAGGCATACATCTGAGAACCGAGGCGGACGCGTTGGCGCAGTGGCCATCTTACGATAATCAGACCAAGAATTACCTGCGCGAAGCTGCGAGTCAAGGTTATCAGGGGCGTATGGCGTACCTCGCGTCGGGTAACGAGACGGAGGCGCAGAAGTTCGGCAGGGACGCCATGGCGAGTCTGCAGTTAGACGTGAGGTCCAAGTATGGTCTGCTCGAAGATCGCGCAGATGAACTGGCTCGCCTGAGGGAGCTGACCTGGGATCAGCAGGCGCTTGTGGATTTTGTGGTGTTGCTTAACTGCGATTATTTCGTGGGTGTCAGTCCGAGTAGCTTCAGTATCAACGTGGCGCTGAAGAGACACTTGAAGGAAGACGGCTTATATACACGACCGTGGAAGGTAGGAGGGCGGGGCGACGGTAGGAGTTGGCTTGTCGGGCGCTATGATCGATATTGGGACGATTGGCTATTCATGTTTGATGGGATGTGGCCATGACGAGAGACCGGTAAATACTTCCTATGGATATAGATGATATCCCACGGTCCAGTAGGTGAAGCTTTACAGCTATGTACATCAGTATCATCAGGATTGCGGACATAATAACCTTTTAACGTCATATTAGGACGCCGCGTGCCCGTATAATCATGTTCATTATTCGGTATTGACATACACGTGTGAATCATTCTATGTACCCGCTGTCAGCCATTCGTTATACGTTCTCTTCACCGTTGTCCCTCCAAATGTGGGTATCTCCGAGACTAATGGAACTAGAAACACTACCCAGTCCGTTGCTATCATTTCGTGCAACCGGTGTGCGACTGTCATTATTGCCACTTACACTTCCCGTGTTAGAATCCGTTGAGGATTCGTAAAGGAGTGGCGGCGGATCTTGATAGACCCAAGGTTGCTCCAACGGAGTTACAAGGTTCGGATTGACGAACTTCATCCCCTTTTCCTTATCTTCGTCGATGGTGCTCATCCGTCTTGCAAGCCGAGTTTGCTGTTCCGCTTGGTCCGGATCTCGATCAGGGTTGCTCTCCAAACCGGGGTCAGATGCCCGCTTGATGCTTCGGAGCGCGATAAATCTAATAAGGGGGGTGTAGCGACGTCGAGAGTAAAAGTTGTACCAAAACGTGAATACCATGAGGGGAACAATGCATGCCGCTTTTTCAAAGGCCGTCTGCAGCACCAGGAAGGCAATCATGATTACCTGGAAAGCAACGAGACCGACGATAATGCGCCCGCAAATAATTGACCATGCACCGCCAGTGGCGTGTTGCGGCTGGTCCATTGAGTACAGCAGCTGATACTTGTAAACGAAGTATCCGAGCGCGAAATAGCAAATGCCGAGGAGTAAAACAATATGGGCACCCGGAAGAATGCTGTAGACTAAGCAGAGGATAAAAACCAGCAGAGCTGTAGGGAGGTAGAAACCATAGTTAAAAAGACTGGGTTGGACAAGCTCGGCGAAGTCTCGAGGCGTCTTAGCTCCCATGCGATATATGGCATAAAGCGAGATGCTGCCGAACTGGAGGAGCTTGAAGGGGAACAGGCCAAAACCTTGGAGCATGATGAAATTAAGGTAGAAGTTGTTTAGGTTTTGAATCGACCCAGCTATCTTCTTAGCAATCGTCTGCGTGTCGCTAAGCGAATCCCGAATGATGGACCAGAAGTCAGCCAGAGCCGCACTTCCAGAGACCGCATAGACGACAAAAATGTTGAAGAATATAAAGAAGAAATTCTTCGATATCGTAGACAGCTCAACGTCGCCTTGAGACACCATACCCTGCGTGTTCGATAGGTAATCATAGAGGTATGGTACAAGGACGTTCAGCAAGGAGACTACAAGAGTAGGTAACCCAGTCTGGACGAAGGCTCTAGTGATCTCGTGGCTTATAAGAGTCTTGCCAAGAGCAGGATTAAGCTTCTCGATGGTACAGATGCTGAGTAGCTGTGCCAGTGATGCTACTGGGAACAACCATATAATGGACAAAAAAGTTATGAAAACGGTAATAGCCCATGACTGGAATCGGCGTTTATATCGAGGTGCGTACGTATTCTTCCATATCACATCAGTCGGAGCCGGCGCAGGCTTAGACAGTAGTTGGCCGGGCCTTGGGTCAATTGTTGCCTGAACAGCCATCTGGCACGCTGCAATCGAATTCATTGTCACGAAGGCGGTATCCGTTGGGGTGTATTCCTTTGCTCTTGCATCTCGAATCTTCTCATCGAGGCGACGCAACTTCTCTTCGTAGTAGTCTAGCGCGTCGATTTTTCGATGTTGCAATCTGAGGAATCCGAATCGAAGTCGAACTTTGGGTCTTTGCCTTTCGGTGAGATTTCGCAGGCTGTCGCTGGCAAGAAGGCGGCCATTCTCTTGTGATTCTTCGTCGCCGTTTTGATTTTCTCGGGTTGGGTCGTCTACCTCACCCGGGCCAATAACCCTTGATGCCACAGCTGGTTGTTGGGCAAGGTAAGCGCTCCATGCTTCTTCGAGCTTTCGTAGAATGACCAGTCGCTGGGCCATAAGCTCATCGATTTCAGCCCAATTTCGGCATAATGTAACACTCCGAACATGACCAATCTCCAGATTCTCCACGAATTCTTTGATCTTTTCTTCAGACCTGATATCTTTCGGAATCCCCGTCAATCGGAACGTTCGGTCGGTGATAGTCGACTGCGTCCCTAGGTAGTCTTGTCTTATTTTTATCACTTTGATGGTCTCCGAGTTCATGAAGTATATCGTGAGAAAGGAGAAGAACCAGGTAAAAACCAGGTACGCCCACAGATAGCTCCAACTTTCGTCCTTACGTCCGGAGTCTCCCAGTATGTATTCGGAATTTATCAAGCCAGCGCTTGTCGGTGGTTTTCCGGGGATCTTAGTGTCACCGGCATCGAAGGTCTTATGGATCGGCCAAAGGACGGCGACGGCGAAAAACAACATGGTCGCGAACAAGCGGAGGGACATCTTGAAGAAGGAAAGAAACTGCGAGCGAATTTGTAAGTATCCTAGAATCCATTATTTGAGCCAAGTACATACTACGAAGGCATCTAGCCCTGCAGATGCCAGCACCTGCTCTTCTGTGACCCGGTAAAGTGCGGGAATCCATCCTAAGAAGCTATCGGGAAGTGCGGGTAGTGCTATCTGGGGGTCGCTGTGTCGTCTTCGGGCGGCATAGAGGGACTTCCATCGTGGTCTGAGGATCTTTACGGGATGAATCCATTAGCTTACGGATGCTTATAGGGGTTATGGCAATTATAGCTTACACAGAAGGCGACGAAGGCCGAGATACCTAGAGCAAAGGAGATGACCAGTTGAACAAATATGTCCTTGCTTCCGGGACCAGCGGCCACCTCGCCCGTGCACTCGGGCCTGTCGTTACCATCATCCAACATTTCGGGATAGGGTATTACTGCAGGAGACCCTAGTTTCCGACATTAGGTTCGAGTAAGCACATATAGGAAGTATATGATAGAAATGGTGATGTTCAAAACATTTCGTCGCGACAAGTCATAACTACAGTGGGGCCCTGTCAGATGTGACGTACCCTGTAACCTAAGGCCTTTAGCTCTTTAGGTTAAAGTGGTCCACGTGCTACACTCTTACGACCCTAATCTTCAGTGGACTACAGGTACCTCACCCGCCATTAACTGAAGCTATTCCCTTTAAACACAATTTCGAATACAGCGAAGAAATGTCATTTTGATTAGCAGGTAATTACTCGCAACTCATATAGAGGTTTAGTGGTGTTCGTCAATTGTTTCGTTCATCCTTCCAAGTAACAAGTAGGCTCATCATGTTGGCGAACCTCACGCGCCGCCTTCTCTCTTCGCATACTCGTCCTCAATGCGCTCCTCATAGAGTCTGTCATTCTCCCGCTGTTCGTCGGTAACGTCCTCGATACGGCGACTGGCCCCAGTGTTATTTCCGTTCACCGCGCGGCCCCCGGAAGAAACCAGACGACCCGAAGCATCGTACTCGCGCTGCTCGTGATGCATGGGTCCGCCAAGACGCTGCGAGGCGGTGTGTGTCGTGGTGCCTGACGGGTTACTCGTCGTGTGCTCGGCATAGCGCGTTCCGGTAGTCTGCCCGTTGTGGGTAGTGGATGATGAATAGGAGACGGACGAAGAGCTAAAGCTGAAGTTGCTGTTTGACGACATCATGAATGGTAGGTACTCTTATCAAACTTATGACAACTTTGGTTGATATGTTGAGGTTTAATTCCTAGGTATGACTAGAGATGAAAGAAGATGCTGAGGCTTTATCAGTTAAACCTGTAAGTATGGTCTACCTACATATGTAGAGGCAAAATACCAAACGTCATGAGTGACGCAAACTTATACGTCATACAGCCTTATTTGTTCTCTCTTGTAACTCTTTAAAATTTTAAACTCAGAAAGCAACTGCTTCCATATTCACTTTCAAGAAATGATTCAAACATGGAGATTACCAGTTAGCAATTAGTAATTCCCCGTCACAGCACTAGCTCTCACGCTCTCATGCTACAGTCTCACTCCCCACAGAGTTGAACCGCATGTCCTTCCCCTGCAGCACTAAACCTTATTCTCACCTCAATATTTAGAGCTTGCCTCTGAGAGAGCTGAATGCAACACCAGAGCATCAAAGTTTTCTTTATTAGGTATATACCTAGCTTAGAGTTGAGCTGCTCTACTGACTTTAATCGCCGATAGGTATACGAGTTATTTGCGAGGCGAATAACCCAATAAACTCATGTAAGATATACTGTGCATCTAACAGTCTTGAAATCTCGAACGGCTCACTCCATCTGGCGTGCTAATTGGATATGTGGTGTCCTTTCCTCTTTCCGAGGAAATCCAATGAAAGCGGTTTCATCAATCGTTGGGCTTTTGGCAGGCCATTGGATGTCGGCTGATTCGACACAAGTATATTTATCTAGTAAGCCTAGGATAAAAAAAGGTAAATTGTAATTAAATATAAATGTGATATTATAAAAGTTCAGAAGCTTTCTAATAAATTAAAATTTAAAATACTTTTATAATAATAATCGCATTTTTTTTTTTTATATTTTTTATTTAATACGGATAAATAAAAAATTATTTTTAATTTATAATAATTTTAATAATTTATAAATAATAAGTTTTTTATTAAATATTATTTTAATTTATTAAATTTTTTAAATTTTTTTATTTATATTTTTAAAAATCCTTATTAAGAGTTTATTTATACCCGTATATATTTTTAAATCGGAAGCGATAAAATTTTATTTATAATTATTAAATTTATATTTAAATAATTTTACGAAATTAATTTTAAATTTTAAATAATTAATATTATTTAATTATTAATTTAATT